>OW240912.1:316221985-316361006 GCA_933207985.1 Pelobates cultripes | reverse complement strand
GAAGTGTCGAAGTGCCAAAGTTCCAAAGTTGCTGAAGTCCTGAAGTTTCTAAGTTCCGAAGCACAGTATTGCCTAAGAACTAATGAACTTACCCAGTGGAAGAATGAAGAATGTTACAATGTATACAATTTTAAATAAAAAGTATACAAACTCATAACACTCTGATTGGTGGATTAAGTAACCAATCAGAGTGTTATGAGTCAAATTACACAGCGTGGGAAAATTCCAAAGAACTTTCCCGCGCTGTGTAAAATGACACAGAGCACTCTGATTGGTGGATTTCAAGCCAAACAATCAGAGTGCTGTGACAGGTAAATGTAGAGACTTACCTGTCAGTCTCTTCATTTACCTGTCAGAGCACTCTGATTGGATGGCTTAAACCCACCAATCAGAGTGCTCTGAGCTTAATTGCAAGGCGGGGGAAGGCTTTATAAGCCTTCCCCCGCCCTGCAGAGCTCAGTCTGCGTGGAGCCCTCCATGGGTGGAGAAGGATTTTTTTTGTTTTTTTTTTAAGTGCATCGGTTATTATGGATTTTTTACTTGGCCTTTTTTGGGGCTGAAAAAGGAAGATTTTAGAGGAAATAAAACATCAAATGGTAAGTTTTATTTTATTTATTTTCTTCCGGTACTTAGTTAATGGTCCTCCCCTCATTATTTTTAGGGTGAGGGGGGTAGATAGGGGTTAGTTTTTTTGGGGAGGGGGGTGACTAGGGGTTTGTGGCCCCTAGTCACATGGGGGAGGGGGGGTTAAATTTTTTATTTAGGGCCCCCACCAGCTGCTCAGGGGTGGGGGCCAGGGGGGAGGACATTAGGTCCCCCCTTATTAGTATTTAGGGCCCCCATCCACCGCTCAGGGGTGGGGGCCAGGGTGGAGGCCATTAGGTCCCCCCTTATTCTAATTTAGGGCCCCCACCCACCACTCATGGGTGGGGGCCAGGGAGAGGACATTAGGTCCCCCCCTTATCCTAATTTAGGGCCCCTATCCACCGCTCAGGGGTGGGGGTCAGGGGGGATGACATTAGGTCCCCCCTCTTATTATAGTTTAGGGCCCCCACCCACCGCTCAGGGTTGGGTTCCGGGGGAGCAATAGTTTTTTTTTTGTTTTTTTTTAACAGTGAGCAGTAAATTTAGCTGAAAGACCAATTTAGGTCTTTCAGCCTTTTGGTAGATAACTCCCTAATACCGTGGGAATTAGGGAGTTATCTACTAAGCGGCTGCAAGAGAAGTCATGAAGACCCGAAATTCTGAAATGCCGAAGTTCCCAAATTCCAAAGTTCCGAAGTGTCGAAGTGTTGAAGTGCCAAAGTTGCCGAAGTCCCGAATTGCGGAAGTCCCGAATTTCGGAATGCCAAACCGATCCGAAAATTTTCCCCATGCATATGCCTAGCACTTATCCACATTAAATGTCAGTTGCTACAACTCTGACCATTTTTCTAGTTTATCTAAATCATTTGACATTTGGCTTATCCCCCCTGGAACATCAACCCTGTTATTTCTACAATTTGGCTATTTTGTATACAACCAAATTGTAGGAATTTGGCTGTATGCCAAACACATGGCATGAATAACATAACAATGTTATTCATGTTAGTGAATAACATGAAATGTGGCATAAATAGTAGTAAACAACAGATGACAATTTAACAATTTACATAGATAAACTGTGTCCAAAATTAAAAAAATGGCAAATAACCAACCAAAAACTAACATAAGAAAGAATACATTGCATACATGCATGACCAATACTGGTTTGTAAAGCATACCTGTTACATGGAATGGGTATTAAATATATGCTTATCACTATGCATACATTCTTAATGCAACAATAGTTATATCAGTAAAAAAAATAATCTAATCCTAGGCTTTATGAAAGAAAATATATATCGCTTTTTGTTACTGGCACTGTAAATCATTTAAACTGGCATAGCAAATCATTTAAACTGAGAGCATTCAATTAGTAGATCACTAAATTGTAAAGGTCATTCAAAGGTTAGTATTTTAGTAGGGCATTCTATGTGATACTGCCTTTCCGAAGCAAACTACAACTGTGACAATTGTGGTTGTCAGTTGACCTTTGAATACACTTTATAGTTTACAATATGAAAATGCCCTATTAGGAAGTACCTGGCCAATTATGTCATTGATATTATATACAAATAATGCTTTCTTTCTCTTGACTGCTTTTAAGCATAATTCTAATACATAAATGCACTACAAATAAAAATCATTATAGCTTCTACTTGAAGTTCATTGTTGCTCCATGTGAAGTAAATTATTATAAATATTCAGATTCAACTATATCATTGTATAGTGTATTTACAAAGACAATGAAATACAGTTGTAATTAATAAAAATACTATATGAAAAAATTTACTCTCAGTGTAAGCTTTAGCAGTCCATTTTTATTTAGTATATTTTATTAATTACAACTGTATTTCATTGTCTTTGTAAATACACAATGCAATGATACTATAGTTGAATCTGAATATTTATAAAACATATATATATATATATATATATATATATATATATAATATGTAGATTGGGTTAGCCCTATTAGTCCAGTAGACATGATGTCAAAATACCAGAGTATTGCAGTATGCAATGATACCTTTTTAATTTACTAACATAATATTTAAAATACAAGCTTTCGAGAGGTTTCCTCTCTTCCTCAGGTAGAGTATTGCTTCAGATCGTGCATGGATCGTGTGTACACTACTGGTTACCTCCTTGAAATCTAAGTGTCATATTGACTGAAGGTTTTGACCTCAATTTAATATTTGTTTCGAAGCTTTTCAGATATGTTTATATTTTTGCATGGTTTACTATTTGAAAATATTTTTTTTTATATATATTGATATTTTTTTCTTATGATGTAATTTAAAAAGCTTATCCCAACATATTGAATTGAGGCCATTATTGTATATTTGGGAAACAAACTGTATCCTAATGTATCATTTATAGAAAAAAAAATGTTAGTGGTAGGGAAGTCAGTCCAGTAAGACGATCGATTTAAATGCTATTGTTTTTGTTCTGAATCCAGTATTAGGAATAGGATACATATGGAAGATATAATGACTTCTCCTAACTGACTTTCTCACTATCTGCGAATTTCTCCATTCTAACATCTGCCAAAGCTGCTTTTTATATCTGGAAATAATTGACTAAGCCCCCTCTCTTTTATCACACTACTCAGCTACTGTCTTAAGTCAAAATTAAATGCTTAGGAGGTAGATGGGATTTTCTATAGTCATATTCACCCATATAAAGATAATATTTTTAAAATATAATGACATTAGAAAGCTACACTATCAGGTATTCCTTAAGGTTCCTTAGAAGCACCCATAAGCAATGTGTTTGATTATTGTTATATATGTTGTATATTTTTGTATTTTTATATAATTTTAGCCCACAATATTTCTGTAGACAATTAATGAAAAATTTGTTCACGTTTACATGACTTCAGTTTTTTTTGTGGAATTGCTGTTTTGTGCCATATTTATGTACCAGATATTCATCTTGTGTTACAAATAAATTACATGACTGAAAAAAGCTTGGTAGTTAACGGTTAGCTACGATTTGAATTTAGTTCATGTGGACTTAAATTTGAAATTCATGTTGAATTTTCACTGAATAACACTGATAATATTTCATAATTTTAGGGGATTCCTCGAATTTAAATGTGTGCATTATAAATATACACACATTTAAATTAGAAGGAATCCCCTAAAATGTTGAAATATTATTAGGGTTATTCAGTGAGAATTAAACATGAATTTCAAATTTAAGTCCACATGAGCTAAACTGAAATTGAAGCTGACCGTTAACTACCAAGCTTTTTTCAGTCGTGTAATTTATTTGTAACACAAGATGAATATCTGGTACATAAAGGTTGAAATTCATATTGAATTATCCCTTCACTGAATAACCCTATAGGTTGTCTGTATTGACAAGTGAATAGTATGATTTTGAATTAAATAAGCTTAGAAATGTAAGAAACGGAGAGACATTTTTCCTATCTTAGTTGTTCTCTATCTGTACTACCTACATCAACTCTTTACCTTACTTTACATGTTATATATTTTACATTACTGTATTTAATTTCCAACATATAGATTTAATACATATATCATTTTAATAAGGTGTGTTGATATAATGTTACGTAGTTTCAGATAAAAATTTAATTTTTACTAGTTTAGTCTACATTTTCATTATATGAATTTATACTTTAAAATGTCACATAGTTTAGATTATTTTCCATATCAATGAAACATCTAAACAAAAACAAAAGTTTAAAAAACTTTGGGAAAATTAGATCTAAACAAAGGTGAGTTTTTATTTGTCTTAGCATTAGAAATAGAAAAAAAAAACATTTTGAATGCAATAAGGCTATAGTCATGACCATATGTGTAAGTTTAATATTTTATATGCTTAAAATGCATTTTATGTTAAAAAAAAATTGACAAAATACATATAATTATTGCCCTGGGATTTTTAGTTCCTTCATCTCATGTTACATGACTCTCTTGAGAACTTACTTTTTCTTGGTTATAGACTAAAATACCTATATTCATTTGAGACTTTTCATTGTACAGTACAGTACATGCTGTGCTATTGCCTGTTTATTTAAGGGCAATTTTTATATTGAACTTTAAGGACAGAAAAGATCCTAAAATAGAACCGCAGAGATTGATGAACCAAAAAAAGAGGACACATCTGCTGGGATATTTTGACAGTACAATTGTTTTATTTACTGACCATTTCTTTCTGAATGCACATAACTAAGCTAGCCCAAGGCCATGCATGAGAGAACTTCCTCATTGTACTGGATATATAAAATGTATTCGGCAAATGAAATACACTCTAAATAATAATACTAAAAGAAATAGTGCATATGGTAAAAAGTCAACAATAGGATCACAAATACAAATATGTTACATTGCGTAATTGTAATAGCCATATATTACTTGGTAGAATTGAAGTATGAATTATTGCTTAAGTGAAATATATTGAAAATATAATAAACTATTGCACAGTGTTATTTTATATGTAAATGTAGCTTCATGGAAGCTGAAACAAATAATAATTCTGTGAATGGAGAATGGTATCTAGAAGTAGAAGGTGATAGAATATTCCAAACCAAGTCTCAATGACATTTCCATCCCCCCTTAATAATTCCTTGCACTAAGCCAATGGGTGGCTTGAGGGGTGAAAAGTAACATTCTCCCCCCACATTTGTTTTAATGACTGCTGTGGTGTTAAAATACCATTAATAATAAAATATAATCACTCTGATGCAGTCACATTAACAAATATATATCCAAAGACAAATACCCAGCAACATACAAATAAAAGGCACGCAAAGTAACTGGAGCAACAAACCCACTACAACTAAGCACATATAAACATCTAAACAAATGAAAGCACACAAACTAACTAAAGCACTATTTACAAATAAAAATGCAACAAATCTATATTACACATCAAAACCTATCCATGATGACACACAGGAAGAGAGAGAGAAAGATAGGTGTTCCCTGTGAAATTACTAGAGGTGTTTAATTTAGCACATTAACATATTAACAGCTAAATAGTCTGAAGTAAAATGACATGCATTTTTTTTTCCATTTGTAATTTTTGTAACAAGATGTCACTACATTCCTACAATTCAGTTTCTACCTATGTTCCATTAATCTCTATTAAAAGTTAAATAAGCTATACACATACACGGCTATATATTATACATTCCAGAGCAAGAAAAATGTTATCATTGCAGTTCTAGTAACTCAGTAGAAATTGCAAGCTGAATCTAGGCTTCTTTCAACCTAATGAATACAAAAAAAGTACATCCCCCGTACACATATACACACATGTAGGCAGAAAATAATATTTAAAGTAACGCAGTTGAAACTGCACACTGATTCAATTCCACGTTTTCATGCATTAAAGAAAGAAAAGAAAATCAATCCAATAGACAAACGTACACATATAGCCAGGGAGAAAATGTGTGAATGTGTTTTTGAGTATGCACATAGTAAAGCAAGAAAGAAATGAAAGAGGCACAAGTAACATAAGACAGCAATAAAAAATGAGACAGTCTTACTGAGACTGCATAATTTCACAACTCCCACCTGAAGCACATGGGTGTGGGAATTGGACAATAGCATTGTCACACTAATGATTACTAAATAGCCCTTGCATGCCATCCATGAAATGATTGTCCTCCGCCCCCAAATAAGGCTGAAATATTTTCAATTTCAAATCACATTTCATATTTATCTTTTAAAAGCACTGTGCACTTGCTGGAATGTAAGCAGACAGCTGAGATTTTCTTATCCTTTCAACTTGTGTTTCAAATTGCCTACTTTGCTTGCTCCATCTTTTTATTTATACTATGTACCTATTTAAAATCAAGCTATGTCTGCATAGACTAATTAAGCACAAAACAAAAGAGGAAGTTAGGTGTAACACCACAATATAGAGAATTATAGAATAAGCAAATAAATAGAAACAATTAGGAAGCTATATTATAGCACACAGGTATATATATTATGAAGTCCCAAGAAGAGCAAAAAAGTCCTATATATGAAAGTCCAAGGTTAAAGTATGGAAATACACTTGCGAAAAGTGCTTGTCCACAAAATGTCTGCGTGATTCCTCAATGGGAGTACTAGGGTAAGTTTAGCAGTGGAATCTGTTTAAAACAACAGAGAAAAATTGAATAATAGGGTAGTACGTTCCATCTGAGAACAGCTAAAAAGAATAAGATATAGTCCTACTCATGTTTTATGGAGCTGTAACTAGCTCCAATATGAATGGCATACAGTGGTACAATCCCCACTTGCAAGGATACGTGAGAGTAGTGTCTTTGTAATATGAGGACCATAAAAAGTATGAGGACTATAAAAAGATAAATAAGAAACACAATAGTGCTTTCTATATAAAATATTAGAAGGTTAAAAATAAATGAACATACTCACATTTGCCAGAGCAGGCGAACTGCTCGATGGATAGAGCGTGGGTGGTATAAACCCCACCAATGATATCTTGAGAGTAGTACTCACAGGAGCCAAAAATTTAGGTGCCAGGCAGTTTGAGGTAAAAATAAAAAATAGCAGTAATAATAAAATGTAGGAAAAAAAGAGTAGAATGGCACACTGTCAAGTGTGGTATAAGCCAACATACCTTTATTTTTACAAATATAAAACAGGATAAAACAGCATATGAAGTAACCACCCACACCCTATCCATCGAGCAGTTCGCCTGCTCTGGAAAATGTGAGTATGTTCATTTATTTTTAACCTTCAAATATTTTATATAGAAAGCACTATTGTGTTCCTTTTTTATCTTTTTATATTTTATGGTCCTCATACTAGAAAGACACTACTCTCACGTGCATGGAGACACTGAATTTTCCACATAGAGATGCATTAATTCACTATGGGAAAGCATTGGATTGGCTAAAAATCATACATTTTGATAATATCAGTAATGAGGCGGATCGTGGGCAGGGTTAGCACCAATGAAACCGTGCAAAGCTGGTAAGGTAAGTAAGGTAAGTTTTATTACCTTCCAAGGAGGTCTCGGGGGGGGAGTCAGGAGTACGTGTACTCCTGACACTATAGTTGTAGCTTCCTGTGCAAAAGCACAAGTCCAGGAGATATTTTGTAGCTCTTAAAGGTAGCTTAAACTTAAATTGTAAGAACAATTACCTTGATGGGGATTATTCAAAATAAACTATTGTTCCTCTTTTTTCTTGTATAGATTTATTGCTTTTATTGCCATGCTTTCTAGCTTCTCACCCTGATCACTTTAACCAAAACTCTTCAGTAAACCTTGTGGTTATTCAATTATTACGCTAATAAATATTATGTACATATTTTATAGTACAGTGAAAGGAGCATTTTCTCACCATTTGGTTGTCAGATTAAGGGATAAAAAGTAATCGATGGAGGAAAAAAGCTGTGTAGCAAAAAATAATTAAATCATCTACATGTATATACAATGTATTTATTGAATCGATAATCTTTTTTTGGAAGAAGGGGTTGAATTCAGAATCACAAATAAAAACAAACATACTTGGCCATTGAGAGTTTTGTTTGGTTAGTGATTCAGCTATATTTTGGCTCCGAGTTCAAGTACTCAAATTATCTCCCAATTGGACCAAATTCAGATAAAACTATTTTTTAAGTCTAGCCCACAGTGTGGAGTAGATATGCTGGTTTCATGTATCAAATAATACCTGTGACCAAACCCTCAGTGATACGAAGTGCACAGCTGCATCCAATCCTTATACTAGTCAAATTACAGAAAGGCAATTACATAAGGGTATAGCAATACATTTAATTACATTAGAAAATTTTTGCAAAATGTGATTGCTTCATATTTTATTGGGAATTATATATAGCATTCATTTTACTGTTATAATGTCATTATCAGTTTTCAGTAATTTTCATGGCACTTAGCAGCAATTCTCAGTTTACTATAGTAATCCACTAATTAAACATTAAATCTGCACATCCAATAACATTTATTTATGTAATGCAATATTAAAGTTTACTTTTGTTGTAAGCGACATATTTTTAACAGTTCAGTCTAGCTTAATCCCTAGTTATTCACTTGACCATTATTTTCTATATTCATTTTAACAACAGTAACCATGGACACCAAACGAGGACTACTATCTGGGCTTACAGAAACAAATTGTTGGAATAAAAGGTTAAACTGAGTATGCATATTATTATCTACTTTAATTGCTTTTTTTTAGCGATGGTAAGGGCATACTATTTATATTTTCAAACATATTTAGTATCAGTTTTGTTTACTTTATTATTGATAAAGAAAAGTAAGGTGAAATTAATGTTTACTTCTATGTTCATATAAACCAATATCCACTTAAGATTGTCCTTTTACAGGGTTATTCACTTAACACTGGATTATTAAAAATAATGAGGGCCCCCCACTCGCCAGCATGGTGTGGGTTCCAGGGGAGGGGACACTATCTCCCCCCTTAAAATTTAAAGTAGTCTCCACCTGATGCTGGCTGCAAGGGTTTTTAAATACTTGCAAACAATTCAGCTTTTTTTTTAAATCGGGGCTTGGAGTTGAATATTTCGAGGCATATGACAGAGTTTGTCCTGGCTAAAATCCAGAACCATCTGGGGCCTGAATTGCAAAATTTGGACATTCGTAAATTCCATAAAAAAATTGCAGAATTTGCATTTCGAATAGCTCTATATGCATTTGGTTCAGAGACATCCAGGCTTTAGTGAATAACCCTATTAATGTAGTATTAATAGAGCTGAACAAAAATTAACAAAAATAGTATTCACATCCACAAGAAAAATCATTAACCCACATTAAAAAAAAATATAACACAACATGCCAAAAGTGAACAGATCAATTTTAAAAATATTCAATTTATCAGGAAGTTGGTATGAAAATTAATATTCTATTTTTGGGGGGAGTGTAGTAAATACCAAAATTAACCTCTTCATTGTCTAGCAATTCTCATTAATAATAAAATGGCAAACCTATGGGGTCACAGGACTGCAAATCCCACTACAAATGGGAAATTGCCCTCTGGTCACCCCCCCTTGTAAACTCCCCCATGTGTAATACTCTCAGAAAAAAAAATATTTTGAACTTCACCGCAGGTGAATGAAGAGATTTGATACTGTTACGTTAAGAAAATATTATGTATTAAAATAAAGTAATTTAACTTTGGCAGACTTCTGCAGCAATATGGATTTGAAATAATAATGCATAAATAATGAGAATAGTATTTCAGTATTGCTTCACAAGAATATAGTATTGAGAAATAAATGAAAATAAGGAATGCTTAATTAGAAGTAAGTAGTATAGTCTGTTAGATTTCAATATAGTTTTGACAGAGCAGGTAATTCCAGTTGTTGGAATGTAACAGTCTTTTACCTTTAACCAGTTGATATTGGCAATGATATGTATACCCTGGTATGAGAAGTGGTTATAGTCTTATAGACTCCAGTAATAATAATTAACATGAATGAGCAATTTAGCAAATGAGATTTTCAATAGAAATAGCAAGTGGAATCCCAGAGGGAAGACTTTAGTATTTTCCTTCAAAAATAACCTTAGGTAAGAACCAACTAGTAATCCCAATAACTGGAGAACTTATCTTGCCTTTCTTGGATGATGAGCATTATAGTCCTTTCAAGAGTAAGGAGGATTATGGTTCCCTGAAGTTAGTGGAGAGAGGCAGGAATCCTAAGTGAAGTCTGTTCCTTGACAGGAAGTTGAGAGTAGAGCGTAGCCAGGATCAAAGCCAGAGAGGATTGGCACACAGGAAATCAGTTACCAAAGCTCCGTCGGGAAGTGGCAACAATGTAGCAAGTAGCGGGAGCACATCAAAGATGAACAAACATTGATTGTGCCATTCGGATGCGGTCATGGCTTCCTTTTGAAATGAAGCGCTTGACGTCAGACGCATTTGTGGAGATGGATTGGTCGAAACCCAGAAGTCATATGGGTAATGCCGACTGGTCTGAAAACAATATGGAGAAATTCCGATACAACATGGGGGAATCCTGACACCATGGCATATAAAGAGTTAAAACCATTTTATGTAATCACCAGAATCCAGCGCAGATCTCCCTCGTGCTGGGTAAGCACTTTACCTCCTCTGACAACATTCAATGGGGGGACCTAATGCGCATGCGCAGGGAGCGCCGAAAGCTCATTAGGACCTCCCCATAGGAAAGCATTGTGTCTAGAGGCTGTGTTAGTACTGCACTGTAAACATTACAGTTTCTCTAAAACTGCAATGTTTTACATTACAGGACTAAGGGGGACTGGGACATTGCACCTAGTCCACATCAATGAACTGAAATGGTATGGGTGACTATAGTGTCACTTAATCATGAGACATATGTTTATCAATTATGATACAATCCAAACTATAATTGTATAACTTTTTTGTGTTTGAAATATTAGCTGCTGAAATTAAAGTCAGTGTTATGTCTATAGATATTTGTATACATGGAATTATTTATGATTTCATGAGATATTTATTTCGTAGAAGTTGAAAGCAATATAAACAAGAAAACAGTCTCTTTTTCATACTCCATAATATGAATGACTTTTTAGAACGTCATTTTACTCTGAAAAGTACATGTTAAAAAGCAGATTGCTTTCTGAATGTCAGCATTATATTTTTAAGCATGTTGCATTAATGGTTCACAGCTAAATAATAACAATAATTGCAGACATATCCTGTCATTCTCTTATCTTCTCTTGAATGATGACTGCTTTCTGCTTAGCTGATGGAAGCTATGATTACACATGATATCACAGCATAACACAGAGCATGTTTAGTCACAAAAGATTACTGGAGCATGCTCAATGAATTATTGTGAAGTTATCTAAAGGCACAAATCATGCTCAATATATTATTGAAAATATCTAAAGGCATAAATCATGTAGCAGCTTTTGAAGGGCACCGTACATGATCCATGATCCCTGAGCACATTTATTTTTTATAAGATTTGCTTTTATTTTTTATATTGGCGTCTTGAATCTATTCTTGGAACTACACTCCCACTAAAGCCTAAAACTGAGAAAAAGTATTTGACATCATTATATCACTACTTAAAAAATTAAATATATTATGTATATACTTCGTAATACTCTGGCCCATTTTTGTGCCCCTTTGACTCACCTGATTCATATTTTCATATATTTTTCAGGAGATGAAATTGTGACAAGCCCAACCACCCCATGCACAAAATTCTGCCATTCTGCCGTAATTCACAGGGGTATACAAAAAATATGCTAAGTGGTGGTTTGTACTAGAAGGTGATGATGCAAGAAGTGTGTCAACATTAAAAGCAGCATAACACTGGAAACATACAGAGGCATAATTAGAAACCACTTAGAATTTCACAAAAATGTTTGCCAAATACAATATTTGAGAAAATATGTATGGAGAAACTTTATATATTATAGCACTAGCAAAAGTGCAGATGCGGTCTACAAAATTCATAAAAGGAATGGAACATTGTGGTTATGAAGAAAAGTAAACACATTTAAACTTCTTTAGTTTAGAAAAACTGGCCTAAGAGGGGATTTGTTAGCATTATACAAGTATATCTGGGGCTTATGCAAAGTATTGTCTGGACAACTATTCACAAACAGGACTATACATAGGACACGAGGTCACGCATTTAGACTAGAAGAAGGGAGATTTAATCTAAATCAAAGGAGAATTTTTTACAGTAAGAACAATGAAGATGTGGAATTCTCTGCTTGAAGAATGTGGTTTTATCAGAGTCTGTACAGATGTTTAAACAGCAACTAGAGGCATACTTAGAAAAAACAAAACATTCAGGGATATAATTTTTAAATTGTAGGGAATAGCTTCTTGGTCAAAGGATGACTCTGACTGCTATTCTGGGTTCTAAAAGTAAAATATTCTAGTTTGTTGCAAAATTGGAAGTGCTTCAAACTGTTTTAATTGCCTTCTTTTGGATCAACAACAAAAAACAGATGTGAGAAATGCTGACCTTGATTGACACATGTCTCTTTTCAGCCCATGTAACTATGTAACTATTGTGTTATGTGGTGCCATGTGTGATATAAAAGAAATGATTGGAAGGGATGGCCAGCCTACATTTTCTTGTTGCCAGTTTTGACTGGCAACATGTTTTTTTGATGTATGCCCATTCAAGTGCAGAGTTGAACCAAGTACTGATATATTACATTAAGCATACATATTACTTCATAGAATGGGAGGGTATGAATACACAATACGTTTTAATACTTGTATTATTATTTTTATTACCATAAAGAGAATTCATGCTAGGCAATGCAATTTTCTAATAAGTGGTGCCTAGGATGGCGTGCTGACTTTTTCTATTTTACCTTGTATTTTGATACTGACCTGCAAACAGTCTATTTTACTTTACACTATGTAAAAACTGCAGATCGCACAATAAAAATAGAATACACAAAATGTATACATCATTAGACAAGACTTCACAAAGAGCTAGTGATATGGCTATCAAAAAATAGGGCATTTTTTAGAACTTCATTCTACAATGTTTGCAGTTACTTGAAATTGTTATGCTTGATAAAATACAAATTCTTTTTAGAGTGTATTTGCATTTTGAGAACTTAATTACTGTAACTTGCAAATGCTTATTTATTGGCATTTTTAAAATATTGTACATATACTGCAAATTAAATTTCCATTAGATAAATGTCAGTTATGTAAACAGCATAAAATATGAAATCCCATGACTGCATAGAAAATATGTGAAAATGTGTTTATTTGGATCTGCATCTTTATTTCTTCTGCATGGCATTTTGCACTGACCATTTAGACATTTTTCTTTGAATGCCCTTTTTATGTTTTTTTTTTTTTTTTATCTGCACTGCCTTCATTCTGTTTTGCAAGGGGAAAAAAATAACAACACATAAGTGTGTACAAATGTTCTTATATGTCAACGCAAGTTGAACTAAACTCTCTTTCCAGATTTAAAATAAAACATTTACCTTTGTATAACTCTTGTATGAACCTTCCTGCCTCAATCAAAAAGTTATAATTGCTGGGGATGGATCCTCATTTATAAAGGTCTCCAAATAATATATATTTCACCACGTATGTTTAAACAAAATGAAAAATCTTTATCATTCATATAAAACGTACTCGTATCAACATCTTTACAGTGCAAACAATATTATACAATTCTAAAGTATATGAATATCATATTAGTATGAATGCCTTTGTCAAAATGTACATGTCCCTTTTATTATTTTGTCCACAGCAAAAATTTGGTTTATCTGACTAGATTTGTCAAAAAAAGAAAATCTAGTTAGGAGGTCCGAATTTTGCACATTTCAGCATAAGACAAATTTCATTCAGGAAAACAATTTGGGCAAACGAAGAGGCGAGTGGGTCGCCAACTGCCCATTCAGTTGTTTTTTTTTTCTTCTGCGAATAAGAAGTGACTATCAGTTATTAAAAAATGCATCTGCAACAGTCAACTAGTTTGGCACTTTAACATTTTAACTAAAGTTTGCCTCTGATGGCTACAACAAACTAGACTTTGATGAACTCTACCTTAGCTATCTTTGGGGGGCTACAAGAATTAAGGGGTAACATTTAAAATGGAAACAAGTTCACTGATCCATTGATTTAACCATAAAACACATGAGGTACAATGCTTGAACTAGTTGTAATAGAAGGAGTTGCAATGGAAGCAGATGTTATTGGGGAGCTGATGGTCTTTTTCTTGTTGGGGGAAATCCCAAAACGGTCTACTTGTACATGATGGGTGCTGCTGTCTTCTTGGATTTCTGACCATGCTGCTCTTTTTCCCTTTAATCTGTAGTTTTAAAAGTTTTAAAAGGAGAAGGAGTAGTACAAGTCTAGTAGTGCTGCTACTGCTGCTCAGGGTACACTTAGTCTGTGTTTGGAAAAACTCTGATTGTTTTTCAAATATCATATTGCTACTTGTGGGTCTAGCTGGTTCTGCTGTTTCAATTTTCCCACAATTTGGTTCACAGTTGAAAAAAGTAACCAATAGAGGTGAACCAATAGCGAGAACAAAGAAAACAATAATTGTGTAATAGAGCTTTAAAATATTGGATTTGTCAAGTGTGTTATAAACCATCCAACTCACAACTTAAAATGCCCTCAACATTGACTCTGCTTTATTAGCTTCTATACCTTTAGGGAAATACACACTCTTCTTCATTGTTTGTCAGCAATAACACAAAGTAAAAAATGGAGAATAAACCAATTGTGCAGAATGTTTTCCTAGTTAATAGAGCATGGGCAAAATATGAGACTTGCTCACCTTGTCGGGAGCCTACGTAAACCTGGCTCCTGGTATAAGCAGTTTAGGTACCAAATATGGGTGACACCATTTTTTGTACTTTCTGCAGAAATTCTTTGTGTAGAACTCACAATAACAACTAAAACAGTAAAAAAAAAAACAAATAAAAAACATGAATCCTCTTCATCCAAAAATGTATTTCGCCAAAGACTTCCTTAGTCAATGATACCACATTTCTGCTAATTTCCCCTTTCATATTCCTCCAGTGGATATGTATATCTTTCTATATTTCTATATTGTATGTATATTGTATGTATATATATATATGTATATCTTTCTATCCATTCCTTTACTGGGAAGGGCAATTTCCTGGCATCTTTGGAATCTTGTTACTGTAAGTAATGTATTGCAATTCCCCATGATGTAACTTCTGGTGTTGTTCGTGTGAGTCAGAAGAGTATGTAGACTTATGCCGACTCCTCCCCATTGCGATTGAGACCTATGTTAATGGGAAAATAGAAAATTACTATTAAAAGAGAGGTATCTAAACATAAAAACTGCATCATTTTGGAATTTTGATAAAGAATATGTAATCGTTATGCTCAAAACAAATATTTTTCTTTTTTAAAAAGGCATGATATTAAAAAAATACTAAATAAAAAATATATTTTAAAAAACCCAGAAACAATACAAACAAATATATACATAAAATAATGTCCATGCTAGTATCTAACAAACTTATGAGTAAACATACAGTGTCTCGCAAAAGTGAGTACACCCCTCACATTTTTGTAAATATTTTATTATATCTGTTCATGTGACAACACTGAAGAAATGACACTCTGCTACAATGTAAAGTAGTAAGTGTACAGTCTGTATGACAGTGTGAATTTGCTGTCCCCTCCAAATAACTCAACACACAGCCATTAATGTCTAAACCGTTGGCAACAAAAGTGAGTACACCCCTAAGTGGAAATGTCCAAATGGGGCCCTATTAACCATTTTCCCTTCCTTGGTGTCATGTTACTTGTTAGTGTTACAAGGTCTCAGGTGTGAAGAGGGAGGAGGAGTGTTAAATTCAGAGGTTGTCTCTGGGAAATAGACATATGAGTGCTGCAAGCATTGCTGCAGAAGGTGTGGGGGGTCAGCCTGTCAGTGCTCAGACCATACGCCGCATACTACATCAAGTTGGTCTGCATGGCTGTCGTCCCAGAAGGAAGCCTCTTCTAAAGATGATGCACAAGAAAGCCTGCAAACAGTTTGCTGAAGACAAGCAGACTAAGGAAATGGATTACTGGAACCATGTCCTGTGGTCTGATGAGACCAAGATAAACTTATTTGGTTCAGATGGTGTCAAGCGCGTGTGGCAGCAACCAGGTGAGGAGTACAAAGACAAGTGTGTCTTGCCTACAGTCAAGCATGGTGATGGGAGTGTCATGATCTGGGCCTGCATGAGTGCTGCCGGCACTGGGGAGCTACAGTTCATTGAGGGAACCATGAATGCCAACATGTACTTTGACATACTGAAGCAGAGCATGATCCCCTCCCTTTGGAGACTGGGCCACAGGGCAGTATTCCAACATGATAATGACCCCAAACACACCTCCAAGACGACCACTGCCTTGCTAAAGAAGCTGAAGGTAAAGGTGATGCACTGGCCAAGCATGTATCCAGACATAAACCCTATTGAGCATCTGTGGGGCATCCTCAAACAGAAGGTGGGGGAGCACAAGGTCTCTAACATCCACCAGCTCCGTGATGCCATTATGGAGGAGTGGAAGAGGACTCCAGTGGCAACCTGTGAAGTTCTGGTGAACTCCATGCCCATGAGGGTTAAGGCAATGCTGGAAAATAATGGTGGCTTCACAAAATATTGACACTTTGAGCCCAATTTGGGCATTTCCACTTAGGGGTGTACTCCCTTTTGTTGCCAACGATTTAGACATTAATGGCTATGTGTTGAGTTCTTTTGAGGGGATAGCAAATTTACACTGTTATGCAGGCTGTGCACTTACTATTTTAAATTGTAGCAGAGTGTCCTTTCTTTAGTGTTGTCACATAAAAAGATATAATAAAATATTTACAAATTTGTGTACTCACTTTTGTGAGATACTGTATATACATATATGAAAATGTACAACAAAATATGTATAAAAATATTTCAAACGTTTACTCAATTTTAAATCCTATAATATACATTTATAAGATCTCATTCTCATCAAATATTCCAAAAAGGCTTCCTAGCCTTTGTACATCAATTAGAAAAAATGGCAAATTTAGGAATCAGTATTATTATTGCCATTGATATAGCGCCAACAGATTCCGTAGCGCTTTACAATATTATGAGAGGGGGGATTTAACTATAAATAGGACAATTACAAGAAAATATACTGAAACAATAGGTTGAAGAGGACCCTGCTTAAACAAGCTTACAGTCTATAGGCTATTCATCTCTGCTGATGAACAGAGTACATTACTTGAAACAGAGAAAGGTCCAACTAGATATATACTCCAACTAATCTACTTTTGCCTTTTTGCACAGTTTTTTACAGTTTACTTATTTTGGTCAAGAATGCGTGATTCCTTTGCTTGATTTAACTATTTACAGAAAAGTTGGTAATGCTAGTGATATTTATTTTAGTATGAACTGCAATTTGTCTGAATGGGACAAATTGTGCAATGGACAACCATGTTTGTTTGAAAAACAAAGCAAATTTAACCCCTTAAGGACACATGACATGTGTGACATGTCATGATTCCCTTTTATTCCAGAAGTTTGGTCCTTAAGGGGTTAAGGAAAAAAAGAGAAGGCAAATGGTAGATGTATTTATTTATTATCTGTCAGGGAGATCTTGTAAGCGTGAACGTATGCAAGGAGTATTAACAAACACACATATATATGTAGATACAAATATCCATCTCACTATCTATCCTATCTGTTCATATAAGGGTTAATTTGAACCAAGAATAAATTTGGTATTGTACGGGAAAAGTACTGATTTCGAAATGTTCTTGTTAATTGTCCAAGATTTTGGTATTTGTAAATATCTGGTTTTGATCAAATTTGCATGCGTTCTATAGCGTAGAATTATAATGAGAAACAGCTGCTCATAACTTGTGAAAAACAATCTATGTTATTGTCATCATTTTCACGCCCATATGCTCATTTTCCCCCTCCCATCCTGCTATGATAATGGGGAATAAATATAACTTGCGTAATAAAATAATTTGAATTGGTTATTGAACACGTCTCTGCTATTCATTTCCAATGTCCACAGCTCTGAATGAGTTTGCAAATATCCATCATCCACAAAGGGTCCGGGTTGATTTTATCCCCAACAATATATATATCTATATTTGTTTTGAGTATAAAGATTGCATATTCTTTATCGAAATTCCAAAATTCTGCAGTTTTAATATTTAGATAGCTCTCTTTTAAAACTCATTTTCTATTTTTCCATTAACATAGGTCTCAATGACAATGGGGAGGAGTCAGCATAAGTCTACATGCTCCTCTGACTCACATGAACTACACTGGAAGTTACATCATGGGGAATTGCAATACATTAATTACAGTAACACGATTTCAAAGATGCCAGGAAATTGCCCTTCCCAGTAAAGGAATGGATAAACAAAATAGATATATACATGTGTTAATAGTCTAGAAATACTACTAAAAATTAATTTTTAGTAGTAAAATTAATATTACCTTTCTTGTCCAAGTGCTAGTTCGTTACATTAACTTGTTTGGCATTTCACATTTAATCTGATGTATCTAGAAAGTGCACAATAGAGCTATAATTTATATTGACAAATCCATCTATAAATCTTTTATATAAATATTATTAACTAAGATGGTATTTTTATTGTATGATGAAATAATTGCACTGATGAATAAATATCACTGTACAGAACAGTGTTCATTTTATGTTGCAATAGTATATTATGTTTTTTCTTTGACTTGATAATATATGTACTGAATAAAACATAAATAACATCTAAACAAAAGATAGAATAATTAGTGACAATTATTTGTTCGTTTATACGCCTTAGCAAGTTTTCTACTTAACAACTTAACATTTTATTTCATTTTTATTTAGCATTATTGTTATTTTCAAACTTAATTACAATTACTCAATACAGCTAGTTGCCAGAGTTCATCACCCTTTCAGTTTAACTGGACAAAATGAGGGAGTAATCTCACACATATTTGCATTAGTATTTTGTTTAGATTTACCAACTGTGGTTTTATGCATTTCTAACTATCGTGCATTTTAATTATAGCTATAATTAGCCAGAGAATATATTGTTTCCTTTGCTACCTAAGTAATTTCATGTGTTATTAGATATGTGATTTACATGTTGGAAAATATTAATAGTTGCGTCATCATTTATGTAATGATCTGCTATTAAAAAACAATATTCAAATTCAATTGGACAGTATTTGGCTGAGTTGAACTGTCACATGAATGAGCATCCCTAACAAGATTTCAATTTCAAGAAGAAGGATTTTGCTGAACTAAAAGTTACCACAATACACACATCTAAACAATGATGTAATCTATGTTATCTGAATATATTTATCAACATTAAAGGTGGACTTTGGAACCCTAAGGCACTTCAGCTTGCTTGCTGAAATGCTTTATGTGTGAATAGTGTGTCCTCTTTCTTTTAAGTTTACAAAAAGTGCAGATTTGAAGCAGCAGACCCTCCCTCCCAGACCCTCCCACCTCCTGGACAGCTCACTAAGAATGCAGCTTCAAAATGGATGCTGTCCAGGAGGTGGGAGGGTCTGGGAGGGAGGGTCTGCTGCTGATTGGCTGGAATGTGTCTGCTGACTGTGAGGTACAGGGTCAAAGTTTACTCAATGATGAGTCCGTGGCGAACCGTTCGTGGCGAACTGTTCGCGAACCGTTTGGCGAACCGTTCGGGACATCACTAGATATTTATTAAAGTGATAATTAAAAAATATTTTTAAATTTAAACCAGTAAAGCAAAACTAATAGCATAGCTTACTTAAATATTTTTTTTCCATTTTGGTTATTTTTACCTTAAAGGGACATTATAGTCACCAAAACAACTTCCGCTTAATGAAGCCGTTTTGGAGTATAGATCATGCCTCTGCAGTCTCACTGCTCAAATCACTGCCATTTAGGCATTAAATCACTTTTGTTTCTGTTTATGAAGCCCTGGTAACACCTCCCCTTGTTTCATTTTTATTTAGATGATAACTTACTAAGAAGTTTTTATATCCTGCTCTGTAAATTTAACTTTAATTACACATAGGAGGCTCCTACAAAGTCTAGCAAGCTATTAACAGAGCAGGAGAAAAGACATTTTAAATTAAAAGAATTTGCAATAAAGGAAGTATAAACATTAGATGACTCTTCACATTTGGTGTTTAGGAAGGCTGTGCAAGTCAAGTGCAGGGAGATGTGACTAGGGCTGCACAAACAAAGTGCTCTAATTCCTAAATGGACGTACTTGGAAATCGGAGAAATCTGAATGTACCTTTCCTGGTTAAATACTTTGTTGTCATTATCGTTATTATTGAGCAATGAGATTGCATGGGCATGATCTAGACACCAAAGCTGCTTCATTAAGCTAAAGTTGTTTTGGTGACTTTAGTGTCCCTTTAGGGTTTAAATCTACTTTGAATTACCTTCAAATTCACACTTTAGTGAATAACCATGAAAAAGTATAGCAGTTACTTTATTTACAGAAGTGTAAATCACCTCTCCATTTGACTGAAGTGACATCTATATTGAAGTATTTTGCTTCAAAATGGATAGATGCCATGCATGGATAATAATGATGGTATTATGATTGGCATTTTTATAGTGCCAACAAATTCCGTAGCACTTTACAATATTAGGTATGAAGTCATATTATCTTCTTACATTAAGATTAGTACTCTTTAAGCATATAATGTAGGGTTATGATGAATGAAAGGCTGACTGCCATCATCCCCACTGCTTCCCATAAAGAATAGATTGTGCATTTGGTTTTGGCCACATTTTAATTTGAATTAATTTGGACCAATATATAACCAGATATAAAACTGATCAAATGACTAATGCAATGGCTTAATATGTTCAGTTTCTTTGAGATTCATGATTTACTTTGTGCCACCAAAAAAAACGAGGATGAATTGGAGAAGAAATTTGATTATTTTAAGGGAGGGCAAATAAGCAGCTTAGTTTGCCATGCTGGACAAAAGGACTGCTCAACAATTTCCTTCATGTCCTGAAAGTTGCAAGATGGGGACTCCATGGATCAGATTTGTTATTCAAGCACATCCAACAGATGTTCAATCAGATTGAGATCTTGGGAATTTGGGGGCCAAGGCAACATCTTTAATTCCTTGTCATGTTCTTCAAACCATCCCTGAACACCATTACCTTAAAGAGGTGTATGTGGTCTGAAAAATCTCTAACTTGTTGGTATATGTCAAATAGCATTTACATTAATGCCAGGACCTAAGGTTTCCCAGCAGAACATTGCTGGCCTGTCTTCTTACCATAGTTCATTCTGCAACCATATCTTCCCCATGTAAATTACACACATGCACTCGGCCATCCACATGATAAAAAAGAAAACATTCACCCTTCTTCTATTGCTCCATGGTCTAGTTCTGATGCTCACATTCACATTGAAGTGGCCAGTTTAAAGTCATTCTTCTGTGTTATTGAACCAGAGAGGCTAGCCTTCCCCACATGCATCAATGAGCCTTGGGTGCCCATGACCCTAACACCAGTTCACTAGTTTTCTTTCCTTGCATTACTTATGGAAAGTACTAACCACTGCATACGGAGAACACCCACAAAACTGGCCATTTTGAAGATGCTCTGACCCAGTCATGTACCCATTTCTATGTGGTCCTTGTCAAAGTCACTCAGATCTTTTCACTTGGTCATTTTTCCTGCTTACAACACATGAAATTCAAGAACTGACAGTTCACTTGCTGCCTAATATAGCCCACCACTTGACAGGTGCCCTTACAATGTTATTCACTTCAATGGTTATGTGGGTGATCAGTGTAGATTTGTGTTTGAGTAAATTGAAAAAAATGTTCTATTCTATAAACTAAAAACGACATTTTTCATCAAATTCTAAATACAAATGTTGTCTTTTTAAACATTTATTGCTCAATATAACTAAACAAGATGCAGTGTTTTCAGATCTCAAATAATGCAAAGAAAATAAGTTCATATTCATTTTCAACCAGAACAATATTAATGTTTTAACTTAGTAAGAATTGAGGAGTAAATATTTAGTAGAATAACCATGATTTTCAAATACAGCTTTCATGCATCTTAGCATGCTATCTGCCAGTTTTTCATTTTGCTGTTGGTTGATTATGCCATGTCTGGCAAAAAATGTAAGCAGCGCAGCTTTGTTTAATGGCTTGTATCCATCCATCCATCTTCCCCTTTATCACATTCCAGCGGTTTTCATTGGAGTTCTGGGTGGGCCATTACTCAAAATGGCTGCTAGAGCACCCCCTCCCATTCTGTGTTCAGTAGTTGCTCAAAATGGCCGCTGAACACCCCCTCCCATCAGGCAAAGAATGTAAAGAATGTCATGTACTAAGATGGCATCTCCTTCCAGAGAGTCTCATCCAGGATGCTGATGACATCACACTTTGGAGGAAGGGCATTAGATAAGACACTTAACACTTGACCAATTAAATATGTATTCTCTATGTTATCTTGCTTTTTGCATATGATGTATTTCTGCCTTTAAAAGGGGCTCGCCGCCCCCCCACCCCCGATTAAAACATTCTGAAGTTTTTTGTTAACCTGAAACCTGTGTCTCAGTGTGATTTACTTCAGAGCGTGCACGCTTACTATTTAAACAATTTGTACAGGAGCAGATACTCAGATAATCAAACACTTGGTTTTGATCTAAAACACCATGACAGAGTCTTATCTGGTGGTCCTCCATCTATTTTACTTAACTGTATGTGTGACATGGAGTATGGTCTGGCTAAAAAAAAAATCAATCCTCAGACTTACATAAATAATATACACACAAAATCATCAGTGAAATTGCAGTTTTTGTGCAAAAAAAAAATATTAATGCTTTGGCCAGCATTTGTAAGTGGCTACTAACAAAAGACTGGACATACCCCATAATACCCTGGGTTGTCTACTTTTCCAAATAGTATGCCATGATGGGGTAGTTCTGGGCTGTCATACGGTCTCAAATGCAACATAACCGCCTGGCAAATTTCAATGTGCAAAAACAGAAACGGACCATGTAACTTTCCAAAACACCATATACCCTGGGCATAGGGGTTACTGTTGTACTTGTAAAGCATTACTGAACACTAAATTGAGTGTTTTAGAGCAGTAAAATGTATAATACTGATAATATCATCGGTGAAAGGGCAGTTTATTTGTGAACAGTGCAAAAAAACAAATACAAAATATTTGCCAGAGTTTGTGACTACTAAAAAAGACTGGACTGCTGTGCAGTGCAATCTACATCCTGAGACACTATCCTGTCTGACCCTGTCAAACTACTAAAATCCACCTCCCACATTGAACAACACCGCAAAATATTGTACCGTTGGTACTTCGTGCCGACCAGACTGCATAAGATCTTTCCCTCCACCTCACCACTCTGCTGGAGATGCCACGCAGCAGAGGGTTCGCTGCACCATATATGGTGGAGCTGTCCACGGCTACACCGTTATTGGACTGAAGTCCACGCACTGATCCAAGACGCCACACAAAGCTCCCTCCCATTCACCCCGCAGTCGTGCCTTCTGCTGGATCTCCCTAGAGAGATGCCCTAACACGCCAGAAAGTTGACCTTGCACATAGCCTTGACGGTGCAGCAATTAATAGCAAGGAGATGTGTTACGGTACCTTCAGTAATTAATGTACAAACCGCCGTTTAGTGAATGCTCCCCGTTCGCAATAATGTGGTCTGGTAGCGTATGCAGTATAACCATGCGAACCGCCAGCCAGGGGACACTCCAAACTCCCGAACGGTACCTGTACGGCTCCTTCCCTTCACGAGCTCCAAATACACGAACTGCCAATATCAGCTGAACGCCAATACCTTCCAAGTGGCAAATAATTCCAAAGAGTAGTCTCTAGTCGCCGGTAGTAAAATCCCCCCAATATCGAGACTAAGCTCCGCTTTGAGGGTAAAACACAAACTGAGTTTACTGTGGGCTACCTGCCCGTATTTATGCAGGTCTCCCACTTGGTGGACACTCCCCTAGGGGACCAAATGGGACTGGAATAGCAGAAGGACATGGGGACATTTTAGACATACAACCCCACAATATTCCCAGCATGCATCACAGTTTCCTCCCCTCTGCTCGGGAGATAATTGAGAAGTAATTCAATTATCTCCCAGAGCAGAGGCAAAGCGCCATTTTAAATACAAGTCACAAAACACAAAACCAGTTCATTTAGGGTCTATTAATGGGCTTACCTTCCCACCTGAAAAACAACTAAACTAACCTATTAGTTCTCTTACTGATTTAATCATATATTTTAAGTTGAATTCTTATTATTTTATATTGACCTATATTATTGAGAGTTGTACTTGTAAGTCTCAAGAAACAAGCCTCACATGTTTCATATATAAATCATACTTTTATATATTTAAAAAAAAAATAATAATAATGTTTGCTTTTATTTACTAAAGTTATGTACAAAGTATTCTTCTTAACGCAGCTCATGAATGTGCTATTATCAAAACATGTGTTTTCCCCCTAGCTGTTATACTTATTATTCTTAGTTAAAAATAACATGAATCACCATCTCTAAAATATAGTATGAAATATGATGATTTTGATGTAATAGCTTGTGTCATTTAAGTTCTTTTAACAGGCAATTCTACCTTCTTGTTATTCATAAAAACAGGTATAAAGTGTGACAATATTCTTTTATGCCAGTAGATGAATCACACCTGTTTTATCTCTTGCAAGTCAAAAGCCATGACAAGTGATTAAAGCTTGTAATTTATATAATACATATATGTGTATAAAATACTAGAATTGCAGTTAGGAGTATCGCATTTAAAGAGAAATTACCAGCAGTTTAGGTTTAATTCCCAGACCATTAAAATAACTTGCCAAACACCTAAAGCACTTTAGCTTGCCGAAGTGCAATTATTGTGCCAGATTTTCTTTTCAGGCAGGTGACTGTAGGTATAGAATTTAGAGGACGCAGATACATTTGTTAAGTAGATGATGCAGGCACCTACACACAGCTACATGTATGTATGTATGTGTGTATCGATGTATGTATTGAATCAATGCATTCCTATGGGGTCTTCTGCATCATGTGACTGAGTTTTCCTCAGGTAATCTCCTTTTAGGTCACTCATCTAGGAAAAGGACACTCTGATATAAAACCTTTGTTCTGGGGACCTCATTGTCACTGTCCCACCTTGCTAAGGTTTGGCATGGCAGATAAACTCCATGTGTAAACAGTGGGGCCAGTATTGCTCACACTTCCCACACCTAAAAACTCCAATACTCAGGCTCAAAGGTTATGACAACATCCACAGTCAATATTATCATTAAGCCCTTCAGCAATGGGAAAGGGGAAAAACAGAAGGTGGAAGATGACACTGGAAGCCAGAGTTCCGTTCCTGCATGTAGGTGGTCCAGGTGCATGGGCCATCTGATTTCGACTTTAAGGCTACCACATTGTTCGGCAGCACCCTGAATGACCAAGCAGCCTTATCTAGGGATAACACTACTTGCTCTACTCGGAGAGGGGCCTAGAAAAGGTGGTCTAGCCAAACCTTGCCTCCTTTTTCCCCAGTTGGGGGTCATGGGGCATCTTCTACATCGCATCCCACAACAGCCCCAAAAAAACAGAGTTGCCAGAGATTCCCATTCTTGAAGAGACTGTTAAGACTGTTAAGATGAAAATTGTCAAGGCAGCAAGAGTCAATGGATTTCCACCAGAAGTCTGGAAGTATGGGGGTCCAGCATTACACACTAAACTGGATGATTTCTTTATCTGCTGCTGAGAACAACTACTGCAGGACATCCGTGATGCTATAATCATCACCCTATGTAGGAACAAGGGAGAAAAATCTGACTGTTCCAACTATCGGGGCATAATATTGCTCTCCATCACAATAAAAAATCCTTGCTAAAGTAATTCTGAACAGACTGGTACCCACCATGGCAGGGGAACTCTTTACAGAGAGCCAATGTGGCTTCAGAGCTAGAAGGAGCTAGAAGGAGCACCACCGATATGGTATTTGTTCAAAGGCAGTTCCAAGAAAACTATTGGAACCAAAACATGACAATGTATGTGATGTTCGTTGACCTCACCAAAGCGTTTAACATTGTAAACAAATGAGGTATATGGCAAATCTTGGTACGCTTGGGAGGTCCCCCTAAGTTGCTCAATATGATCATGCAGCTACACAAAGACAAACATGACCATGTCACACACAGCAACAATCCTTCTGTAAAGGTAATGGTGTAAAACCAGGCTGTGTTCTTGCACCAGCTCCCTTCACAATCTTTTTCAACTTGTTGCTTCAGAGGGCCACTGTAGACTTTGATAAAGAGGATGTTGTCTATATCCATTATCACATTGATGGCTGCCTATTTAACCTGAGGTGACCAAGGGCCCACACCAAGACTGTGGACCAACTCCTCAGAGACAGAACTAAAAACTGAAAGTGACACAGGATTACTTCATTCATAATAACCACTAGTGTCAGACATAAATTACCCGGTATAAATTGGGGTAGAGGGACTAGTACTTCAGCAAGGGGAATTCGGTTTTTGAATGTGTTAAATGACACCTTTATGTAACAACTGGTACAAGCACCAACTAGAAAGGATGTTTGTCTGGATCTCATTAAAACAAACAATGTTGATCTTTTAACCAACATTCAAGTAGGGGAGCATTTGGGAAATAGTGATCACAATATGGTAACTTTTGAAATAAACTCAAAAAAGCAAAATCACGTGGGGTATATTAAAACGTATAATTTAAAAAAAAGCCAATTTTAATAAGATTAGGGCAGCTCTACAACATATCGACTGGCATAAACTCCTTAGTGATAAAAACACTGAGGAAAAATGGAAACTATTCAAACAAATATTAGAGAGGTACATTTCACAGTATGTACCATTGGGAAATAAGTATAAAAGAAACAAAAATGTGGCTTAGTAGAGAAGTAAAACAAGAGATTAAAAATAAGAAAAGGGCATTTAAAGCATTTAAATCGGACAAATCAGAGTCATCCTATATAAGATATAAGGAAGCCAATAATACTTGCAAAAAGTACATCAATTCTAAAAAAACAAAAAATGAAAAGTGTAGGTACACTGAAAACAGAGATGGGTCTGTTAGTTAATGAAGACCAGGAAAAGGCAGAAATGTTAAATAACAATTTTTCTTCGGTATATATTAATGAGGATCCTATGGCAAGAGATAAGCAAATGATTGCTGCAAAAAACTTGCAGATAACTTGTGATTGGATAACTCGAGACAAGGTGCTACAGCTATTAAAGAAAATTAATGTAAATACAGCTCTGGGGCCTGATGGTATCCACCCACAAGTACTTAAAGAGCTAAGTGGGGAAATAAGTGAACCTCTATATTTACTTTTTCAAGATTCTTTTGTTTCAGGTATTGTACCGGAGGATTGGAAGAAAGCAGATGTTTTTCCTATATTTAAAAAGGGTTCAAAATCATTGTCTGGAAATTATAGACCTGTGAGCTTAACTTCTGTGACTGGGAAATTATTTGAACGGCTATTAAGGGATAATATTCAGGAATTCATTGGTAAGAACTGTGTTATTAGCAATAATCAGCATGGTTTTATGAAACATAGGTCATGTCAAACTAACCTAATTGCATTCTACGAAGAAGTAAGTAGAAGTATAGATCAGGGTGTTGCAGTGGATGTGATCTACTTGGATTTTGCCAAGGCATTTGATACAGTTCCTCACAATAGGTTAGTCTTCAAACTAAAAGAAATTGGTCTAGATTAATATTTGTGTCCTTGGGTAGAACATTGGCTTAAGGATAGAGTAGTTATTGTTATTGTAGTTGTTATTAATGGTAAATTTTCAAGCTGGACAAAAGTGGTAAGTGGTGTCCCTCAGGGTTCTGTTTTGGGAATGCTTCTATTTAACATATTTATAAATGATCTTGAAATGGACATTGAAAGCCATGTATCAGTGTTTGCAGATGACACAAAACTTTGTAAAGTAATAAAATGTGAGCAGGATATTGCCTGGCTGCAGAGGGATTTGGATAGATTGGGGGACTGGGCACTAAAATGGCAGATTAAATTTAATGTAGAGAAATGCAAAGTTATGCACTTTGGGATTAAGAATGCACAAGCAATTTACACCCTAAATGGTAGTTAACTAGGGATAACCACACACGAGAAGGATTTGGGAATTGTTATAGACAACAAATTAGGCAGCAATATGCAATGTCAATTTGCCGTTGCTAAGGCCAGTAAGGTTTTGTCATGTATAAATAGGGGCATAAATTCTCGAGATGAAAATATAGTTTTGCCTCTTTATTAATCACTGGTAAGACACACCTTGAATATGCTGTGCAATTTTGGGCACCTGTTCTAAAGAACGATATCATGGCACTAGAAAAAGTACAGAGACGATCAACAAAATTGATGAAAGGTTGGAGCATTTTAGTTATGAAGAAAGGTTAAAAAATTTAAATATCTTTAGTTTGGAAAAACGGCACCTGAGAGAGGATATGATAACATTATACAAATATATTCGGGGCCAGTACAAACCATTATCTGGAAATCTATTCATAAACAGGGCTATACATAGGACACGAGGTCACATATTTAGGCTGGAAGAAAAGAGATTTCATCTAAGCCAAAGAAAAGGTTTTTTTTACAGTAAGAGTAATAAGGATATGGAATTCTTTGCCTGAAGAGGCATTTTTGTCAGAGTCTATACAGATGTTTAAACTGCAATTGGATAAATACTTGCAAAAACATAACATACAGGGATATAATTTCTAATTAGTTGGGTAATAGCTGCTTGATCCAAGGAGACATCTGACTGTTATTTTGGGGTCAGGAAGGAATTTTTTCATGGTTTGTTGCAAAATTGGAAGCGCTTCAGACTGGGTTTTTTGCCTTCTTTTGGATCAACAGCAAAAACATATGTGAGGAAGGCTGAACTTGATGGACGCAATTCTCTTTTCAACTATGTAACTATGTAACATGTGTATTTCTTACGTTCTTTATGTTAACCATTTCACAAGCTAGACGCTTATTATTTTTATTGTTATCATTTATCTACTGTCTCATTACTATCATAGCTCCTTTAATCGCTACTTCTCAACAAACTCTACAACCTATATCTGATCTACCAATCCCCCCCTCCATTACTTTTATAACAGCCTCAGCTTGGGTCCCTTCTCGTCCTCATACAGATAGTCCTTGCAAAAAGGACTTTGCAACGTCCGTTTCACATGGCACTCAGTGGGCAACATACTATGTTCCTATTTTATTGCTTCATTGGGCTTTTCATTTGCATAACATCCACTTACAGAGGTTGCATACTACCCCACCACACTACACTATATTGATAAACTAATCATACCTTACTATACGGTACAGCTTTCATTAGGACTTATGGGCAACCTGTATCCTTCATCATATACGTTGTCCCTACCCCATGTCAAACGCTATGGTTCAGAAGTATCTAATAGGTGGGAATATCATCACCTAAATAGGACACAGCCTAAATATACTCGTATATTGCAAACGATTGTCATCAATACCTTTAAACTTGATCCTTTCTTGACCTTCACTACATTCACTTCACAATGCCCTCTATGGGCCAACCAATTGGCAACCCAATTTTGGCTCCTCATTTGGGCTTGAAATTAAGGGCCTGCTTCACGAAGGTTATATACTGCTTGTATTACTTCATTCAATTATACGCTCGGTCTCACTAGTTCTTCTCCAACCTATACGGACCTCACAGTGCCAAAGGAATCCGGGAAACCTTAATCCCTCATCCGATAAGTTTTATCCTTATTCCACATATTAAGCCATTTCGGTCTGGCATGGTATTGACAATGTTATATATGACAAGTCCCTACATCTAGACATTTAATAATCTATCATGTTGGTTATTCACCCATTTTGCTTTGATGACAGCCTCAGACGGCCCTCCACTACATACAATGTTTCCACCCTGGTATTCATGACAATTCTCCATACCACTACATATGGACCGGTTCAAACAACAAAGGCGTTGTGCTTGGCCTCTACACAACTCTTACAACCTTGATATGTTTATTCCACATTTGTTCGTTCCGTACATCAGCACCCCTCAGACAGCCCTATTTTTTCCATCCTGCAGCTCAGGACATATATTGGGCACTCTCGGCCTTTCGCTACGATACTTCTACACATGGTCCTCTTTACGCCTTCACTCCAAACGGTTACATACGGCCCTCTTCGGGCAAACCACTACGATCCAATTTCGTCCCCTCATTTGGGCATTTACATAAAACATTTTCCTGCTTACAAGGGAAAACTACAACCCTTTCATATCACATTTTACAATACCACCCTGCCTCACTAGGCCCACACAAATCCTCCCTATATGGTTCCTCTTTCAGCACACTCCCAAGAACCCAGAACCCCTCATTACGCAATTATACATATTCAGGCCTCTTCGATCTGTCTATTTTACTTAAATTAGTATAACCCACACCTTCATCTAAGGTGATTACTAGATCTCATAATTCACTTCACGCTACTAAGCTAGAGACGTTACATACATGTTTTGGTGTTTAATTACTTAGGCTATTTTTTCTCATGCATACTTCAGGTCCTTCTAGTAGGACGCACAGTGGGAACTCATATCTAGATTCAGTTCAATCAGGTATCTCTTTTCCTGACTCATTTTGTTTGGCCTAGGTATGTGTAGCGGAGGGCCACGAGCTGCCCTGGGACTTACATTATGTTTAAACTGTATTCGTCTATTTGGTAAATGTCTTTGCAGTAAGAGAATGTATTTGTGTGAAATAGCTAAGTTATATGTGTAAATGTATTGGATTCGTCTGAATGTAAGGTAGTTTCATTCCCTTGGTTTGTTCGAATGAAACTACCGAACAGTCAGACCTCCCCTGTGTGAAGTGTGTTCTCAATTACCCGTTGCAACATTGTTGCGAACGGGTAATTGACAAGAGAAGTAGCCATCCTTTGTTCTCGGTGGTGCCCGCCATTCGACAAACGAACACGTGGCGGCGGCCATTTTAAAACTCCCGAACAGCGGTGTCTTGCCGTTGAGTGTCTGGAACTCAAATCAGACACTCGACTACGCGAACACTGCTGAATCCTCCACAAGCCCGGTCCGTTCGGTTCCTAACTACCGAACGGTCCCTCGTTCGGTAGATAGAAAGAACCGAACGAGGGGATTCAGGCGAACCCTCCCTAGCCTCTATAGCTAGAGGCGTTTGTGCAGTTTTTTCCCTTATTCCAGGACCGACCGCAGGGCCCATTCGCATGGAACCTCATTCGGCTATCTCAGTCAGTGCGGTTGGTCATTTTATTCCCTCCATACATTTCCTGAACCCCTGGTCTGATCTGGGTGATTTTTGGATATGTTGTTCACCCAGATCAGGGCTATCAGGGGTTGTCGGATTTAAAGGGGTATTCCTACGTTTAGGGGTACATCCAGAAACGGGGGGAATTGCTAGACTGGATAAGGGGATTATGATGCAGGCTGAGGGGAGGAGATGTGTGGGAGGTTACCAGGACAGGATTGGCTACTGTACTAATGATTGTAAATCCCTCCCTTGCATGGGAGCATGCTTTAAAAGGACAGTGTGGATTAAAAGATTTCAGTTCTGCTCCTGAAACTGTGTGTCGTCCAGTTATTGGGATTACTGTGGGATATTGCTGTGTTATTTTTCCTGCTGGAGACCTTGCCTATGGATTTACAATTTACTTGTTCCTGAGCCTCACTTGGATTATAAGCGGAGATACCTGGGGAATATTGCATCTCCGCTACAGTATGTACTCATTATACATAAGTTCCCTTATTTTTCGTGGTTCCCATCATTCTTATCAACCTGTTGTTGACGTATTAATCCTTAACCACAACACAGGTACGTTATTTCAATTAGAACGTACACCATCCTGGACATATTCCCATTGTTTCTTTAGGTTCCTCTCTACGACATCCTTTCTCAAGCTCAACCTCACTAGTTGGGCAATGTACGTACGTTCCAACATACTTTCTAACAATCTATTACGTTTCTATTCCCCTACACTTCTTAGGGATAGATCAACTGGCTGCAAAGGGTTTGGTGCAGGCCATTTTCTAGTATATATTAATAATTCAATCCCACGAGGCCAACACCCATCCTCACACAGAGGTATTCACCCATCGGCCCAACTCATAGCTAGAGCCTCACTCCAACCTCTACAGCTTATTAGATAGGGCCTCACCTGTCACGGCCACTCATTTGAATCTCTTACTTGTCACCGAGAGGCCAACACACGCCACTTCTTACTGTGGCCTCAGTCCCTTGGCCAAAATCACAGCTAGAGCCTCTCTGAGCCACTTGGCATTTAGCGCAAGGCCACACCTTCCCCTTGTATAGCTAATTTCTTCGCCATCCGGCAAATAGTGAGCTGCCAGTTATTACAGGGCTACACTCTCATCGACATGCCCATTATATTTACTCATTGTTTATTCATCATATTATGTCTTTCACAACTAGAAGTTATTTCATTTCCAAGTAACCCCGCCAGACCCTACACCCCAGCTATTCCATTGTACCCTGGTCAAGTACAAGGATACCACCAACACAGTTCCTTGTAATCCTGGACCGTTCCTAATTGCTGCCGAACTCATGTGTAAAGACTTACCGCTCCCTGCTACAGCACTGAAGCCAAGCTGTACAGACTCATGATTGCTAACTCTGAGCTCCCCAGCCAGGTATCTATGCCTGTGCAAGTATCACAGACAACTAACTGTGACATTAAGGCGTACATCTTGACTTACAGTCAATACAGCCCTACCGCCTGCGGACAGTGCCCAGTATATTAGAAGACTGAGTCATTCATTGGCAAAGGTACCTGTTCCCATTTGTATCTCCAGTCTCTCCTTGGTTCTCTGTAATTTGCTATGTGCAAGATAATCCCTTATTTTATGACTGCTCTGCCTACTCCAGGTTTCCTACTGACAGTAGCACCATGACAACACATGTTCAAGCAGAGCTGTTAATGTAGGCTAACATCCTACCCCATTTTAACGGGTAAGGCATTGTCACTGACCAACGACTCCCTTATTATTTTAGACATTTTCAAGGAAAATCCATTCCGTGACATATGGCCTGCAGAGACATGAAGCCTACTCTTTTAGTAACCTTCAGCTCTTGTTGTAGTATACTCCATCGCGACCACTGCACAGCCTGGGGGTCTCTTTGGGGAGGAAGTCTTTCAATAGCTACTCAAACACAGCAGTATGAGAAATTACTTGGCTGGCAACAACACAGCAATTTTACCTTGTCTGCATACACATACCAGCTGGTCACAACATAACAGCTGAAGCCTTGTCTCAATCCCATTTCAGGTATTACTCCAAACATTCCATTCTTGAGCACCTAAACTAAACTGCAACCACATGACTTTCCCCTGCAACCAGATTTAAATTTTAAATAGAAAAACAAAACATATAAAACCAAATACTATTCTAAATTTTATCCCCTCATCATAGGCATGCGCACGGGGTGTGCCGGGTGTGCCGGGTGTGCCTGGGCACACCCTAATCCCCGCAGCACGCCTATGGAGTGAGACCGGCAAGGGGGAGACCTCAGGATCTCCCTTGTCGGCTCATGCAGAGCTGGCGCTATCCGAGCGCTGGCTCTGCTCTCAGCCTCCCTCCCCACCGTCCCACATGCAGGGAGGGAGACAGGAGAGGACCCGGGGAGCTATTGCCGGCAGCTATGCCGGGTTCCTCTCGCGAGATCTGAGCGTTGCTGCGGAAATGCTCAGATCTCGCGAGAGGGAACTCTAGCCCCGCAGACTAGAGTTCACTCACCACTGGACCACCAGGGATAGCAGAAAGGATCCCCCCTCCCTACATAAGGTGAGAATGGAGGGTGGATATTAAGTAATCTGCCCAACCTCCACTGGACCACCAGGGAAGGCAGCAAGGAACAAGAATCCCCTCTCCCTACATAAAAGAAGAAGGGAGGGGGGATATTAAGTAATGTACCCCCACCTCCAACCCCCACAATCACCCACACATTCAGCACCCACAGACATACACAGCACCTACAAACATACAGCACCCACACACATACAGCACCCACACACATACAGCATCCACACACATACACAGCACCCACACACATACACAGCACCCACACACATAGAGCACCCACAGACATACATAGCACCTACACACATACACAGCACCAACACACATACAGCACCCACACACATACAGCACCCACACACATACAGCACCTACACACATACAGCACCTACACACATACAACACCCACAGACATACAGCACCCACAGACATACAGCACCCACAGACATACATAGCACCTACACACATACAGCACCCACACACATACACAGCACCAACACACACACAGCACCAACACACATACAGCACACACACACATACAGCACCCACAGACATACACAGCACCAACACACACACAGCACCCACACATATACAGCACCCACACACATACAGCACCCACAGACATACACAGCACCTACACACATATAGCACCCACACACATACAGCACACACACACACATACACTGCACCCACACACACATACACTGCACCCACACACATACAGCACCCTCACAAACAGCACCCTTACACACAGCACACAAACAGCACCCTCACACACAGCACACAAACAGCACCCTCGCCCACACACAGCACACTAGCAGTACCCTCACAAACACAAACAGGACCCTAACAAACACACACACACACAGCACACTACCAGTACCCTCACACACAGTGCATTAACAGCACCCTCACAAGTGCTCACAAGTGTGCAAACACAAACACCCTCACCCACATAGCGCACTACCAGCACCATCACACACACATCACACTAACAGCACCCTCACACAGCACACACACACAAACAGCAGTGTATGTGTGTGTGTATATATGTGTGTGTGTGTATATATATATATATATATATATATATATATAAACAAAAATAGTAATGAACTCCACCTTCCTTGAAGTACTTGCCTGGTGCTTATCAGCAAACAGGTACAGCCAAAAGTACAAGATAGCACTCCAGGGACTTCCAAGTAGAATGAATAAAACACAGCTTTTATTAGCTCAAAATAAAAATCAACGTTTCCGTCTGTATCACAGACTGTCATCTACTTGGAAGTCCCTGGAGTGCTATCTTGTACTTTTGGCTATATATATATATATATGAAACAAGGGGGGGTTGGCTGCACTCACCTGAACATGCATAAATGGGGGTGCTGCTGGGGGCCAAATAATACAAAACACTAGATCCAGCTCACTCACCTATCCACTAAACGGCAACTTCAATGTTGAAAGATTTTATTAGTTTTTTTTAAAACGCCTAATCTAGGCAAAAATAATGGGGGTTTAGTTACATTATATGATCATACATTGCATAAGCCTGCCACAACGTCAATGTACCCCATCTTTGGCAGGTCCTACAGTAACAGCCTAATGTCTGCTCTTATGAGATTAACCACTTACTTGAGGAAAACAATTCCTTCTGGGGCTCTCTGCAGTACAAGGCTAAATAGGGCCCTAGGATGAGGCACCTGTGACAGGGAGGGGTGCAAAACCAAGAAGTTGGCTAGACTCCCAAATATATATATATGAAACAAGGGGGGGTTGGCTGCACTCACCTGAACATGCATAAATGGGGGTACTGCTGGGGGCCAAATAATACAAAACACAAGATCCAGCGCACTCACCTATCCACTAAACGGCAACTTCATATATACATATATATATGCGGCGTGTGCTTGTGCTTTAGGGTGCACACCCTAATGCAATAGGCTGCGCACGCCTGTGCCCCTCATACCTCTTAAATTGATGACAAGGTTGACCAGATAAGCAGCTGTCAGGGCTTTTTCATCTTGTCTGTGCTGTGGCTTCAATGCCAGGGCCCATTTTAATTATACATTTAAACTGCACGTTAAATCATCATTATGCAAGGCAGCCCATAGCACTGCACTATTATTATTTCTGAATTGGGAAATTGCATTTTAAACACAATTGAAAAATATGCTGTTCATATACTGGACACAAATAAAAAAAGGACATATGGCTTTATATTTGCTCCTCATTCATAACCTGCCTGCTGTTTGGGGACAGAGAAGGCACAGCCACACCATCGTCAAGCTGTTTGGGGACATAGATAGCACCCGCAAACTGAGGACAGAGATGACACAAGATTTAAAGTCTCTCAGCCCCATTTGCATTAATAATATGAAGAAATGTGTTTTATATTGTGATAGCAGACTGCATGTTATGAATTTTACATTGTCATGTCATGGATTTCTAATGCAACTTTGCAACATAAATTGTGCACAGTAGCCATTTTCTTTATTGACGTGAACAGTTTCAAATCAGAAATACCTGGGTTATTAAATAATTAATAATAAAAGCCCCTGGACTTTTTGCCTACAAGCAACACCCCAGTAAGAGCTAGAAATCTTTAAAGTAAACAACTATACTGTAAAAATTAAACCTCTTTTTCATTGAGGCTATGTGTGTCACGGCAAAGGGAGATGTGGCAAGAGCTGCAAAAACAAAGTGTTTTAACTCCTAAACTGCAGGGGCATGATTTACACACCAAAACTTCTTCATTAAACTTAAAGGACCACTATAGGCACCCAGACCACTTCAGCTCAATGAAGTGGTCTGGGTACCAGGTCCCCCTAGTTTTAACCCTGCAGCTGAAAACAGCAGTTTGAGAGAAACTGCTATGTTTACACTGCACGGTTAATCCAGCCTCTAGTGACTGTCTCCCTGACAGCCACTAGAGGCCGCTTATGCGATTTACACAGAATCCAGCGTCAAATAAGATCCCCATAGGAAAGCATTCGACTACACTCGGGATCTGACGTCGGCGGGGGAGGAGAGGTCACCAGCACAGAGGAAGCCCGGCGCTGGATTAAGGTTTCTTTTCCTATAAAAGTTGGTGAATCCACTAAAACTAAAATGACTTCTTTCATTGTTATACACACAATATGTAATTCTGGGTACATACATATGATTTACTCAAAAGTTTCAATTAAAGTTCACGTTACTTACAGTAGTAATGCCACTGTCTAAAGTTTCCGCTCTGTTCGCTCAGTCCCTCTGCAAACTGCAATCTCAGGTAGGTAAGGTGTTGCCTCACTGTCCGCTCCACTCACTACCTCTACAAACTTCAATTTTAGGCAGGTAAGGTTTCACACTTTATGTGTGGCTGCACTGTAAACTGTCTACAGTCTCCGATAAATAAGGCTCCTCTCTGCCTGCTTGCTTTGCTCCCCTCTACTTACTCTGCTCTCCATTACTTCAAGTTACTTGCTCTGCGCTCTGCTCCCCTCTACTTGCTCTACTCCCCCTTACTTGCTTTGCTCTCTACTACACCTTTCTTTAATTTACTTGCTCTGCTTCCTTCTACTTGCTCTGCTCCCCCTTACTTGCTCAGCCTCCCCTTACTTGCTCTGCTCTCTGCTCCACCTTACTTGCTCAGCCCCCCCTTAGTCTACTCTCTGCTTATGCTCTGCCTCTAAGGTGTGGCCCCACGCGCCACAATGTGCGCTCCAGCTCCGCTCCCTCCCTCGCTATGGTCTGAGGTCTGCACCACACTGTGGCGCCGGTGATCAAGCAGCTGAGCCGCCGGAAACAACTAAAATCATCAGGGAAGTTCTGACAGAGAGGTGAGACTCTCACCTCGCACCTTGCTCGTGGCTATCAGAACTTACCTGATAATAAAAACAGCGGCGCTGGCATGGCCCCCTCTACACCCCCTCCCCCACAGCGATGCCACTGTTTATAAGGGTTCTCAAATATTAACAGTGGAAATTACTCACGTTTTTAAACCATGTTTTTTTCTGTAAAAAGTATATTAAAAAACATCAAATCTGCCAAGATCAAAAGAAAGGCCACAAGCACGTTCAATAAGATTTGTTAATGCCAGTCTGAAAAACAATGCAAAACTAACATAGAAAATATTTTGTAGCATGCAAATAGAGTAAAAAAACCATCAAAAATAATTAACTGCAAAATTGCAGTTAAGTGTTTTTTTTTTTAAATATTCACATACTTTTTTTTCTAAAACACAATTTCTAAATTACAAAAAAAAAGATTTAGATGAGATTAATGGTAAATAGAAAACCAGCAGAGGAGAAAAAATAGTGTGCACTGTAAATAAGATTAACAACACAAAAGTAAAAACAACTGCTCACACGTTAGGCATGTAACTTCATGAAACCCTGCTGAGAATATAGAGAAAGGCGTTAGTTTATTTCACGAAGACTTAAATAACTTTCTTTTTTTGTTTGTTTTTAAAAATACTTTTTCAACAGTTTCCTTTAAAGAATCTAATGTTCCTAAATTGCTTATATGAAAAATAAAAAGTAAAGTAAGAATTAATGTAAACAAATAACTTTTTCGTTTTAAAACTAACATTTTCAGCGTTCAAAGGAAATTGAATTAAAACAGCAGGTTCTTTCTCCAACACTTTTAGATCTTACTTCACATTCTCTGCATGGTGCATTCTAATAGTAGCTGTCTTCTTCAGAAATGCTGTTATTGAGGTTTAGCGCAACATGTCCATACTTGTAATAAAAAAATATATATTTTATTTTTCCATTTTTTAATGTTATATCAATAATTAAAAGTTAAAAATCATATAATTAAATTAAGCTTGCATAATATTTCTTTCACAGTTGACGGAATTTTCTCTAAGCACTTGTGGTCACTTATATAGTATTGTTACCCTTTCGTTTATCTCTCTATGTTTCTATGTTTTTTTCATTCTTACTTAAACAACAGGTTCATCACAGCCTTTTTCATTTCTTACAATCTGCATCCAAGTGGACCACAGTACAACTTGTACACTACTGATCTAACATCCAAGTAGCTATGTAAGTAAAGATTATCTGTCAGGCTAAGGTTGACAAATAATCTTTACTTACTGAGGTTGGCTGACAGGGACTGGCAGGGAATGGGTTAACAGTGCATGCCAAAGATTTGGGAAAACAATTCAGGAGTAAAAAAGGGGTGGGAAAAGATTCATATATAGTAGTATAGTACAAAAAAAGCTACAATATTGCTTAACCTAATGGTTTAATAATTTTTGCAATACCAATTCTGATTCAATACCAATTCAAAATTAAACATATGTTTTTGCTTTTTTTAAAGTATCAGCTTGCAAATACTCCCAAAGATTAATTGAAAGCCTAGACATATTGGGCATTTTAACAATTAGGACTAATTCGTGAATTAATTAGTTTGTTTTGGTGTTTAAAAATGTAATGTAAAACTGAGAAAAAAACATGTTTTCAGCATTTTTTATTGTTTTATTCAGATTTATTTTTGTGTTATGTATACATATAGGGTATCAAAAGAAATTCCTATTCCTCCTCTAAAGAATTATGTATAATATGTATGGGTCCACTTAAACTGAAAACGTGAATTTTGGTAGAAATAACACATTGCTAAAGTGCCAAAAAGGCCTTTGTCAAAAAAGCATGGCATCTTAAAATTAACTTTGGTCCTTAACGAATTAAACCCATTAAACACATTAGCAGCTTTTACAATATAAATAACTAACAACATACATAAAGTATTAGGATATAGATTCCATGTCCAGCAGACAACTTCAAATCAGCAAACTTTGTGAATTGAGAAAGAAACATAGAAACTAAGAATGTGACGGCAGATAAGAACCGTTCGGCCCATCCAGACTGAGAAATGTTCGTTACTTTTATTAGTCCCTGGCCTTATCTTATAGTTAGGATAGCTTTATGCCTATCCCACGCATGCTAAAACTCCTTTACTGTGTCTAATTTAAGACTATGTCCTCTTGTTGTGCTAGTTTTTCTTTTTTTAAATATACTCTCCTCTTTTACTGTGTTGATTCCCTACATACGTTTAAATGTTTCTATCATATCCCCCTGTCCAGGGGCATACCTAGAGCATGTGGCACCCGGGGCGGGTCCGGTGTTTGGCTCCCCCCCCCTGCTCCTCCCCCCTCCAAAAAACAAAACAAAAAAACAACTTCTAAATTTTTAGAAAATTAATTAATTTTCTTTTTACTTAAAAAATTTTTTTTTTAAATGTATTGAACAAGTTTGTAAACTTTTTAAGACCCCTGCCCCCTTCTACAAACTCCCTGCACCCCCTCACACACAGTCACAGTTACACAGTTACAGACACACAGTTACAAGCAGACAGTCACACACACACAGTCACATGCAGACAGTCACACATATAGTCACAGGCACTCATACACACAGTTACAGGTAGAGAGTTACACACACACACACACACACAGTCAGTTACAAGCAGTAACACACAGTCACGCACACTGTTACAGGCAGACAGTCACGTATACAGTCACACACGGTCACAGGCAGACAGTCATATAAATAGTTACAGCCACACACACACACAGTTAGAGGCAGCTAGTCACACGCACACAGTTGCAGACAGTTACACACACAGTATGTTAGAGACAGTCACGCTCACAGTTACATGCAGACAGTCACACACACACACAGTTGAAGGCAGACAGTCACACACACAGTTACAGGCAGCATCACACAGTCACAGGCAGACTGTCACAGGCAGTCACACACACACAGTTACAAGCATGCAGTCACACACACAGTTACAGGCAGACAGTTACACACACGCAGTTACAGGCAAAAACCGTTAAACGCACACACACACACACACACAGTTAAAGGTAGACAGTTATGCACACACACAGTTACAGGCAGACAGTTAAGCACACACATACAGTTACAGGCAGACCATTACACACACACGCACACAGTTACAGGTAGACAGTTACGCACACACACACAGTTACAGGCAGACCGTTACACACACACACAGTTACAGGCAGACAGTTACACACACATACACAGTTACAGACATACAGTCACACACACACACATATTTACAGGCAGACAGTTATACACACACACACAGTTACAGGCAGACAGTTACAGACACACACACAGTTTCAGGCAGACAGTTACAGACACAAACACAAACACACACACACACAGTTACAGGCAGACAGTTACAGGCAGACAGTTACACACACATACACACACACACACAGTTACAGACAGACAGTCAGTCACACACACACATATTTACAGGCAGACAGTTATATACACATACAGTTACAGGCAGACAGTTACACACACATACACACACACACACACAGTTACAGACAGACAGTCAGTCACACACACACATATTTACAGGCAGACAGTTATATACACATACAGTTACAGGCAGACAGTTACAGACACACACACAGTTTCAGGCAGACAGTTACACACACATCCACACACACACAGTTACAGACAGACAGCCACACACACATCCACACACACAGTTACAGACAGACAGTCACACACACACATATTTACAGGCATACAGTTATACACACATACAGTTACAGGCAGACAGTTATGCGCGCACACACACAGTTACAGGCAGATAGTTACACACACACACACACACAGTTACAGGTAGACAGTTACAGACACACACACACACACACAGTTAAAGGGTCAGGCAGACAGTTACAGACACACACACACACACACACAGTTACAGGGTCAGGCAGACAGTTACACACACACTCACTCACTTACAGACAGTGTGGGCTAGATGAGTGGATTCCCTGGCCTGAAGTCCTTCCCTGGAGCCTGGTAGGTGGAGGAGCAGGGATTTCTTCTTGATGCACCTCCATGTGCAGCAGTAACAGCACCGGGTAAGGGCTGTGTTAAGCCCCGCCCCCACTCTCAGATTGATTTTTCCTACTACGTTTACCACATCATCCCTCAAATTTAAACAAATTATTGAGGACAACTGGAGAGTACTAAGAAATGACGTGACATTACCTCCAATATTTCAGAATCCTCCCATTCCACTGCTATTCAAAGGACAGTATTCCACAGAATCTGGGATGCTATCGCTGTCTAGGATGTGTTACCTGTGGACACATGATCCCTGGAAAGACATTTACACATCCTCATACAGGTACAAGTTTTCGTATACAACACCGGCTAACTTGCACTAGTGACTTCGTGGTTTACAAGCTAATGTGCCCTTGCGGCTTAACTTACATTGGAAAAACAGACTTACCATTGAGGGAACGTATCCGGAACCACAGGTCAAGTATAAGAACAGCATATAGGGATCACAAGTCAGAGTTACCAGTAGCGAAGCACTTTCTTGAACTAGGACATACTTTGCCATCTATGAAATTATTGGCTATCGATCATGTCCCTTTGCCAAGGAGGGGTGGCGATCGTAAAAAGATGCTCCTACAACGTGAACTGTTTTGGATAAGAACATTACAAACGGTCCATCCTGATGGATTAAATGAAAAATATTCATTATCTGTGTTCTTGTGATTTTGGTTACATATAACCTGATGTATACTGAAATAGGAGATTGGGGCTCACCCGTGGGGTTAAGCTACCTTCCTGTATATTCAGTTTTGAGGATGGTTATTCTTTTTTTTTTGGTTTTGAAGTTTCTACCGGTTCACATAGGACTACGACATGGGTGCCCACCTTTTTGGGTGGAGTCACCACATGTGCTCCTCACTGTGGTATCCGGTTCTATTCAAGACTGTCTCCTGATGTAATAGGATCCCATTATTAGTATTATACCTAAAATATGTTGGACTCCAGTTGATGAGGTGACAGCAATATCTTTGTGCTTATGAGGTGATATACTTTGGAGACCGGATGATATGAAGTTGGGTTAATGATGCCCACCCGGTGGGATAGGCATATTCTCTTGACGCCTCATAGATGATGGCAATAAGTTTAATCATCCTCGTCTGGTTTCATATGTCTTTTCTTGATATTTGCTTGTTTTTTTTCTATCATGATAGGCTGTTTTACGATACAGATTGGGGGTGGTATAATTCAGGGATATCAGTTGTGCTTGTATGTATGCTCTTGTATTATATCTAAGAGGATAGTTTCTCATTCCTCTGCTTAATCTTTAACCATCACAATAATCCCCTCACTTACTTGAATTCATGTGTATTGCCCTTTAAGAGGTATAACTATCATAGCATTTTTTACATTAATGCAGTAATATTTTTTTTTCATATACCAAGTTCCCTATTTAACAGGGATTAATATTGTATTTGGGTTTTACTAACATGTATTCATGTGCATCATTGTATTCAAACCGCTTTGCAAGCCCTCTGTGTTTTGTTTTTAGTGGTTGCTATGGAGCTTCTCTCCATAGCAACAACCTCCCCATGATGCTGCCGGACGGGTGGTCACGTGATGCGGTAATGACGCCGGCACTGCGTGATGACATCATTTTGACGCACGCACTGACGTCGGCGGAACCCGCGGGATACCCGGACTGAGCTGACAGGGAGATGCTAATATGTATGTTGGTATATATGTATGTTTTTACAGTGTATGTGTTAGTCCTGATGAAAGTCTGTGGTTAACAGACTGAAACGTCGATTTTTGGAAGCTGATTAAAAGTTAAGTTTTATTCTTTGATTTAATAAGTCCTGGGAGTGCTATCTTGTTTTCTTTTTCTATATATATATATATATATATATATATATATTTATGTGTGTGTATATATATATATATATATAAAATTCCATTCAAAGTGTATTTTGAGAATATGTATTAATATATCAGGAAGTCCCCCTGGATCAAAGCCAGGTAAGTATGGCGGCATGGGTGGCATTAAAACCTACTTGCTCCTGGGCGGTATTGTATGCCCTGCAGTTTTAAGAGGTAAAATGTCAGTTGCCACATCTCTGAGGATTTTTCTAGTTTACCTAAATCATTTTCCATTTGCCTTATCCCTCCTGGAACATCAAACCTGTTGCAAATCTTAGTATTATCAACATTTATTTAGCTTGGCTGCTACTACTAAGTGCTGCTATGTTCAGCTGTTTTATATATGTATGTAAACATATACATACAGGGCCAGACTGGGACAAAAATCCAGCACAGGCATTTAAAGGCAGTGCAGCACTAAGAGGGGCGCAACACACGAGGTTGCATGTTGTGTCATCATCAATGACATGCATGCCTCTCCAAAGTGGGCATATATGTTAAATGCCCCTCAGGGCAGCCCATGTGTAGTATTTGGGGGGATAAAGGATGTTTGTGTGTGTGTGTGGTGGGTGGGGGTAGGAGATATCAGTGTGAGATAAGGACAGGGGGACAGAGGCTGTAGGCTGTAGGAGGGGTCATGGGGCTGCAGGGTGTGAGTGGGAAACATGGGGCTGCAGTGAGTGAGAGGGAGACATAGGGTTGCAAGAAGTGGGAGGGAAACATGGGGTTGCTGGGTGTCAGTGGAAGAGACAGGGTCTGCTGAGTGTGAAAGGGGGAGATAGGTTCTGTGGTGTTAGAGGGGCTGCTGGGTGTGAGAGAGGGAGACAGGGGCTGCTAGGTAAGAGTGGGAGACAGGGTCTGCAGGTGAGAGAGGGGCAGGGCATGCTGGGTGTGAGAGGGAGCGAAAGTGTCTGCTGGGTAGGAGAGGGGGAGACAGGTCTCAGTGTGGGAGAGAGGGAGACACTGGTGGCTGGGTGGGAGAGAGGGAGACAGGGGCTGTTTGGTGAGAGGGGGAGACAAAAGTTGCTGTGTGAGAGGGGAAGACAGTGGATGCTGGGTGTGAGAGGGGGAGTCAGGGGCTGTTGGATAAGGGGGGACAAAGAGCTGCTGGGCAAGAGAGGGGGAGGGGGCTGCTGTGTGAGAGGGGGAGACAGAAGTTGTTGTGTGAGAGGGGCTGCTGGATGGGGGGGCATGGGGCTGCTGGGTGGGAGGGGGGGCAGAGGCTCCTGGGTGAAAGAGGGGGGGAAAGGACTTCTTGGTCAGAGAGGGGGGCATGGGGTAAAAAGAACCCTTACATTTCAAAGTTCATTTTATAAAAAAATTATAACCGAGTACCTCCGTCAATCGCTGCTTCCTAGTACTTGCGAGTACCATCAGCACTGCACTGGAACACCATAACCACCATAAACCCCATGAACCGCTGCAGCTTGGTTGGGGGTCTCGCTGTCCTCCACCCACCTTGGACCCAAGACCAGGATCCAGCTTCCAGTGGGTAGGCCTCTCTTAGTACAGAGAGCATAGCAGGAACAGCTCTTACAAGAGCTTAGGGATTATATTCAGGGGAGTATAGTGATTATAGCAATCCCCAGAGTGTAGTTCTCCAATCCCCCAAACATGAGCCAAGATTTCATGAAGGTACAAAATGATCTGAGAGTTTAATGATACAGGTTGGATTTGTATACAACTTTTCAGGCAAGAGGAACACCCACTGGACCTGTTGGAGCACAGGACAATAGAAACAATGTAACAATGCCTGACACTCCCACATACAGCACACAATCCCTCCCCTCTAAGTAACACCCCTGGACATCCTATTGTGTCAGGCATAGGATCACTACTCTCTAACCTTTCCAAATATATCAACATCATGTTGCAGCCATATGTCGTCAAAACTAAGTCTTATTTAAAAGATACGATCGATCTCCTTAAAAAATTGGAATTGATTACATGGCAAGAAGATTTTATACTGATGACATGTGATGTCAAGTCACTGTATACTATCATTCAACACGACAAAGGGTGCCAAGCAGTGAGGGCCATATTAGAAAAGGATGACTCTATGACCCAAGACCAAATTGATTTTGTAATAGAAGGGATAGATCTGATATTAAGGAATAATTTCTTCTGGTTTAAAGATAGCTTTTACTTACAAAACACAGGCACAGCTATGGGTACCAGGCTCGCACCCAGTTATGCCAACCTGTATATGGCCGATTGGGAAGACAGCATGGTCTGGAGGGGGCATGACTGGGTGGGCAACCTGGTATCCTATGTGAGGTATGTTGTCAATCTTTTTTTCGCGTGGAGGGGTTCCATCTCCTCGGCACAGGAGTTTGTATCCTTTTTAAACACTAATAACAAGGGCATTATTCTAACGGCGAATGTGAGTGCTACCATGGTGACTTACCTTGATCTAGATGTATATATTAGAGATAATAGGATACATACCAAGACGCATTTCAAAGATGTGGATGTAAACAACTACATTAAGACCAATAGGTGCCACAATAAGGTGTGGTTGGATAGCATACCAAAGAGCCAAATGCTGAGACTGACGAGAAATTGTTCTGAAACCCCGACTTTTAAAAAACAGGCGCATGATTTGAAGATTTATCCAAAAGGGGTATAATACTATTAAAGAAGAAGATACCATCAAACAGACTCTAACTCTAAACAGGAAAGAATTAATACAAAAAATAAAAACAGACCACAAACAAGATTTTACATTGCCTATTGTAATGGATTTTAATAATAAAAACAAACAGTTTTGGTACATTTTAAATAAGCACTGGCACCTTTTAAAAGAAGATCAGATATTAGGTAATATTATACCTGATAAACCAAAGGTAATCTTCAGAGGGGCAACCCAATTTAAAGATGGATATAACCAAAAATTTTACAAAAACTACTCCAAAGAAACTTGATAATTTTATGGCTAATAAAAAAGGTTTTTTAAATGTAATTGCTGTATGGCATGCAGGAAGAAAAAACCAACACCCAAATTAATTACTGATTTTAAATCTAATAATACGGGTAAATTATACAATATCAAAAATATCATTATATGCAAAAGCAAAAATGTCATTTATTTATTGGAATGTCCCTGTGGGCTCCTATACATTGGCAGAACTATTAGACCTCTTTAAGTGAGGACAGCGGAGCATTGTAGGAACATAGAAAAGGGCTTCGCTAACCACGCCGTTTCTTCACATTTTTGTATACACGAAAATAATCCTAAACTGCTCACGTTCACGGGTATTGCAACGGTTGATAAGCACTGGAGAGGTGGCGACATAGTAAAACAGATTGGGAAGACTGAGATGAAATGGGTATATTACTTAGACACTCTCCACCCTAAAGGACTTAACATCGAATTTGATTTATATAACTTTTATAAAATATGAAGTTTTAGATTTTTTTATTAACTTTTTCTTCTATCTTTTATACAAAATAATTGTTACCCATTTTGACCTGATTTTTTGTTATATATATATATATATCTATATCTTAAAGTTTATATTTTTTTATATTATTATTAAATTTTATTTTTTTATTTAGCTGCTTTTTTATAGGCTGTCTTTCCCTTTCTGCATACTATGTATCCACATATCTCCTTCTACTAAGTTTTATCCACTTGCTATTGCACCAATACCACTTTTCGCTTTTTTTTTTTCATTACTGAGGCATGTAACTATATGTTTCCCAATGTATCACTGTAAGACATTATAAATATCAAGATTTTCTGATATCCAATTTAAGTATTGTGTAATCTCATTTTGAATGTCTTGACAGGTATTGCTAATCTTATACAAGTATACTTTATGCTTATTAGCAGTGTACTTTTGCACATGATATATATTTTATTTAAACCTATATTGGCTATTATGCTTTGTGTCAGCATTTTATTAATGTTTTTATTTATAATTGCAATGCTCCCACTAGCAGTGATTCAGACATGCTTATTGTGATGTTATTTTTTGTTTTTATTATTTTATTTTTTGAAATACTAGTAATTACATAACGTTCTTTTAGAGCTTGATTAATTATATCTGAAGATCCATCTGATCTCTCCATGATTTTTAAAGGCTGTCAGTGCCTGGAGTGCAACGCACGCCATTATTGACGATGCATGCATTCCAAGCATAGTGCACATTACCACTAAGTTTTGGGCTATGCCGCATCACTTCCAGGTATGACGCATGCGGCTCACGGTGTAACACAGGCCTTGGCTGGAATTTGCTGATTACATTTATTTAGCAGCTTGCCACTTCAGGTATGTGTCACGAAACCGGAAGGAAGACTCACCAGGTAGCGATCTGCAATCAAGCTTCATATATATATATATATATATATATATATATATACAGGACACTTAGAGGACCACCCCACACTTTTAATAAAGCCTCTGGAGAGGTTGAAACGCGTCAAGTGGGACTTTTTTGGACATTTATTTGGACCTATATATATATTTTTTATTTTATATATGTTTTTTACAATAAATAGTTAATTTTTATACTTTTAACTATTTTGTATCCTACTTTGTATCCTGTTTGCTACCTGGTGCCATCATATCCTTAGGTGGGGATAATACCACCCATGCTGTGAAAACTAGAGTAGGTCTTGCTCTAGAAATTGTAAGTACATAACTTTTTTTTTTAAAAATCCCAGCTTATAGTACTTACTATACTATCAGAGTTTTCTCTCTTCTACATTTATATTTATCATCAATATCTGCACTCGCATTTGGAGGATCAGTATCATCTCTATCATTCTATATCCTTAGACGGGATCATACCATCCAAGCGCAATACAGCAGAGCTCTTATATAGCTCTATCAAATGTGAGTGGTTGTCCGACAGTTACCAATCTAATATCTCGCACTTTGTCAAATTGTATTGCACTATTATTGTTTTTCTGTTTTATTATCCTGAGGTATTTAACAGCCCCCCTTCTGCAGTTGTATGTACGTATAATTTTGGGCGCAGTATACGCCATATTCTATCTCTGAATCCCTCCCCTCTGCCTGTGATACAATTAAGGTAGATAATGTGTTAACATAATTATCCCCAAACATAAAAAACACACATTTTACAAAGTCTCATAAGTACCCCAAAATACAATCAAATTCCTGGAAGTCTTATTTTTGACCCACCCTGCACATGGTCCCATGCCCAAAACAGTTCCATAGAATTAGGGCTAACGGTCGGTCTCTCTGTCTGGAGTACAAAAGTACATACTTCACATGAAAAGTGCATTGGGCAAGGTATATTGCAGGGCCCATAGTCCTGAGGGAATAGGCTGGCCAGCAGGCCCCTCCAATTTGTCACATTCAATTTGTCACAGGGCCATAATCACAGGGTAGGAGGCTGGCTGGCAAACAGGCCCCTCCAAAAGCCAGTGATGAGATCACTTTCGTCACAGTCTCATGCTTCAGATCTCGATGAAGATCTATCACTTCCCAGCTTTTAAGCCCTCTAGGAAACAAGAATTGGCAAGCTCAAACTCTATTAGATCTTGGACCATCACAAGAAATTGCTTCAGAACTGAGGTAAAAAAACATTGTTTTCCTAGCTACGACTAGGAAGGCAGGTATGTTTAAGCTAATAAGAGCAAATATAGACAATGTTGATGCCAGTTCTAACAAAAAGGCAGATGTACATACCATAATGTCTTCTGTATTGTCTTTAATAGTCTAGATTAAAAAAGAAGACTGGAGAGACTGTAAGCAACCAATTTGGCCATGACTCCAGGTATGCCAGAAACCCCTGTTCCTGTAGGCCATTCAACCTTGGAGCAGGGTAATATTGCTTGTTCTAATCCCCAACCACACACTTGAATACCACTGCACACATTGGATATCATGGAAAGAAACAATTAACTTGGCGTCCCGTCTAATAGATTCTTAGAATATCATAGTGAACAATACTTTTACCTACATGGACTTATTGGTAATTATGATAGCAAAAGACCCAAGGCTGAAAAGTTATCTATACGAAATTCAATATTTACGTAAATATTTTCAATATTTAAATAGAAGTTTCCCACACAGCAGAGAAGATTGTTTGGTGGACCTGTGTTCTATGACTACCATCCATGCTTTTCAGCCAAGATGGTGGCAGCCTTGGCAAAGTTCAACATAAGAACACGTTCCTCCATTTTTGGAATGGCATACTAACCTCATAGGGATTGCTGCGGGTAAGACTTCCAATAAAAAACATTTAATAATTGACTTATCATCCCCCCCAGTCTACAACTATGTCTAATCTAAATTCATTAATCCAATTTGAAAAATTCTCAATACTGTATAATGCCATCCAAGCTATCATTTCAGCAGGAATCGGGGCATGGTTAAGATAAACAAACATTGTAAACTCCTCAATATTCACCCATCCCTATGTCATCTGCATGGGATCAAATGGAAAAACGGTTACTATTTTTTTTACTAGACTGATTTTCGGATCAAATTGCAGCCTCAGGCTTTTTATATGCTTGCTGAGATACTACGTTGGTTGCTACTCAATTCATGCAGATATCCAACAGGCATTTACTATTTGGATGATTTTGTCACAGTAGAAGCAATTCTAAGCCGAAAAGCAATTTAAAAGATGCAATTCGATTATTCAATAACCTACGTGTCCTAATCTCAAATGATAAAACCGAACCAAAGTAATTTTCCTAGACATTCAGCTGGACTTGGTAGCCATGGAATCCAGCCTCCCTACAGAGAAATTTCTCAAATCCTTATAACATCCATATTCTTATCCCACAAGGTTACTGCAATGTAAGAAACTTCAATCACTGTGAGGTTCCCTACAGGGAGTGCAGAATTATTAGGCAAGTTGTATTTTTGAGGATTAATTTTATTATTGAACAACAACCATGTTCTCAATGAACCCAAAAAACTCATTATTATCAAAGCTGAATATTTTTGGAAGTAGTTTTTAGTTTGTTTTTAGTTTTAGCTATGTTAGGGGGATATCTGTGTGTGCAGGTGACTATTACTGTGCATAATTATTAGGCAACTTAACAAAAAACAAATATATACCCATTTCAATTATTTATTATTACCAGTGAAACCAATATAACATCTCAACATTCACAAATATACATTTCTGACATTCAAAAACAAAACAAAAACAAATCAGTGACCAATATAGCCACCTTTCTTTGCAAGGACACTCAAAAGCCTGACATCCATGGATTCTGTCAGTGTTTTGATCTGTTCACCATCAACATTGAGTGCAGCAGCAACCACAGCCTCCCAGACACTGTGCAGAGAGGTGTACTGTTTTCCCTCCTTGTAAATCTCACATTTGATGATGGACCACATGTTCTCAATGGGGTTCAGATCAGGTGAACAAGGAGGACATGTCATTAGATTTTCTTCTTTTATACCCTTTCTTGCCAGCCACGCTGTGGAGTACTTGGACGCGTGTGATGGAGCATTGTCCTGCATGAAAATCATGTTTTTCTTGAAGGATGCAGACTTCTTCCTGTACCACTGCTTGAAGAAGGTGTCTTCCAGGAACTGGCAGTAGGACTGGGAGTTGAGCTTGACTCCATCCTCAACCCGAAAAGGCCCCACAAGCTCATCTTTGATGATACCAGCCCAAACCAGTACTCCACCTCCACCTTGCTGGCGTCTGAGTCGGACTGGAGCTCTCTGCCCTTTACCAATCCAGCCACGGGCCCATCCATCTGGCCCATCAAGACTCACTCTCATTTCATCAGTCCATAAAACCTTAGAAAAATCAGTCTTGAGATATTTCTTGGCCCAGTCTTGACGTTTCAGCTTGTGTGTCTTGTTCAGTGGTGGTCGTCTTTCAGCCTTTCTTACCTTGGCCATGTCTCTGAGTATTGCACACCTTGTGCTTTTGGGCACTCCAGTGATGTTGCAGCTCTGAAATATGGCCAAACTGGTGGCAAGTGGCATCGTGGCAGCTGCACGCTTGACTTTTCTCAGTTCATGGGCAGTTATTTTGCGCCTTGGTTTTTCCACACGCTTCTTGCGACCCTGTTGACTATTTTGAATGAAACGCTTGATTGTTCGATGATCACGCTTCAGAAGCTTTGCAATTTTAAGAGTGCTGCATCCCTCTGCAAGATATCTCACTATTTTTGACTTTTCTGAGCCTGTCAAGTCCTTCTTTTGACCCATTTTTCCAAAGGAAAGGAAGTTGCCTAATAATTATGCACACCTGATATAGGGTGTTGATGTCATTAGACCACACCCCTTCTGTAATGGTATTTATTAATTAATGACTTTTTGTCATAAAAAAAAGCATAATGAGCTTAATGCTTTAGACGCACCACTAGATGTCAGTAAAGCATATTTAGTGTAATGCTTTGGGGGCACCATTAGGGGGAGTGTGTAGGAAGACCTGTGCTTCTGGCAGTGACATCACAGGCCAGCCTACTTACACTGAATAAAAACCCAGATGTGAGGAGAAGCTCTCTCTGTTTGCCTGTACCTGACTGATCATGTAGCACCAGCTCTGACTTAGCCCCAGCCCTTTGGCTGGGGCCTTGTAAGTAATATGAATCCATTGTAACAGTTAGCAATTGTAATAGCCTTTTGTATAATATTTAGCAACCAATAGTGTTTTGTGTAGTATTGTATTGTATCATAATTGTAGTAAATTGACATTCTGCTAGCATCTGTTTATTTGTTATAGTTATATTAAATATACATTTAATATTACAAAGTTTTGTGTATTTTCTATCCACATATTCGACCATAATACCATGAATTATAAAAATATTAATGTTGTTCTGTATTGCTTAATTATTATGTATTAAGAGATTAATATTCATATTTAAGTCACGACCACAACACCTTCTCATTACAGAGATGCACATCACCTAATCTGCTTAATTGGTAGTAGGCTTTTGAGCCTATACAGCTTGGAGTAAGACAACATGCATAAAGAGGATGATGTGGTCAAAATACTCATTTGCCTAATAATTCTGCACTCCCTGTAAACTTTGGATAATTCATCAAGGCTGTTTATTTCCAGGTTACTCTGTCTACCAATTAATCTGCCAAACAAGGATAGTCTACTCATCAAAGATATGCAAGCTATGACAGTCCTTAATATGTGGCAAAAGTTTCTACGTGAGTGGAATGGGAAGTCCATGTTTCTTCCAAACTCTAACAGATAATTCACCTACAATCTGGACTGATGCCGCATCCTCAACTGGTTTATGTGACATTTGGTCTACAGAGGCTAAACATTTAGATGCCTTTAAAGATACATCAGCCCTTTTCCTATAACCTATAGTATCTGCAGCCCAAACCTGAGGCCACTAATGGTCTGGACAAACTATTAAATGCTTGTCTGACAACCAAGCTACATGTTTCATTGTTAAAGAGACACTATAGTCACCAGAACAACTACAGCTTATTGTATTTGTTCTGGTAAATATAATCATTCCCTTCTGGCTTTTTGCACTAAACACTGTCTGTTCAGATAAAATGTAATGTTTACATTACAGCCTAGTGATAACTCCACTGCATTGATTCAATACATCTCTATGAGGAGATGCTGATTGGCCAGGGCTGTGTTTGACTTGTGCTGGCTCTGCCCCTGATCTGCCTCCTTGACCGTCTCAGCAAATCTTATAGGAAAGCATTGTTATAGGGCCAGAGATTCACTTCTGATGATGTCAGCCAAGTAGGCAGATCAGAGGCAGAGGCAACAGCTGCAGACTTGAATACAAGTAAGATTTTACTATACTTAGGGAGTCAAGGTGGGGGAGGCAGTAGGGGCTAGATGGTGGTTTTAACACTATATGGTCATGAATACATGTTTGTTCCTATAACTGACCATCATGAAGTTTTCATGAATTTACATGGTTAGCAGAAAAACACCAATTTTATTTGATATCAATACAGGTACCAGGAGTCTATAATATTGCAGCTGGCACATTGTGTCGTTTCAACTTTCAGGTCTTTTTTCAAACACACACAACAACATAGAGATAGAAACTCTGAACTTATACCAATTTAATCATGGACTAAACAGCCATAGTATTCATGGCAGACATCTAGCGGAAGTACTACTTTCAGCAAATATGATTACATCATACAATAAGGCATTCAAAATTGTAAAATATTTTTTTTTGATAAATCATTTATTAATTGTAAAATATTTTTTTGTAGAATTTCATATCAGTGATTTATTCTCTATGGAATCTTTGGCAACTTGTACAGCTTTTTGCCAAAACTTTCACAAAACAGATTAAAAATTTACTCTACTCTGATACTGCCTTCATGTCAACATATTAAATAAAAAAAACACACGGAAAGGTATTCAGAATCTAGTCAACCTCATACATTCAAGAGACTCCCTATAAACAGTGACACATTCTGTCTATTATGTTTATTATCTTACTTACTTGACTCATCTCCTTTTGAGTCTTATACCAACCTAGTAACAAATACTGCCAGACATTTGGTACTAAATTGCTTCCTTAGACCCAGAGAATTTACCAGCTAAAGCTCGGCTAAATCAGAGCAGTTTTTAAAAGTTGGTCATTTCATAAAACACTCAGACCATTATACAGTTTTCCTGCCCCATACAAATACCAATTTACCCTACACATGATAAGTAGTGAACTGTTAAGATTTTAGACTATTACTTGTCTGTAATTCACTCTTTCCCTAACCAACTATTGTTCTCTCGTCATGGCTTTATTCTACCACAAAATTAATGTTGTATATTAAAATTTTACAGATTAGAATAAGCATGAATGCTACATGTTATTCAGGACACTCATTCTGGATTGGAGCAGCACCCACTGTTTCCAGTAAAAACATACCAATCTATATAATTAAGATATTATGGAGCAGGAAATCTTCAGCATACTGTCGCTATATTCCGCAACCTGAAATAGAAACCATACAAGCTTTCCAAGGTTTATTAAAATAATGTTTCTTTGTTGTATCTTGTTTTAATTATGTATTGGACATTCTATTTTTGACCTCTTTATTTTACAGGCCTACCAGTGTGTGGGATTCGCATACCTCAACTGACTTACATATTCTAACTGTTTTGTTTATTATGTTATGCCTATACTCACAGTTTATGGCCCTTGGTGCCCCAACAACAAATCTAAAGGTAGGAACATAGAGTTGTAGGAGGGGGCTAATTTCACCTATTTAAGGTACTCACTTTCTCTAGGTAGTATCAATATAGCGGTTAGCACAGCATGTATCCCACTCTCCTCTCCTAATTTTTATAACACTCTACTGAACTAATACCTTAGGTGGGCCCAATAAAAACAAATTGTTAGAATGCTTATTGACACATAATCCCATCTTTTTTCTGGATCCACCTCAATACCAGAAACAGAATGAAATTGTTATACTGAAAGATTTTTAGTGAGCCCCTCTGTGGTTAGTGAGCCAAACTATATAACAATCAGGTATTGGCTGAGCTAAAATACTGCCTAGGGTCAACTAAGGTAGCCTGACAGCTAGACCAAGCTTAACGTAACATTTTGTAGAGCTAGCCTTTGTTGTGAGGAGGGAGGTAGTTTCTGAAAAATTAGTTACTTGCTTGGTGACCTGAAAATCTAATTTGACTAAATAGATATACTTGTAAAATTGATGTAAGCTAGAAGGCTAAAGGTAATTGTAAGAATACATGAATAGAAAAGTGAAGGGCAAAAGGTGTACGGTAGTTCAATAACATAAACCTAAAACTGGAACAAGAGAACTGTAACGTGACACAAGAGTGTTCATAACTCAGAACTGCATTACTAAGACCATGAAAATGCAGCAAAGTGATTGCTGGTAAGGTAGGTAAAGTAAATAAAATGAGCCCAGCATTATTAAAATACTCTAGTAATGCCAGTTACCAAAAGAAAACTAAAGGAAATTGACCGGTATATTACATGATCCAGTTGACTATGTATGCTAAATAGCCCTAGATATTTAATGGCCAGTATAAAGCATTCCTGGCAAGACTTGATGTAGTTAATGTTAAAAGATATACGTGAGATGGACCGTGAATTGGCTGGCCAGTATACATTATATCACAATCTCTGTAACTTATCTACCAAGAGGCAAGGGGACATGAACACAAATATAGCCTTGTGGATAAACAGACACAAGTTTGAAGCAGCTGAGCATTGTCACAAAGAGGCATAGTATAAAACATGTATGTGAGAACATGTGGAGTGACTGAAAATGAATTAAAACCTCATATAGAAGAGTGAATGACATCCCCCAAACAAAACCTTGTATATTGATGAAATAGTGAGGTGAGCAAACTGCATTCCTTGCTATACTACTAAGTGTACCAATTATATCATACTGGTTAAATATACTGTCTGACTCTGGAGACAAGTAATTATATCAATGTATGCTGTATTGCCAGTCTGGGACTTAAGTAGCAGGAAGCTGAGCACAATATGCATGAAAAGAAGCAACAAACAAATGAAGTAAGAGGAATGATTCAGCAACTTGATAAACTTCCCAAGGGCAAAACCCACATAAATAAGTAGTGACCCTAAATATGACAGTGCTTCCCCACAACAAACCCCCACCAGCAAACTGCAGTGTAAGTGCCTGTCTGGCTCAAAATCGTGCAGATAATACCACAATAAAGCAACTGATAAAATGTGCCAGGGTATCTTTTTGGTCTCAAAATATACAGTAGAAGCCTAAACTGCAGTTCCAAAGAACATGAGTTATTAATGAGTTTGAGATGACCCAGCTGTCATGGTTCATATTGGTACCAATGACAAAGTCAGAGGAAAATGGAAGGTCTTAAAGAATGAGTTCAGGGAACTAGGAAGTAAGCTAAAGAAAAGGACCTCCAAAGTAATTTTGAGAATTATTACCTGTGCCACGCGCTACAGCAGAAAGGCAGTGGGAGATTAGAGAGGTCAATGCCTCGCTGAAGTCTTGGTGCAGGAAAGATGGTTTGGGGTTTTTAGAGCACTGATTTTGTGCTTGGGTACAACCTGTATAGCAGTGATGGATTGCACCTAAACAGAAGATGGTCTGCTGTGCTGGGGGATAGAATAGCTACAAGGCTGGAGGAGATTTTCAAACTAGTAGTAGGGGGGAGGGTCATAGCAATCTAGAATATTGAGAAAGCACAGAAAGTAGATGGGCATTAGCACAGTATAAGGGGGGAGGAGATGGGGGGCAATCTCCAAACAGATGAGGTATGTAATATTGATAGAAATTCACAAAAAGTACAAATGACTCATGATAATATTAAATGTATGCTTACTAATGCAAGGAGCCTATATAACAAAATGGGGGAACTAGGAGCAATAGCATACACTAAACAATATGATGTAATAGGCATAACAGAAACATGGTGGGATGAGAAACATGACCGGGCAGTTAACTTAAATGGGTACGCGTTATTTAGGAAGGATAGGAAAGACAAGAAGGGTGGTGGGGTATGTTTGTAAGTCAACCATGAGTTAAAGTAAAATCTTAGACATATGGCGTGTGACGAGGAAAATGTGGAAGCTTTATGGGTAGATATCTGCTTGGGGCAAACAAAGGGAAATCAATTATTGGTTGGGATATGTTATAAACCACCTAATGTAAATATTAATTTGAATAGAACAGCTGTTAAAGCAAATTGGGAAAGCTGCAAATCTGGGTAACACTTTAATTATTGGAGATTTTAATTACCCGGACATAAATTGGGATAGAGGGACTAGTACCTCAGCAAGGGGAATCAGGTTTTTGAATGTGTTAAATGACAATTTCATGTCACAACTGGTACAAGCACCTACTAGAAAGGATGCTTGTCTGGATCTCATAGCAAATAATGTTGATCTTTTGACCAACATTCAAGTAAGGGGGCATTTGGGAAATAGTGATCACAATATGGTAATTTTTTAACCCCTTAAGGACACATGACATGCGTGACATGTCATGATTCCCTTTTATTCCAGAAGTTTGGTCCTTAAGGGGTTAAATAAACTCAAAAAAGCAAAAACACACGGAGTATACTAAAAAGCCAATTTCAATAAGATTAAGGCAGCTCTACAACATATCGACTGGCATAAACTCCTAAGTGAAAAAAACACTGAGGATAAATGGAAACTCTTCAAACAAATATTAGAAATGTACTTTTCTCAGTATGTACCATTGGGTAATAAATATAAAAGGAACAAATTGAAACCAATGTGGCTTAGTAGAGAAGTAAAACAAGAGATTGAAAATAAGAAAAGGGCATTTAAGGCATTTGAAGCGGACAAATCAGAGGCATCCTATATAAGATAAGGAAGCCAATAATGCTTGCAAAAAGGCAATTAAAGTGGCTGAATTAGAAAATGAGAATTTGATAGCCAAAGAATCCAAAACCAACCCCACATTTTTTTTCAAGTACATCAATTCTAAAAAAACAAAAAATAAAAATGTAGGTACACTGGAAATAGAGGGTCTGTAAGTTAATGAAGACCAGGAAAAGGCAGAAATTTTAATAATTTTTCTTCAGTATATATTAATGAGGATCCTGTGGCAAGAGATATGCAAATTATTGCTGCAAAACACCTGCAGATAATTTGTGATTGGATGACTCGAGACAAGGTGCTACAGCAGTTAAAGAAAATTAATGTAAATAAAGCTCCGGGGCCTGATGGTATTCACCCACAAGTTCTTAAGGAACTAAGTTGAGAAATAAGTGAACCTCTGTGTTTAATCTTTCAAGATTCTTTTGTTTCAGGTATTGTACCGGAGGATTGGAGGAAGGCAGATGTCATTCCTATATTTAAAAAGGGTTCAAAATCATTGCCTAGAAATTATAGACCTGTGAGCTTAACTTCAGTGACTGGAAAAATATTTGGAGTGCTTTTAAGGAATAATATCCAGGAATTAATTGGTTAGAACTTTGTTATTAGCAATAATCAGCATGGTTTTATGAAACATAGGCCATGTCAAACTAACCCAATTGCATTCTACGAAGAAGTAAGTAGAAGAGGGTGTTGCAATGGATGTGATCTACTTGGATTTTGCCAAGGCATTTCATACGGTACCTCACAATAGGTTAGTCTTCAAACTGAAAGAAATTAGTCTAGATTAATATTCTTGTTCTTGGGTAGAACCTTGGCTTAAGGATAGAGTACAACGAGTTGTCATTATTGGTAATTTTTCAAGCTGGACAAAAGTGGTAAGTGGTGTCCCTCAGGGTTCTGTTTTGGGAGCGCTTATATTTAACATATTTATAAATGGTCTTGAAATAGGCCTTGAAAGCCATGTTTTAGTGTTTGCAGATGACACAAAACTTTGTAAAGTAATAAAATGTGAGCAAGATATTGCTTTGCTGCAGAGGGGTTTAGATAGATTGTAGGACTGGGCACTAAAATGGCAGATGAAAATTAATGTAGATAAATGCAAAGTTATGCACTTCAGGGTTAAGAATGCACAAGCAACTTACAACCTAAATGGTAGTGAATTAGGGGTAACTACACACGAGAAGGATTTGGGAATTGTTATAGACAAAAATTTAGGCAGCAATATGCAATGTTAATCTGCAGTTACTAAGGCCAGTAAGGTTTTGTCATGTAGAAATAGGGGCATCAATTCTCGGGATGAAAATATAGTTTTGCCTGTTTATAAATCGCTGGTAAGAACACACCTTGAATATGCTGTGCAATTTTGGGCACCTGTTCTAAAGAAGGATATCACGACACTAGAAAAAGTGCAAAGACGAGATAAAAAATTGATAAAAGGAATGGAGCATTTTAGTTACAAAGAAAGGTTAAAAAATGTAGATCTCTTTAATTTGGAAAAACGGCACCTCAGAGGAGATATGATAACATTATACAAATATATTTGAGGCCAGTACAAATCATTATCTGGAAATCAATTCATAAACAGGGCTATACATAGGACACAAGGTCCTGCAAGAAAGGATATTTAATCTAAGGCAAAGAAAAGGTTTTTTTTACAGTAGGAGCAATAAGGATATGGAATTCTTTGCCTGAAGAGGTGGTTTTATCAGAGTCTATACAGATGTTTAAACAGCAATTGGATAAATACTTCCAAAAACATAACATACAGGGATATAATTTCTAATTAGTGGTGTAATAACTGATTGATCCAAGGAGATATCTGACTTGGGGTTAAGGAGGAATTTTTTCCTAGTGTGTTGCAAAATTAGAAGTGCTTCAGACTAGGTTTTTTGCCTTCTTTTGGATCAACAGCAAAAATATATGTGAGGAAGGCCGAACTTGATAGACGCAGGTCTCTTTTCAGCTATGTAACTATGTAACTTAAGATGCCAGCAGTTGCTGAGCCAAAACAAACAAGTATGCGTACTAAACTTAGGCTAAATATACCAAACCAAAGTCACTCTGTAGTACAGCTGACTGTAGGCTGAATGTACTGAACCAAAATGAATATATAGTGCTGCCAAACGTAGGTTTGAACCACAGTTAAAATGCAGCATGGCAGTCAATGTTCAGCGTGACTGACGAATATACAATGTCTATTAGAGGAGAACTGGGGAAGGTTGACCGCAGTTTTATGCTCCCTACTGACAAACAGATTCTCCTCCACCAATGCCGGAATGCCCTTCTAAGCCAGGAAGCCTGCACACTGGAAGTTGTGTGTGAAAACCTAGCAACCTCCATACGTTGGTAGAATCTCAGAAGATAGCTGGGAAGTTCACCCAGGTAGACCTAGTAATGCATGATTACTCAAATGCCATGGTTAAATTAATACATTTTGGATACACACACAAATATAGTTTATATATATATATATATATATTTATATATTTAAAAAATTATATTTGTGTGTGTATCCAAAAATAATGTGTTTCGCTTTGTTTATTTATTTAACCATGGCATTTAAGTAATCATGCATTACTAGGTCTACCTGGGTGAACTTCCTGGTGTGGGTCAGCTCGTTCTTCTGCCCACTGCATTATCCAAACAACAATGAACGAAAACTACTTTCACTTAAATATGCATATTACATACTTAATTATGTTTTGAGGATTTTTTATGTAGTAATTTTATTTTAAAGTAGATATTTATTCATTTTTTCTTACCAAAGAACAGAAAAACATTCCATACAAAACAAAGAAATATACAGACACAGAAAGACAAATTTTAGTTAGCATCAGAGCAATTTTGCACAGAAGGAAGATAATAACTTAATTAAAATAAGTTTTAAATGTAAAAAGCAAGTTTAGGAAAAATCGGAATGCAATTCATTTAGATTCAGAAGAGGTAGACTTGAGCAATCAATTACAATTAACAACTTCTGAACACTTTTTTCTCTTTTCCTTTCCCTAAGACATTTCATCGTTTTCAACTTAAACTTAATTATCCTAGTACTGAATCAGAGATCTTGTTTTTAATCAGGAACAGCAGGTTAATACAATATTCAGGTGGTGAAAATCTATTTAAGAACATGTGACCTTAATAATAAAAAATATCAAAGTTATAGCCTAGTTTTATTTTGGACATTCACTTTGTTACTATTAACAATTTAAGAAATCTAATTTTCTTTAGAAGTTTCTGTTATATAGCATGTAAAGTGTCTCAATCACTTGAAATTTTCTTTACATAAATCATTTTAACAATATAGCTAATAGGTTAGTAATGTTTTCATCTAGCTGAGCTTTATTCAATTTATATGTAATTAGCTTTTTCCCAACTGATAGTTTCTCATTGTGGAATTGCTAAAAGAACACACAACTGTACTAATGTAAGAAAAAAAGAGAATAGATATATGAAACAGAATGTCAAGTTGTACATAAATCAGTATAATTTTTTTTTTTTTTTAAAGTCCAGATTTATACATAAAATAGTGGATAGCTCATTAGTCAACAAACATGTTGTTCCATGTGTAAAATTAACACACAAAAAAAAAAAAACAGAACACCTCCGAAGACTGGTTCCAAGTAAACTATAATATAAATAAAGTCTATAAAGAAAGAAAAACGTGGTGCAGTAAAAATGTGTATAAATCCCCCATACCAAGTAAAATAAATTCAAATATACTTATATATTCAGTAGATTTCACCATCAGCCATTAGACAGAATATGATAAATACAAAAAATAATAATAGTGCAAGCCTTTTTGGTAGGTAAAATAATGTACTCAATTTATATACTATAATGTGGTACTTGTTTTTTGCACCATTACATTAATAGTCTGGTTAAAGTACCCTTATAAGTATAGACATGAGCAGAGCAATATAAGATAAAACAATAAATAAAACAAACAGAAGATCACTCCTGCCTACAAGATACAGTGGTGATTATATGCGGATATTATTCTGCTACTCACAAAAGTTCCCAGTTAAAAAAGTGTTTTGTTCACCACAAGCATATACCAGAATACTCTGTTGCTGTATGCCCCGCTCACTGCAGATCTTTTTGGCATTTACAGACTTCTGTGTAGGATACAGATCTTGTGGTTCCGCCAAGCTCCGTCCACCATGTGATGTAATTACTTACGTCAACGTGTTACACCGGTTGCATCTGGCTTCGCCAGGACATGCATCTACCTTCTCCATTCTGGGAATAGCATTTAAAGGCAAAACCTGCTCCACCCTGAAGTTAGTGACTGGTTTACTTGTAAATAGTTAATGTGCTTAGTTTATTTTGCTAGCTTTAGATAAGTCCTCTAGTGGACATTGATATTCAGAGTGAAGTCCATTGCACAAAAATGTATTATATACAAAGTCCTTTCCTATAGTAAAAATTCTCATAATTTAAACTCTAAATGATTCTTATATAATCAAGGTAGCATACAATGTCATATATTGGTCATTTTATATATACATATATACAAATGTTGCAAACAATTAAATTGCACAATATAAATTTTATAAACATAAGCTGAAAATTCACCAAATAAGAAAGAGAACAAATGCTTTAAATTACAACATAAACCTATAAATCTAAAAATAGAGCATTCACTAGCAGCATCAGACAATAGTTTAAACTTCAGCAATAGATTCATTAAAATCAATTGAAAATATATAAATTAGTATTAGTAATTAACACACAAATGTTAATGCTTGTCCTCCATAATAATTTGTTATAAATAATTTATGATCCTAGCAAGGGAAAGACACAGAAATATGTTGCACTTCAATGTGCCTGAAAGATATATCTCTTGACAGTTCCAAAAAAAAAAAAGAGTTAAGATGCTTGTGTATAGTTTATAAATACACATCAGTACCTATAAATATAAAATACTAGACATAGTCTAAATCCCTAAAACCTTTAAATAAAAAGGGAAGGATAAGTAATGCACTCACAAATGGACAATTGATAGTAGACCATTACAAATCATTAGATGTATTCCCTCTCTTCTTGGATCTCGGTTAGTGACACAACAAAAGAGAAAGAAAATAGACACATAGAGTAGCTCTTCATTTTAAAAAAAGACACTCAATATTTATTTCACTTACAAGATAAAATATGTATAAAACATATCACCAACAGTCCACTGGTTCCTCCAATAATCCAGACTCCAGGTGGGGGTTAAAAATTCTTAATAAAAATTAAAATAAATAAAATACATGCACCCTACATGTTTCTTCCATATGCATGGACTTCCTCAGGGTCAAATGTAAAAGTTGTGCAGTCTCTCTTTTCGGCTCTAAAACGGTAGTTTAAAAGTTCCGGGTAACTTCTCCCTATGGGCACCATCAGCCAATCCCAGAAGGTGCTTCACTCCACCTCAGGACATCAACTTCCACCATTTTCTGATGACGTGTGCGTTCCATATGCGTTCGACACGTTCGTCAACCAAATATTTTGTTTATATCTCATATAATGTGGTCCATTTTAAAAATTACAAGTCCCATATTCATGAAGGTCATATTGAAACAGAAGAAAAACAAACAAAAAGGATTATTAAATTATATAGGGGGGCTAAGGGGTATAGGATTTGATAAAACCTCAGACCCAAAGATTATCTCCCAATGGTCTAAAGATATGGAATCAACAAACAAATAAATAAATCAATAAATGGAATAAGCAAAACTAAATAACAAATCATTACAAATAATATTAATAAATAATACAAATAAGTGATCAAACTTATTTAATAATTTATTATTTATAAATATTCAAAATTAGTAAAGTTTAGTAAAGATTAGTCTCACACCTCACACTATTATTAGTCAAAGTTAGTCATCTTATTGGTAAAAAGATTGTAATAAGAATTAGTATAGAAATAAAAATAAAATACAAACAAAATAGAAATAATAATATTAATATATAAATTTAATATATATATATATATATATATATATATATACACATTAGAAAAAAAAAAATCACAAACAATATCAAAATCTACATTTAGACCATTAGGCTGCAATGTTTGCCATAAATGAATCCAGAAAGCTGCTCTCCTCCTTAGTTTCATCATAAGGTCTCATGCCCTTTCATCCAACTCCACATTCTCTATTGCTATGCGAGAAAATCCCTTTTCTCTAAAATTAGGGCATTCATTGCAATGGTAAGGAACTTAATGATTCTTAATACTCTTTTTGACGTTGTTTAGATGTTCCCTTAGTCTAACTTTTACCATTTTTCCTGTTCTACCAACCGGTTTAATACTCAAAGCAGGGACAGTGTAAGGGAACTCTAAGCACTACAATAACCAATACAATAAGAAGAAATGGCTATAGTGCCAACAGCGCCTCTTTAAAAAGTCTGTTCATTGTGGTTGTGCTGTTAATATTAATTTTGAATCATCTTTTAGTATTATTGTATATTAATTTATTTATAATGTGCCATCATATTCTGAAGATTTACACTTGCAATTCTTAAAATTCTGTAACGCAATATAAAATATATAATCTGTATCTTAAAATGTTTTATTTATTCTTAAAAACATTTTAACATGGTATGGGATGTTCATTCATAAGAAAAAAAAAAGACAGAAAATCCAATGTGTGCAAATGAAAAGCAAAGAAACATCAGGTATATAACTCTTAGAACAAATATTAACAAGCCAGCTAATTTAGGCATTGCCGTTAGACTATAATTTTAGACACAATTTGTTCTTTTAGTTGTTTAACATGCTCAGACATTATTCTAAGTGCATTGGCAAGTCTAATCACCTTTTAATAATACATGAAACTAATTCAACTTCATTTCTTGCATTTTTTTCATTATTTGACACATGATTAATTAGCATTAGTTTTTTTAATTATTCATGTTTGCTATCATAGTAGCAGGATAGTTTGTATTCAGCATCTTACCACTAAAACAAGAAGAAAAAAACAAAAAAACAAAAAAAAAAAAACGAGCATTCAATTAGCTGATGTTTTCACATGAGCACAATTCAGAGATGCAACTTTGAATTAAATAATGTTCTAATTTTAATGCATTGGCAACATTTTAGCAGTAAATGCTGTTTGTAGAAATGCTGTACATGATTTTCTCCCTAATGCAGTTGCTGCTTACAATATTATGTAGATTCTTCAAAGTCATACTCACATTTCTTTTTCATAATTTTACTTTTTTCATTTTCTATGCTTTCTACCAATTCACATGCCTTTGCATTTTAGCCTGCAGGATGCCCACACCTCCTGCTTTATATATTAGCCTTTCTTTTACATTATATGATTATTTCTCTTAGTGGTTACCTTAATAGTCTAGATAACTCAGTCTGGGTAATTGCATTAAGCTTCTTGTAAATCTCTGAACATGAGAATATAATTACCCTTTTTCACATTTTGTTTTATATTTTGTAGTTATTTATGATGTAATTTTTTGAATATGCCACCCCAGTTATGATGATTTATTGTTTCAATACAAAAGTTGCTTTATAAAAATGTTTATGAAGACTGAAATGTTAATGTAACATAACTGTACTGTAAATGAAGGTGGAAGGTGATTGAAAGTCCAGTAAGTGCTCTCCTTTGTATTTTCAAATATATATTAATTATTGTTTTCACTTAAGCATGCTTTTTAGAGGGTTAGTGGGGTTGTCTATTGGCTTTGTTTATGGTAATCAGTTCACTCTCACAGGTCCCTGCTTACCAGAATACAGAAGTCCAAAAGAGAACAAAAATCTTTCATTCCTTCATTTAGGTTAACTGTCTATTCTTGAGCTTCTTCTAGAAACAATCTATACATATAACAAAAGCCTAAAATAGAAAAAAAAAGTGTAAACAATAAATACCTTACTAATAGATATAAGATATTATTTAAATACACACCTTCCAGGCTTGGTAATATTTTAATCTATAGTATTTCTATTAATTAATTATTAGCACAATTCCTAAATCAATGTTCAATTAGAGCCATATTTAAACCCTAAAAAGAAATACAAATATTATTATGCTTGAAGACAAAACAGCAATTTCAAGTAAAACGTATAATCGCTAAGTTAAATATCTAAGGAGTTTAAATGCAATACTACCATATTATGATGAAACTCGTTTATTAGATATTTCTCTGTTATGGTGTGTTTTTTTGCCCATGAGATTCATTACACTGGCAACACCTGCATTACTAATAATTCTACTATTACACTGCTTTGCTACTCTGCTCCATATCCATCATCATTACTCATAATGATGAGAGATTTCTCCTGATAACACCATATATAAAAATACAGGTTCTTCTTCAATACAAAAATAAATTCTGCAATACAGAGCATGTTATATGATGTGTAAGCTCTTTCATCAATTCTCTGGTATGAACTTACTTTATCATAGTTATAGACTAGAATATTTCACCTATTCTTTGTGGCCTGCTATCAAATAATGTGTGATTCCAATAACCATGAAACAATGATGCATTGTCTTATATATGAACTCAAAGTTCTATTCAGTTCCTGCCATTCATTCATCTTGACTGATGCACATAGAACAGAAATTTGGGATGTATGATATTTTATGGATCTAGTGTCAGTAATACTGTAAAAAAAAATATAATAAAAAAAAAAATTATATATATATTTAACAAGATCCAGCGCACTCACCTATACACTAAACAGCAACTTCAATGTTGACAGATTTTATTCGTTTTTTTTTTTTTTAAAACACCTAATCTAGGCAAAAATAATGGGGGTTTAGTTACATTATACGATCATACATTGCTTAAGCCTGCTACAACATCAATGTACCCCATCTTTGGCAGGTCCTACTCTAACCGCCTAATGTCTGCTCTTATGAGATTAACCCACTTACTTGGGGAAAGAAATCCATCTGGGGCTCTCTGCAGTACAAGGCTAAATAGGACCCTGAGATGAGGCACCTGTGACAGGGAGGGGTGCAAAACCAAGGCGTTGGCTAGACTCTTAAAATCTATCTATCTATATATATATATATTTATATTTATGAAACAAGGGGGCTGCACTCACCTGAACATGGATAAATGGGGTGCTGCTGGGGACCAGGCAAGCTGGCTTGGAGTGTAGCTGCCTTCACAACTTCTCATCGAAAAGCATTGAAAATTTGTCATTAAGTGAGTGCATGCTCACAGCTCCAGCACAGAGGCTTCAATGAGAAGCCTCTAAAAGGTCAATCCATTAGCATCAAGGATAAATATGAAGGCTTGCCAAGGCTGCAGAGTGCAGATCTGGGGCTTTTGCAAGCTGTTTTTCATATACCCCCAAAGAAAACATGCAGAAAAAAATATATACATTATGTATATCTACTACATACACAGTGAAAAAGGTCATACAATGTACACTAAATTTACTCCATTAAGCTGAAGTTGTGTTGTTGCTCTAAATCATGTCATAGAAGTGCCAGTAAGTTAGAACAACCATTAAAGACCCTATTGGTTTCAGTCACCCATCGTCTAGGCCATGGTTTTCCAAATCCTGTCCTGCAAGACAGTGGCAGAACTAATGTAGAGATATTTTGGGGGGCCTTCTTTAGATCAAGCATGGCCAAAATGTCTCCCACAATGCTCACACCTGTGAATCTTCCATGTAGCCATCTTTGCAGAGCTGTATTTGTGAGCTGTGTTTGTGTTTGAATGTAAGAATGTTTTGTATGTTTGAATGTATGTATGGATTTCTGTGTAATGTTAGCATTTGAATGCAATTGTATGTTTGTATGTACAGTGAATAAAAAAGTATTTGATTTTGAACGTTTGCCCACTGACAAATAAATGATCAGTCTATAATTTTAATAGTAGGTGTATTTAACTGTGAAAGACAGAATAACAAAAAAAAAATCCCCCCAAAAACACCTGTCAAAAAAGTTATACATTGATTTGCATGTCAATGAGTGAAATAAGTATTTGACGCCTTCGACTTAGTACTTGGTGGCAAAACCCTTGCTGGCAATCACAGAGGTCAGACGTTTCTTGTAGTTGGAAACCAGGTTTGCACAAATCTCAGGAGGGATTTTTTCCCACTCCTCTTTCCAGTTCCTCTCCAAGTCACTAAGGTTTTGAGGCTGACATTTGGCAACTCTAACCTGGTGTTATATAAATACTACTACGACTACTACTACTACTAATAATAATAATACTAATACATAGGTACCCACTGGCACACAGATGCACACATGTGCACAGATAATACATATGCACACATTTATGAATACAGAGATAACACATAGATAAAATATACACACATCTACACACAGAGACATGTACATTCACAGATCACAGTTTACATATTTTTAGCCACCCCCTTGCTTCCATACTTTATGGTGCAAAAGCTTCACGGTGGCATCTGGCTCAGTCTGAGAGGAGTCAGGCTCTTCTTCCTGTCTGGTTCTTCACTCTCCCATGTGTATCCTTGGTAAGCTGTAAGGAAGTGACTTGTACGCACTCTTCTCCAGCACCACAGCTTCTTGTTGATTAGGGGGCCAACCGAGCTACTGAAAGTCTATGGTGTCTGACCGGGCCCCTGGTCAGTGGCAGACCTACCATGGTCACATGGGTTGCAGCTGCAACTGGGCTTGTCATACCAGGGAGTTTGGCCACCTTGTGGACCCCTGCGACTAGGATATCCACTGGCCAGATGCCACCAGCCTGCACGGTATCTGCATATGTGTCTTTGTGTTTATATGTGTATCTGTATGTGTGTTAGTTTGTGTGTCTGTGAATTTGCATGTTTGTCAGTGTGTGTACCTGTGCGTATGTAAAAGTATGTGTGTCTGTGTATCAGCATGTGTGTCCGTGTATGTATCAGTATGTTTTATATAGTGTTTTATATAGTGTGTGTCTACATGTATGTCAGTGTGTGTTTGTCTGTTTATCTGCATGTGTGCCCGTGCATGCACCTGTGTGTCTGTGTAACTGGCAACCCACCACACACACTGTCACCCCCTTCACCCTGCAACACTCACAAAACTCCCCCCACTTGTCACTCACCCATGCCATACTCCCCTCCCATAGCTCTGCCATACTCACCCTATCACACTCACCTTCTCTAGCACTGTCACCCCCAATCCTGTCACACTAATTCTATGGCATACTAACCATATCATATTAAGCCTCTCCAATTCTTTCATACACATCCACCCCAACCATGCCACACTCACCTTGTGGGACGTAAATGAGATGTATGGGGGTGAGGGAGGCAAGAGCAATTTTCGCACCAGGGCCCTGTGGTTTCAAGTTACATATCTGCCTGTATGTGTATCTGTGTCTGTATGTCTGTCTGTATGTTTATATATTTGTCTGCATGTGTGCCTGTATGTGTATCTGTTTGTCTGTGTATATGTATGTAGGTGTGTGCCTCTATGTATCTGTATGTGTGTCACTATTTGTATCTGTGTTAGTGTAATTCTGTGTATCTGAATGTTTGTCATTAAGTGTATTTGATTCTGCATGTGTGTCTATATGTAGACATGTACCCATGTGGTCTGAATATTGGGATAGATTTAGTGTGTTTCTTGGACTGATTCTTGGGTCTTTCTCTCCCTCTCTCTATTATTTTTGTATGTATTCTATAATATAAAAAAAAAAATACAGAGCTGTTGTTTGCTTTTCTTAGTGCAAATATGTGTACTAATAAAATTATACATTATAAAATGCAAATCACTTGATTTTTTGAGAGAACATTTATAATAAGTAATTAATTATGGCTTTTCAATATAGTAAGGATGTGTGTGTCACTTTAAATAGACTGATTTAAATTATGAAATGGTGTGGGTTGATTGAAAGATACACCTATAAAACATATGCTCAAGTTTTTGTGGGTTATTTTGATATTCTTGTTTTTACATCTAAGATACTAACCCATTTCTCTTCTTTTAATATAGAGATTAAAATTATGTTAATTTGTTATTTCTTGGCTATATAGCCTTTTGAGGGATCATTTGTATTGTTGCTGCTTGTTGATGTGGTAAAGATATAGAGATGGAACGCACTTGGAACGCATTTGGAACGGAACGTATTTGGAATGCATATGGAACACGGAAGTAAAAGATCACGTCTACTTCCGGTTTCATCTTTTTTACTGAATGCGCCCAAATTTGATTTACACAAGTGCCGAAAATACTATCAGCTGGAAGGAGCTATCCCAGGACCAATGAAGAGCTGGTTATTGGAAAACACCTACAGTATGGACCAATGGGACTAGCCCTATTTAAAGGGATTATGTTAAGGGGGGAGTAGGATGCATTATTTTACAATTTGTGATATTGTATGTTATTTTTTTATTGTGCAGTCCCTGAGGAAGTTCTAGTTTGAACAAAACGCGTTGGACCTATTGTTGCATTTTTAACTTTTATCTTTATGGTGTATTTCACCTTTTAAAGAAAATAAAAAGTATTGGATCTTTGATTATTACCTACCTGGAGTCCTGTGTTCCATTGGCTGCTTCGCATTGGCAAGGGGGACTACTAGCCCCCCATACTATCAGGGGAGGCACCTTATGAACGCTCTTCTTTTACATCATCTTGTGAGTGCATTAATTTAAAGCGCACGATTCACTGTATATACTGTATTACACTATTTTGTTTTTGTATGTTCTCTCTATAGATTATACAGCTGTATCCCATTTTTGTTTGTGGTTCTGTGTCTATATGTATATCTGTCTGTATGTGTGTCTATATGTGTATCTATCTGTCTGTAATAGTGTCTGTGTATCTGCATGTGTGTCAATGTGAGTCTGTGTATCTCTATGTGTGTCAGTGTTTGTATCTGTAGGAGTGCCATTCTGTGTATCTGAATGTATGTCACTATGTGTGTATCTGCATGTGTGGGGGTGGGTGAGGGCAATTTTCGCACAGGGGGCCACGTTGTTTCTAGTTACCCTTCTGCCTCTGATTTATGATAGCCATCAGGTAGCCATAAATGCATGGGCCCCTGACCTTAAGGGCCCCTGTGCAGCTGCACTGGCTACTCTATTAGTAGTTACACCACTTCCTCTAGATGTTGCTAAACTACAACTTCAGTTGGGAGCCATCTTCTTAGCTGTAATGGCTCTATGTCCACTTACATGTTAGAGAACACCTATTATGGTTTCCATGTATGGGTATGTATACTACATTGACTACTTCTCTAGTTATTTGACCTATTTCCTAATATATTATCCCAAGAGGTATACATATGTTAACTAAAATTTTGGATCATTACATGACTGTCAAAGTATCACTCTACATACATAAAGCACAGAGCTAACAGATATGATGGCTCATGAAAAAGCATAGTAAAGCCACACTTTTCTGGCTCCAGAACATAGGCTTCCCTGACTGGTGTATTTCTTGGCACAGACAGGAATAGGGGAAGGCTGAGGAAAGCTTTTACAAAACTGAACAGGGAATAGAGCAGCGCTAAATAAATTGAGTACACTAAGATAGGCGGCAGCACAACTGATAATAGGGGAATCCCTCCAACTCCCAAGGAAACAAGAGCAATTCAAACAAAAATACAGGTAGCGCCAAGAATAAAATACTCCAAATACAAGGGCATGTAGTAATAAAAGCAGAGTCCACTATAAAACTTGAAAGAATAAAAAATACCAAATGGAAAGACACAGTCTCAAAAGCAGCAACAGACCTTCTAATTCTGGTATGGAACTTTTTAGGTAGCTTCACTTAGTAGCAATATATTATTATTATTTTATTATTCATATAGCGCCATCAAATTCCATAGCGCTGTACAATGGGATATGAAAATAAAGCAAAAACAGAGGAGGACCAATAGTGCAATATGGTCATAGGACAAACGACACTTAAATACGATGTCAACTCACACATTGTAACGGATCACCTGGCACCCCGACTGGGTACCTCCATTGAAGGATGCACTTCTTGAGGACCCCAAGCACTCTAGCCAACACCACAACCATCGCAGGCCGAACCTCTCTTCCTTCAAAGCGAAGCAGGAACAAGCTCTTACAAGAGCTTAGGAGTGATTAAAGCAAGGGAATAGCAGATTTCCCCCAATAAGAGACAGGACTCCAAACTGAGGGTGAAGTAGAACTGTAGAGCTTTATTTTACTTGGGACTAGCCCATATGGTCATTACATTAACATTGCTGTGAAAACTCAATAAAATTGCATATTATTACAGTGAATTATTATAACATAATTACATATTTATAAATGGGTGGGGAAGACCATAATTAAGACAAATGTCTCTCCTGCATGCAGAATTAGCGATATGCAAATCTACCTGAATATGCAAATTACCAGCCTTGCTATTCAGGTAGTGCATATTACTGTTGCTACCAACAGAGGGCACTACATAAGCTCCATAGCCAAATCCACCTAGTTGGTAGCAATCCACAGCAGTACAGGAGAGCAGGCAATACATCCCAGGGGCCATAGTCACATGGCAGGAGGCTGGCAATCAGTCTTCTCCAATACCCAGTGTAGAGCTATAACAAGCCATAACTCTAGGTGAAACAGCATGCAGTGGTATATAATCCCCACTTGCAGGATATCCCTTTCATTTTGGTACACAGTAGAATGGTAGTAAATCACAACTGGATAGAGATGAGGTAGATCACATGGAATGACAAACAAAGCAGCCAATAGCGCTTTCTATGTCAGTTGGTAAGTAATAGTAAGATAAATTAAAATACACTTACAATAAAGTGAGCAGATTAACCGCTCTATGTATCAAGCCTGGTTGGTACAATCCCACCAAGGATTCTTTTGTCAGTTGTCCGCAGAAGGTAATGGGTCCAGATTTCTGGCACCACAACGCATTTCTCCCCTTAGGGCTTTCTCAAGTGGTGAAAACATATACCTGACATAACAGGGTTTATATAGGCTTTGAAACACTTAATGTTTAACCCCTTAAGAACCTTGGACGTATCAAAAATGGTTGTTAATGACTTTTGACGTACCTGAAACATCTGAGGCAAATTAGATCACTTCCAGTTGCTCTGATGGTATTGCAGTGAGGCCTCGATGTCGAGCGATCACTCCCATGTGGCGCCCGGCAGTGAGGCAGAGCATCGGAAGCCATCGGGCAGGCTTCCGATGCTCTGCCTGTGCTGAGTGCCATGAGGGGTCGAGGCACTCAGTGAAGAATACCTTTTTTTTTTTTTAAACATTAAAACTAAAAATAATTAAATACACCCTGTTCCAAATTATTATGCAAATTCTATTTAAGTGTCACAAAGATTAAATATTTTGTTTTTTCAGTTTAACTCATGGATGGAATTGTGTCTCAGGGCTCTTTTAATCACTGAAAACAATCTCAGACACCTGTGATAAGTAGATTGCCAGATGAGCCCAATTTAAGGAAAAACTACTAAAGGAGCATGTTCCACATTATTAAGCAGAGCACCATTTTCATACAATATGGGGAAGAAAATGGATCTTTCTGCTGCCGAAAATAGTGAAATATTTAAATGCCTTGGACAAGGTATGAAAACATTAGATATTTCATGAAAACCTAAGCGTGATCATCCCACTTTTAAGAGATTTGTAGCTGATTCAGAGCACAGACGGGTTTGTGCAGATAAAGGCACATTGAGGAAGATTTCTGCCAGATCCATGCATTGGATCAAGAGAGCAGCTGCTAAAATACCATTACATAGCAGCAAACAGATATTTGAAGCTACTGGTGCCTCTGGAGTCCCACAGACATCAAGGTGTAGAGTCCTCCAAAGTCTTGCAACTGTGCATAAACCTTTGGCCACCACTAACCAATGCTCACAAGCAGAAACGGCTGCATTGGTCAGAAAAATACATTAAGACTAATTTTCAAACAGTACTGTTCACTGATGAGTGCCGTGCAACCCTGGATGGTCCAGATGGATGGAGTAGTGGATGGTTGGTGGACGGCCACCCTGTTCCAACAAGGCTGCAACGTCAGCAAAGCGGTGGTAGAGTCATGTTTTGGGTCGGAATCATTGGAAGAGAGCTGGTCGGCCCCTTTAGGGTCCCCGAAGGTGTAAAGATGACCTCTGCAAAGTATGTGGAGTTTCTGACTGACCACTTTCTTCCCTGGTACAGAAGGAAGAACTATGCTTTCCGTAATTAAATCATCTTCGTGCATGACATTGCACCATCTCATGCTGCAAATAATACCTCTGCATCAATGGCTGCTATGGGGATAAAAGGAGAGGAAGTCATGTTGTAGCCTCCATCCTCCCCTGACCTCAATCCTATTGAGAACCTTTGGAGCATCCTCAAGCAAAAGATCTATGAGGATGGGAGGCAGTTTACATCCAAGCAGCAGCTCTGGGAGGCTATTCTGACATCTTGCAAACAAATGCAAGCAGAAACTGTCCAAAAACGCACAAGTTCAAAGGATGCAAGACTTGTGAAGCTGCTACCAAATAAGGGGTCCTATGTTAAAATGTAACGTGACCTGTTAAAATGTTTAAAAAGTTAAAATGTTGTTATAAGTTTGATTGAAATAGCTTTTGATTTCAGTAAATATGCTGCAAACACAGCAAATCACAATTTTCAGTTCTTTACAACCTATAAAGTGTTTTGAAACTTACTGTGCATAATAATTTGGAACAGTGTATTATAAGTTTTTTATGATTAAAAGAAATACTGTTATCATTAGGAGGTTTGTTCAATAAAATTTGAATTGTACTCTTAATAGTTGATAACATGAGAATTATGCTCACTGTAATTTACATCAATTATTTAGGTAAATTAGATAAATATCATTTGCATAATAATTTGGAACAGGGTGTAATTAAAAGCAATCTATTAACCTCCCCCCTGCCATGTGGCTTCCAAAATGGCACTGCCTTTCTAAAGGCAATGCATCCTGGGGTTTTTGGGGGTGTGCCTAGCCTGCCTCATCATAGAGGCAGGCTAGGGACATCCAATCAGAGTTTGCCCCTATAACAATTGCCCCCATTTGTCTGATCAAGTCAATATTAGTAAATATTTACTCTAGTCAGTATGGATCTCCCACACTCTCTTTACTTGTGTTTTAGTGAGAGAGAGGGATCTGTGTTTTAAGTAAAGAGTTTTAGGTTGAGATTTGTAAAATTGTGAGACCCAAATGCTCTTTTCTGAGCCATTAACCCCTATCTTGCAAGTGATCCTTATAATCACCGGCTCTTGCACAGTAGTACTTTTTTGCTGTCTGTGCATTTTTTTAGTGGTTCCTTTGTTTAGTGTTTTTTTGTGACAGATCACTAAATAAAGTGATTGTGATCATGTCACAGAGGTCACAGAGGTCGTATATTGCTAAGGAGGGGTATGTCATCCTTGCGTTAGAGTCTGACGCATCTATGTCTGACTCTGAGCCTGATTTTGACCCTGCCAGGTGCTCAGATATATAACTAGAGACAGTATCTGCTGCTAGTGATGTATCTAGTTATGATGTATCTGTGGCTGCTAGTCCTCCGGCCAGAAAGAGACTTGCTGCTCCAGCTGGAAGTGGTGCTGAGAAGTGGGTAGCGCCTCATCACCAGAAGCCAGATAACACACCCTTCACCGCAAATCCTGGCATCAAAGCGGATGTCGCAGGATTTAGCCCCCAAGATTTTATGGAGGTGTGTCTGGGCGATGTTTTGGGGAACATTGTCGCCCAAACTAATTTATATGCCCATCAGTTCTGTGCTGCAAAGCCTGACTCTTTTTTGGCAAAGCAGCAATGGGCCTCCATCGATGTGCCAGAAGTTTAAAAAAAGTAAAAAAAATTCTGGGCATTGACTATGCTGAGGAGCATCATAAACAAGCCCTCCATCTGCTCCTAATCAAATAGTAGCCCTGTCTGCTCTACCCCCATTTACTCCCAGTGTATGTCTCCCCCTAGGGAGCTTCCCCAGTTTGACAGGCTGTATAAAATCCACCCCCTGATTACCCACTTTGCTGCCAGAGGCTTATACACCTGGAAGGAATATATGTGTGGATGAAATCCTGATGAAGTATAATGGAATGCTGGGATTCAAGCAGTATATTCCAACCAAGTGCTACAGGTATGGTGTAAAGGTGTATAAGTTCTGATATAAATTGGGACTGTTTTATATATATATTTAGCTAGTTTTAACTTTTTTATATATTATAAATCACATATAATTTTATTTGTGTAATTTTATTTATTATTCTCCCCTGGCGCAGCCTTTCTTTGCTTTTGTTGTACATTCTTATTGTAGAGGGTTAGAGGGTGACCCTCTGTCAGGCCGCTGCCTTGTTATACTGATAGGACTCCAGAGGTCTCTGTACGTGGCAGAGCCGATAGCACAAGGAAGCCAGTGTGCACCAAGGCATATAACTGGCATATGGGTGTGGTTGATCTGGCAAATCAGCTGCTGCAGCCCTACCTAATTATATGGAAAACAAGGGCCTGGTACAAAAAGGTTGCAATCTACTTAATGCAGATTGCAACCCACAATGCTTTTTTGTTGTTTAAAAAAGCAAACCCCGGAATACAGTTTTAGCTCCAGATCATTTCAGGGATTTTGTACCTAGATGCACCTGTTCCTCGGGTGGTGATTGGAGAGAGCAGAGTTGGGGCTACCCACTTTATTTTTTAAATCCCCCCTTACTGCGGCAAATCAAAATCTTCAAAGAAGATGCAAAGTCTATTTCAAGAGGAGGCAGAGAAAAAGGAATCTTTTACTGCCCTGTTTGCCCTGGACTCTGCATTGGAAACTGCATCAAGCAATACCACACACTGGTCCATTTTTTTATTTTTTTTTTTAGTTTGCTGTTCAGTTTGTTTGCTTTTTTTTTGGTTAGGTTTACTGTTCCCGAGTTAACTTTTTTTTACTTTTACTGTGCCAGACTATTTTTATGATCAAGTTCAACCTATGCATGGGGGACATGGGTGTACTCAGAATGCCTTGCAGAAAACAACATGGAGTGTTTTCTTGCAATAACCAACAACAGGCTTTTGCTAAATCTCAGTCAACAATCAATGTGTATGTAAAAATTAAAATGTAAAAATTACCACCACACACTTTCTCCATTTTTTGAGGCTAAAACGGTTGCATCAAAGGCATCAAAGCACTCCACATACATTACCTTGGGGTGTCTACATTTCAAATATATACACTTTGACAATAACAATAAAAAAAACTGGGGTACGTGAGCAGCCCCAAACTAAAGATAGGCCTATCAGAAGAAATACTCTCAATTTCAACTCAAATTACAAGTAATTCAAATTTAAATGACCCTTCACAAAAACCTGGCAAATCTATCCATGGGGGCATCGGTGTACTCAGGAGGCCTTGCAGAAAACAACAACAGAACACATAAAAGTAAAAAAAAGACAAGCAGGGTTATTCAAACAATCAAATTAGAACATATCATCAGAATAAAAAGTATATTTCAGAACCACTAGATTATCAAACATCAAACATCCAAGAACATATACAACTAAGAAAAACTTCTCACTTTAAACAATATGACCCTCCACAATACAAATACCCATATAAATCACAATATTTGTCTCACTACCCTCAATACCATTCACACTATTATGAAGACCGGTACTATAACCACACACCTTAACCACTATACAAAGGGGAACAAAAACATTTCCCACCAACCTACTAGATATCAGAAAACCTCACAACCAATGACCACCCAGGAACATTTGAATTTCCCAGGTCATCACTGTAACACCTCATGCCATAATCATTACAAACATGCCTCTTATGCTAACAAGCTATATGAAAGAAAAGACTACAGAAAACAATCACCTAGACCCCAAAGATCAAGATATGCACTAACTATGAATACATCAACCAACTCAAATCACCTATTTCCCACAAACTCAACAATAGATACCAGCTGTTATCTATTGACTCAGACGGTGACATGGAGGAAGCTTAACATTAGAGGAAGGAGAGGTGGAAGAGGAATACAACAAAAAAGAAAGATAGGAAGAGTAAATGCCGTAAAAAATGATAGAGAGTTAGGTATCTTTAACCTATCCCAAAAGACCTTCTCTTCTACTCAACTGGCTGTCCTAAGTAAAGGACTGAAATTCGCCCTAATTGATTCTTTCAAAACTTTTCAAGCTTTCCTTCACATAAACAAATTTGTAATGAAAGCCACTCTTAAAAGATTTTAATACAATAAAAAACAAAAAAGTGATAATTTCAAGACAAACTAGCCCTAAAACAACTCCAAGAAGATGAAACTATTATCATAAAACTAGCAGATAAAGGGGGAGGCATTGTCGTACATTCAAAGGATATGTATATTGAGAAAGCCTTAAGACAATTAAACGATACTTATGTCTATGAAAGTTTAACCTATGATCCAAATCCTCAGATAAATAAAGGTTCAGTCCTTGGTCCTCTACTGTTTTCCATCTATACTGCCTCCCTTGGTAAACTCATTAGCTCCTTTGTCTTCCAATATTATTTCTATGCAGATGACACGCAAATCTACCTGTCCTCTCCTGATCTCTCCCCGTCCCTGACTAGTGTCTCTGACTGCCTCTCTGTCTCTGACTGCTGTTTCTAACTGGATGGCTGCCCACTTCCTTAAACTAAACTTTACCAAAACTGAAATTCTGGTCTTTCCTCCCTAAAGTGTTGTAACTCATGTGTCTGTCTCCCTCCAAGTCAACGGTGCTACCATCAGCTCCACCACGCAGGCTCGCTGCCTAGGTGTTCTCTTTGACTCCGACCTCTCCTTCAAGCCTCATGTTCAGTCTTTTGCCAAACCCTGTTATTTCCATCTCAAAAACATTGCGCGCATCCACCCCTACTTAACGCCTGATGCGACTAAGGTGCTGGTCCATTCCACTGTCCTTTCTCGCCTTGACTACTGTAATCCACTTCTCAGTGGTCTTACGTGCTCCCAATTTGCACCATCACAGTCAATAATGAATGCGGGGGCGTGGATCATCATCCTGTCCACCCACACCTCCCATGTCTCACCCTTCTGTCAGTCCCTACATTGGCTTCCTATAAGATATAGAGCTCAATTTAAAATTCTGATTCTTGCTTTCAAATCTCTACATAATGCTGCTCCCACCTATCTATCCTCCCTTGTACACAAGTATGTCCTGTCTAGGCCCTTAAGATCTGCTGAAGACTTATGTCTATCTTCTGTCTGTACTCCGACCTCTGATGCCTGCCTTCAAGATTTCTTGAGGGCTGCACCGTTCCTGTGGAACTCGCTTCCCTCCTCCATTAGATGCTCACTCAGTCTCCACTCCTTCAAAAAATCCTTAAAAACCCACTTCATAAAAGCGTATCAATTAAACTGTTAATAGCTCCCGACTGACTCCTCTTCTTCAACTGTCACTAGTCTAACACTATCCTTACCTTTTTGTGTAATTTTCAAGGATCAATTCACTTTTAGCCAACTTAAAGGAATACATAGATATCTTATTACAACCGTCAGTGAAAAATATAAAATTCTACCTCAAAGATTCTATGTCTCTTTTTTTAAACAATTTTCCTCAGAAAAAAATATTTTTTTCCTGGTGACTTGTGATGTGCAATCCCTTTATACTATTATCCACCATGATAGGGGATGTGAAGCAGTCATCAGGATGTTAACTAATTAAATATGACTTCCCGAACAGCAAATCTGTTTTATTAAAAATGACAGAGTTAATTTGAAAAAAAATATAATTTTTTATGGCTTTTAGACTCTTTTTACCTTCAAAGGCAGGGTACGACTATGGGAACTAGGTTCACCCCCAATAATCTCAACTTTTTTATGGCTGACTGGGAATGAGAGGTTGTTTGGGGTTGCCATAGCTGAGGGGCAGATCTGGTCTCATATTTTCGTTACATAGATGACGTGTTTTTTATATGGCATAGGTCCAAAAGTTCTCTTAATTCATTTTTAGATAATTTCAATTCATATGACAGAGGCATAATTTTAACTCATGATCTCCAAATTTTTATTAAAGATGGTATTATTAATACTAGAACCTTTTTTTTTTTTTTTGTTAAACTGTGTACAAACACAGTTATAGATCAAACTAGCTGTCATTATGCTCCTTGGCTTGAAAGTGCTCCCAAAAGCCAATTTTTAAACTGCTCTAAACCAGAGGATTTTGAACAACAAACTACAGTTTTAAAAAATACATTTAAAAAAAATATTCAGAGTACAAAATAGATACTGTTATCAATAAAGTCAAATCAAAATATAGAAATAGTCTCTAAATATATCAAGAAAAAAATAAGACTGCACCCCCTGTTCCAATCGTATTCAATTTTAACAATAAAAATAAAGAAGTTAAGAGAATAATCAATAAGCATTGGCACATTTTATAAAAAAATGTACGTATTACATTATACAAAAATGTACTATGCCATGGTATGGAGGTGATATGAAAAAAATTCTGGGAAAGAATGAGATGCAGTGGGTTTTTAACTTGAGAACTTTAGTGCCAATAGGTCTAAATGCTGAATTTGATCTTTATAATTTTTTGTAGAATCTGTTTTTAATACAGTCTTAATTTATGTCACTGTTTAACAGATATATCATAAGCTGTGACTCCTATTATTTATTATTCTTTATTGTTATATTTCTTGTTCATAATGTATATTTTATGCTATTTATCACGATAACATGGAGATACTCCATATTGTATAATTTAACTTTTGTTACTTTTCTTATCCCCTCCCCCCCAATATGGCTGTTGTACTTGTTATTTATTTCTTCCCCTTAAAATATGGCCGCCATTTGCGACCATTAGGTCATGCTTTCTTCCCTTTCTATGACCTACAACCCCACAGTGTTAAGCTCTTTATAATAAGTTTGAGTCTAGCGTCATGCTCTTACAGTCCATAAAAGTTACAAACCCGAAATACTGCAATAGCGTGATCAGCTATATTTTGATCTGCATGTCCCATGATGCAAAGCGCTTCATGATGTGATTTTTAATGTCATACTGCTCATTCCTAAACCTTCGTTTTTAAAATTTAAACTTATAGCTACAATGCTATAAATACTATATTGCTTAGACCTAATAAAATTTTAATTTTGAACTTTAGCCATGCAATTTTGGCCACGTGGTTGATGGGGTCATTGTAGCGTCAAATATTAAAATTAAGTGTTTCAAAGCCTATACAAACCCAGTTATGTCAGGTATATGTTTTCACCATCTGAGAAAGTTCTAAGGGGAGAAAATTTGTTTTTTCTTCTGTCCCTAAATAAAGTATTTTTGGCTAACTCATTACCTGCTTTTAGCCATATACTTTCTAGAATTTATTTTATATTTTTCTTGACATCTGGACCCATTACCTTCTGCGGACAACTGACAAAAGAATCTTTGGTGGGCATTATACCACCAAGGCTTGATACATAGAGCGGTTAGTCTCCTCACTTTATTGTAAATATATTTTCCTTTACTTTACTAATACATACCAACCTACATAGAGAGCACTATTGGCTGCTTTTTTACCATTTCATATAATCTACCTCATCGCTATCCAGCTGTGACTTACTACCATTCTAGAGTGTACAAAAATTAGAGGGATATCCTGCAAGTGGGGATTATATACTGGTTAGAGCTGGTTATAGCTGGTTATAGCTCTACCATATGTGAGTTGACATCATATTTAAGTGTCAAAGCTGCCTAAAGATTTCCATACCAGAATTAGAAAATATGTTGCTACCTTTGAGACTGTCCCTTACCATTTGGTATTTTTTATTCTTCCAAGTTGTATAGTGGGCTCTATTTATATCCTGTGTGCTTTTTATTGCTTTCATTACTATATGCTCTTGTGTTTGTAGTATTTTATTCTTGACGAAACCTGTATTTTTGTTTGACTTGCTGCAGCTTTTACAAGCAATTTTTTATCTTTATGTGTTTTTTTTTTTTTTACTGCTGAAGGACATAAATAGGGACAGTCACACAGTTTTAAATACCTTTAATATTTCTCAAAGATAAAGTAAAGGATTTTTAAAAATATATTCTTTATTTTTCACATTTAAATAAATAAACAAACATATGAAAACAGATACAGACATATATTATACATAAGATGAATACATACATTCTACAAAAGGGAGGTTTATGTCTTCTCGTGAGTTTATGATAATGTTATATTTTTACTTTCCCTTCGAGTTAGGCATCAAGGCTGTGGAGCTAAATTTCCCTACTTTGATATATAACACTCTAATACTTATGGGCCTAGATCCTTCCCAGGAGGTAATCTTTTCTGGCAACTCTAAACCAATTTTTGATAGTTTTCATACTTCAATATTTTATTACTTTTTACTCTTGGGTTTGATATACAATAAGAACTTTAATTGCCATAAAACAATGAATTGCCAAAGTGGCATAGGATTTAAAATGTTGCTGCCAATTACAATGTAGCAGGGTTAGTCTGAGAGATCTTGGCTAATTTAGTTGGCACCAAGTGCCACTTCTGGTTTCCTATCTAAGGTTACACCAGTTAAATTGTATTATTATTTGATTACATCAAAAGCATAATTCCATAGTTTTAAAATCCTGGAACAACTCCACCAAATATGTTCCATATTGCCCTCTGATTGAATACATCTCCAATTTATAGCGGGGTTAGTCTTAGAGATCTTAGCTAATCTAGTTGGCACTAAGTACCATCTATATAAGATTTCAATCTGTGTTTCTAATAAATTTAGACAATGTACTGTTTTTTTTTCAATTTCATAAAGGCTGACCCTCAATCATTGAACTGTTTATTTTCTCAGACAGTCTCGTTCCCATTTTTTTTAAAAGGAGAGGGGGTCTCAAGTGTTATTTCATGTTTCCCTTTCAAATAAATATACTTAATTTCCTATCCCTTAAATATTTTACTTAGTAAATTACCTATTCCATTATCTGTATGTAGTACATGTTCTTTCAAAAAGCTATGTATTCGCATGCAGTTAAACAATTCTTTATTTGGTAAATCAAACTTTACTTTTAGTTCATCAAAAGAGAGTAACAGGGAACCTTCATATAAATCTCTTACTATTGAGACATTCTGTCTCTGCCAATTCCTCAAGTTAATGTCGGGAACAATTCATTTGATGGTTCCAATATTAGCTCATTCATAGATTCTATTACAAATATGTAGGACTTTTCTAATTTTATACCATTCGCTCAAAGTTTGATGAGTAATGAGAGAGTTATTCTTTGATACTGCATATTTGAATTTGCCTATATCCCACTAAAGGAGATATACTAAATTATCCATCTCTGCTTTATTGGATTCTATCGCATACCATGGTGGGCTCATTAATTCTTTTAATTGTGTTTTATATATATGTACAATCATATTTGCTTGATATGTCTCCTTTATTAAAGGGTATCCAATGCCCACTTGATAGCCTCTTCTAGCCAAGGCCTTTGGAATCATACAGGGTTTTTAACCTCTCCAAATAAAACTTGTAAAAGTTGACTGGATTATATCTAAACAATTACTAGAAATTGCCAATGAAATCATCCCAAATAGGCATGCCCATTTTTGCAAAATCTAGGTTTTGATTCACCCATCCCCACCAGGAAATATCATGAGAGCCCCATTCTTTTAAAAGCTTAATTGTATCCTTAATGAGTCTTAGACAATTAATGCTCATTATATCTCTAGGGTCTGAGGTGATTGTGATACTTAAATATGGGAATTCTTTTTCAGTCCACCTAAATTCAAATAGATTTTTAAGCAAATGAAGGGTATCTCTGTCTATATTTTTTACAAGAGCAATAGTTTTATTTACATTTAATCTATAATTAGCTATAAACTATATTTTTGTTATAAAAATTAGAATGTCATCTGCACACAGACACATTTTGAAATCTCTCTCCTCTAGCACAATTCCAGTAAAATTAGGGTCATTCCTTATGTTGATTGCAAGAGGCTCTATACATAGTACATACAATAGTGGTGACAGCGGGCAGCCCTGTCTGGTTCAGCCAACTAGAGCATATGTCATAACCAGTTATTCTAGCTGTAGGCGATGAATACAAAGCTTCGATTGCTTCCGCTATCCAACCAATAAACCCAAACTGGATCAATACCTTCCTCATTATGTTATTATTTATATAATGCTAACAAATTCTGCAGCGCTTCACAGTGAGTGGAGGAACACACATACCGTTATAACCAGAAAACTGGACACACAGGAACAGAGGAGTTGATGGCCCTGCTCAATGAGCTTACATGCTAGAGGGAGTGGGGTAAAGTGACACAAAAGGTAAGGGTAGTATTAGACTAATGACAGTTGCAAGAGAGGAATCAGTTGGGAGCTCTTAACAGTTTAATTGATTTGCTTTTATGACGAAGTAAGTTTTTAATGATTTTTTGAAGGAGTGGAGACTGGTTGAGAATCTAACGGAGAAGGGAAGTGAGTTCCACAGGAACAGTGCAGCCCTCGAGAAGTCTTGAAGGCGAGCATCAGAGGTGGGATTACTGACAGAAGATAGACGTAAGTCTTGAGCAGAGCATAAGGGTCTAGACGGGACATACTTGTGTATTAGGGAGGATAGATAGATGGGATCAGCATTAAGTAGAGATTTGAAAGCAAGAACCAGAATTTTAAATTGAGCCCTATATCTTACAGAAAGCCAATTTAGGGACTGACAGAAGGGTGAGGCGTGGGTGGTGCGGGTGGACAGGAAAATGAGCCTCGTCCCCGCATTCATTATTGACTGTAAGTTGGGAGCATGTCAGACCACTGAGAAGCGGATTACAGTAGTCAAGGAGAGAAAGGACAGTTGATTGGACCAGCACCTTAGTCGTATCTGGTGTTAAGTAGGGTCGAATGTGCGCAATGTTTTTTAGATGGAAGTGTCAGGATTTGGCAATAGACTGAACATGAGGCATGAAGGAGAGGTCGGAGTCAAAGTGAACACCTAGGCAGCGAGCCTGCGTGGTGGAGCTGATGATAGACCGTTGACTTGGAGGGAGACAGACACAGGAGTAGCAACATTTGAGGAAAGACCAGAATTTCAGTTTTGGTCAAGTTGAGTTTAAGGAAGTGGGCAGCCATCCAGTTAGAAATAGCAGAGTGGCAGTCAGAGATACTAGTCAAGAGGGACATTCATTGGTATTTTCTTCCCCTCTATATTATTGTTTTTCCCCTAACTTTTTATGTATTATGTGGGGCGTGCTTTTTGTACTTGGAGTCAAGAAGACTAGGTCCCCTTTTCTGGGGCACAGACTCACTGGTACAGAGGATGCTGGTTGGAAGACCCCTTGCACAGGGTAATGCATAAACACTGTGTGTGGCATAAGAAAGCGTTGTTGTACCCTTCATCTAGTCGGGGATGTGATTGCTGAAACAGCGCAATTTACTTGTGTGCTGCACTTGGGTTCTTGGAGAACATACGAATCAGTGCCCGAACTGAGAGCTATAATCACTAAATAGAAAACAAACAAAAAAACACAGACACCCAGACTGGGTGAATGTGTGTGAGTCCTCAAGATATGCAAATAGGGGGTAACCCTAGCTAAACCTAAAGTAAACAGAAAGTATGATCAAGGGTTCACAAGGAAAGTCCCAAGATCATGGTAAGGATATCTCCAAGTCTTAGTCCCAATTAATCTAAAAACATACTTTATTGGTTGCAAATATACACAAAACAAAAAATAATAATAAACAAACAAATACTAATCACTCAAAAGAAAAAAAAAACATTATATCCTAGGGGGGAGCTGTGAAAGCTCAAGATTGCCTTGTCTGAATAGGAGTATAGAACAGTACGGCGTAAAGGAACCTTAGAATTAGGTAAAAATGCCTGTGACAAGTCCTATCTGGATGAGGGATACAGTATCCACAAATAAACAGATACAAGTTTACCCTTAGAAGGTATAAAGCTAACTGTTGCTACAAAATAACTGCAGAGTGTAGAATTGTGGAGAGAGTGAAGCTGAGCATAAATCTAATACTGTCCAGTCATTGCTATCTAGCAGGGACAACTCTTCCTGACTGTAATCTGTCACTAGTGGTCTATAAGTGATTGCTGCAAACTCAGTCGCCCCAATATTGAACAAAAGATAGAGTGAGTTGATATGCTCACTTAACAGAATTAATGGACCACTAGAAAACTATACTAAATAAGAATAGAGAGATAGATTGGAATAAATCCCCTGCTCTTGCTATATAGGAAGGGTAGTTCAGCTAGACAGTCTCCATCCTTCTCACACACTCACAGTCTTAAAATAAATAGTGCATACTAGATCTCAGAGGTAGACAAGGCTGTAATACTTGCTCTAAACACTCGAAGAGCTACCTCGTCTAAAAGCGCTACTAGTAGTTATTTGATCGCCATAAACTCCTAATTAAAGCTGACAATTGTACCCCCAAAATGAAAATTACGTATGTCCATACGAAATAGCAGCATTCATTACACATCTCCCTAAACTATTTTGTGAATTTTTTTATCCACTTTTTGTTTTTTCAGTTTATTCAACAGCATTCGATCTACTTTGTTATTTAGATAATATAATTAAATTTTTCATTTACGTAGATTATATTCTATTCTAGCGGGTATGTTTTGGTTAATCATGTCTCAATATTCTTTTAATAAATGAATATTTTCTATAGAAAAATATGCTTTATTTTCATTTAAAAGATTAAAATATTTGATATAGAGATCACATAAGCTAGTTTCTCTCTTGCATCTTTCCTGACCAGCCAATTTGATCCAGTATCAAATACTTTATACTCAAATACTTTATACTGTATACTCATTCCAGAGGCATTCAGAAGAGATTCCTCTGAAATATCTTCTTTGAAAAATACATCTGATATCTTCTTAATGTACTCCGTATTATCTTTTGAATCCAATAGAGTATCATTCAATCTCCATGCTGGAGGTTTATGTCTATATATTTCTTTGAATTCAACTATTAGAAAATCATAATCAGACCATATATTATCTCTAATAATAATATTTTTGATATACTCTATTTAAATCCTGTGTGCTTTTATTGCTTTTATTACTATATGCCCTTGTGTTTGGAGTATTTTATTCTTGGCGCTACCTGTATTTTTGTTTGACTTGCTGCAGCTTTTACAAGCTATTTTTTATCATAACGTGGGGTTGCCATATTTAACGATGTCAAACAAGGGAATTTGTAACTTGTAATCTAATAAACCACTCCTTAATTTGGTAACAATCAAATTTAAGAAGAAAAAAAAAATAAACTTATGTATAATCTTTTATTTGTTTAGTAGATAACTCCCAAATTTAGTAAATGTAAATATTGCAAATGCACTTAAGGGTACCAAATTAGCAAATTAGGAAGTGGAATTAAAAAAGATATTTTCAGCTAAAAACAGCTGAAAGACCAATATTTAGAAAACCGCTCGTTAATGTTACTTTCAGCTGTTTTGGTAGATAGCTAGTTAAATTATTTTGTGTGTGAAACTGCCATATTTAAGCATGCCAGACTAGAGAGCTATCTACAAGACTTATCTTATCACAGAAATATTTGCTGGCAATCCTGCATTTCTTTTGCCTGAATGGTAATCCCAAAAGTAAATTATTGAATTCATTTTTTCAAAAATGAATCACATAATTATACTGGCAACCAACATGGAGTGGTATGTGGGTGTACAAGACTTGTGTGTTCCACTTTGAACCTTAATTTGAATTTTGGGTAATTAGCCAGTTCAAAGCAGCCAATTAACGCATTTCGAAACAAATCTCCCAATAGATAAACTGATTAATTTCTTTTGTGATTTAGACTTTACAAATCCCAACTACTTTCTTGCTAGAAGTACTAGCATCACTGCTCAAGGAAAACCCTTGGTGAAGAATTAATCATGTGGCAGCTGGCCAGCACTTCCTATCCACATAGAAGAAATAAAATGTGACTCATAAAAACCTCCTTTATGCCCACCCGCATTGCTGCAGGTGGGGGTATATCTACTAAACAGTAAGCATCCAACAGCTGCTCACTGTAATTAAAAACTAGTTGCTAAGGAAGGCCCCTTCCCATGAGAATAGGAACTGTAAAATGCCATTGTGGACCTTACACAGGTCCCCCTTTGTCCCCACTCTTGGGCATCTGGTGGGGGCTTGAAAATTATATAATGGGGGATAGACAAGTTATAGGAATAGTGGCCAGCAGAAACTCTATTGTAAATTTTGGACTTTTAATGACCCCTTTAGCCCCCAGCAATGAGTGGTGGTTTGGGACTGTTATTCAATAAACATCCTCAGTAATGGATGCAGGGTCAGATTTCCTACAGACCTGGCGATTTATCCTGCTTTATATTTGTATGCCCACTCTGCTGTTTTTATTATCTAATTTTTAATATTTTTAGTTTTTGGTTGTGAGTGATAACAATAAACGTTCCTGTGATGCCCAACAGCAAACACAAAATAATATGGGACACAAAGCATAACATGGCAAGGCAGTCATGAATACACCACATTTTTAGGGGAAAGTAGAAATGTATGATTGTGAAACTAGATCCTATGAAGGAGTAGCAAGAGTACTTAATTGCCAGTTAAGGGGCAAAGCTTAACCCCTTAAGGACAGAGTCAGTTGTACAAGTTGTGATCAAAACAAAATGTGAACAAAACCTGGAATGTGTGCTATATGTCGGTTTAACAATAATTCACCTCTTTTATGTTAAGCACATCCACACTTATTATCAATAATTTTGTTCAGGAGAAACAGGGCTTTCATTTCATTTAAAATAGTTATATATGAAGCATAATATAATATGAATAAAATTTTAAAAACTTTGAGAAATTAAGTAATTTTGTTATTTTTCAAGTTCTGCATGGCATTTTAACTGTAAATATCATAATGCTGTTAGTTTTTACTACAATAAATTACACATATTTGTATTCAGCGATGTCTTACAAGTACAAAAGTACCCATTATGTACAGGTTTTATGGTGTTTTGGAGAGTAACAGGGTCAAATATTCCCTTTTTTCATTTTTACACATTGAAATTTGCCAGGTTGGTTTGCTGCATTTGGGATTGTATGGCACTCAAGTAATGAAAATTAACCCCAGCATGGCATACCATTTGGAAAAAAAGGCAACCCAGGGTATTCAAAATGGTGTATGTCCAGTCTTTTGTAGTAGCCACTTGGTCACAAACCCTTGCCAAAGTTAGCATTCCTATTAGTTTTTTACATTTTTCACACAAAGACTGAATTTTCATTTATTATATCATCCTCATTATACATTTACTGCTCTAAAACACATATTTGTGTTCAACAATGTCTCATGACTAAAACAGTACCCTGCATGTACATGTTTTATGGAGTTTTGGAAAGTTACAGGGTCACATATAGGACTTGCCCATTACATTTTTTACACATTCAAATGTGTCAATTTGGTTATGGTGCCTTTAAGACTGTATGGCAGCCCAGGAATTAGATTTACCCTTATCATGGCATATCATTTGCCAAAGTATACAACGAAGGGTATTCAAAATGGGATGTGTCCAGTTTTTTTTAGTAGCCACTTAGTCACAAACCCTGGCCAAAATTAGCGTTCATGGGGGTGGGACCTGACAGCCAAGATGGCCAAACGTGTGGCAGCTCGGCTCCTGCAACACAGGGCTGAATATGGGCATTTCTTGCCCAATACTGCTCACAAAACAGCTTTGACAAAGCAGCATCTTAATACTGAATGGAGTGGGTGAATAGAAGTGCCTGATTCATACCGTCACAGCAAGAATCCACACCGTCTGGCTACAAGGCCTAGCAAGACTGACGGCCTGGGAACCGGGGGAGGCGACCGATCTCCCGACCCGGGACACTCACTGACAAGTGACAACCCAGATGGCCCGCCACCCCTTCTCTGGACCAGTGGGGGACATTGCAGTCTCCACTGGGGGAAAACACCTCCCTGGAACTACGGAATCTCTCATACCTGGAGTCCGCATGACGAGCACAAGATACCCACTAAATCACAGCCTCCACATGCCAAGGAGGGATCAGACATCCAGACCAGGTATTCTGGCAACGCATCAAGAGCCGAAACTCACGAGTATCGCTGACATATCAGGAGGGCACGTTGGACCACAGATCCTGCATTGGGCTGGGGGGCCACCCGGTGGCACAGCCAACTAGCCGCCCAGATAGCCAGAGGGTTCCCCGACACTCGGAGCACCCACGGACCCATGACCCTTCCAAAAGAAAACGGAGGGTCCCTGGATAGGCCTGGTCTCAGGAAGGTGGAAAGCCCCGTGTAGTATACCCACTGCGGTCCGCAAGCAGAGAGCCTGACTTAACACACAGCTTCTCCTGAATGAGAGCAGCGCAAACCTGCCAGGCAAGAAGTCTGCCGGTCTATCTGCGGCATTGGATGAATGACTATCCTGAAACGTCCTACTGTTCTTCTGCGGGGACATTTAATTTGTCTTTAAGTAATCTCAGTGCGTTTTAGTACCCAGTGGCTACAAAGCGGAGTTACCGTTAACTACTGTTTAGCATGTTATAACACTTTTTTTTTATTTTTTATCTCATCGCCTTAGCCTGCTTAAATTAGCAAACGCCCAACCCTAACTTCAGTAACATTAGTGGGCCTAGCATGTTATTCGCAGATACTTTATTCTACCTACACAATATGCTTAATATACTCGGCAGTAAGTACTCAGTGGCATGCCTTAGTTAATAGTAGCATGTTATACCACAATCTAATTGTGCTTCTATATTGGGCATATGCCATGCTCTGTATTCTTTACTGATGTATTGAATGTTCGGAAGGTGATGTTAGCTTGCAAACATAAACTCTAGGCTCTATCTTGACATATTAATAGCCTGATTTTTGTCCCTAGGAAGCCTCTACTTACGCACAAATACCTTGTCTACCATATGTTTAGCCAGGCACGCTATCTAGCACTACTCTCAATCAGTTCCTAATAGCTCGACTTGCATTTTGCACTTAGCATTACTAGCAAGCTTCAGGGCAAATGCATTTACTTCAGATAGCCAGACATGTAATAATACTTAACCTTAATGTCAGTTTGCATAATGGTCTCTCATGTTTGATTTTACTAGACTACTGACATATCAATAATAATAAAACTCCTGTGGACAGCAGGATGTGTTGGACAGCACGATGCGTTGGACAGCAGGAGTTTGTTGATGTGCCTTACATGAACTTTTATCTCATGAGTGTTACCTGAAGTGTTTTTTGGGGTTAAAAATACTACACTTTATTTTTGACCCTTTTCCTTTTTTCCTTGTTTATTCAATAAGCAAAAGTATGCGGCAAGAATAATATCTTACCACATGCCTGAATTATACGTACTTTTGTGAGTGCAATAAGTAGCTACATTCTTTGTTTTGGTGACAGACAATATTACACTATTTTGTGTTTCTTGTTTGTAATTCTTTTTAGATTGTATAGCTGCATTGTATAGAGCTCTTCCACTCCACCATGATGACACCACGGAGCGGGTGGATGTTATCGACCTTGCGCTCCCCAATCTTCCATTTGAGGATGCCCCACAGATGCTCAATATGGTTTAGGTCTGAACACTCAGGCAGTCCCCCTGCAGGCAGTCTTATAGACTGCTTTGCAGGCCATGTGATTTGCGACATCCGTCATGATCACATAGCCCTGGATGGCGGGAAAGGAAGCAGGAGGACTGCCTGGCTCATGAGGCAGTCCCCCTGGTCCCGGAGTTGCTGCGGATCGCTGGTCCAGGTAAGTAAATGGCTGTTGGGGAGCTAAGGGGTTAAGGACGGAGTTAAATGTACACGTTCTGATCCAAACTAAACATAAACAAAACCTGGAATCTGCACTATCTGTCTGTTCAACCGTAATTCACCTCTTTCAGATTAAGTCCATGTGACGGTAGTCATTATCCCTGGGGATGGAAGATAGACACTATGTGTGGTTCCCCAGATTCCTTTTGTGTTTTGGTCACCCTGTGCCCATTATTGGTGCAGGGTATTTTGAATGTATTCACATAATACAACAGGAAGTCAGTGCTAACTAACAGACAATATGTAAATAGGCAGCAACCCACATGAAGGAAACCTCTCAAATCCTTCAACAGATCGAGAAAGCAATTCAAAGAGATGGAGTAGGGCTGTACCGACTAAGATAAAATAGTTCAAATAAAATATCTCACTAGAGCTGCAACAGACAGTCAGGAATACTTGATAGAATGTAGATGGGTGGACTCTTCAGCAGAAATAGGTGTGTCAGAATTTCTCAAGGTGTTGGTTCGTTATATGGAGATAAAAAGAGAAATGGTGGCAACTAATAGTGCAATAAGTCTAAAATCCAAAATACAATAAAATAGCAAGAGGAAGAAAACTTACATTTAAAAGAGGTATGGCCAGCTCTGGTGTGAAGGGCATGCAGCTGTATAATCCCCACTTACGGGATGTGTACAGGGCCCGATTAACATAGGGGCTGATGGAGCTGCAGCTCCAGGCCCAGGCCCGTGGAATAGGCCCATTGTAAAAAAAAAAATTTTAAAAAAAGTTTTTTACTTTTTTTTTTTTTTTACAGACTACTCTTAGGTTTACCACCTGACTGGTATTTTAAGGCACAGCTGGTATTGGAGGCTGCCTGGCCGTGTATTTTCCTCCGTATAAACGGAGATTACTCTGCAATACCAGCACCGGCCAGTAGGGGTCACTGTGTAAGGAGAGAGGCAGGGATAGGAAGTTACAGCATCTCCCTGCCTCTCTCTACTCACTGATCCGCGGGGGAGCAGCTACACAACACAGAGAATCCAGACAACAGCTTCCAGCCTGCAGAGACAGACTACAGCTCAGGTATGTGAAGGATGGGGGGAAAGGCAGCAGGGAGATACTAGGGGACACTGAGACACTAGGGGACACTGGGAGATGTGGGGACACTGGGAGACATGGGGACACTGAGACACATGGGGACACAGACACATGGTGACGCTGTGAGACATAGGGAGACACATTGGGACACGGAGACACTAGGGACACAGAGTCCCCATGTCTCCCAGCCAGTGTTCCTAGTGTCTCAGTGTCCCCATGACTCCGGGTGTCCCCTGGTGTCCAAGTATCTGTGTCACCATGTCTCTGTATCCCCATGTCTCTCAGTGTCCCCATATCTCGCAGTGTCCCCATGGCTCCCAGCCAGTGTCTCAGTGTCCCCATGTATTCCAATGTCCCTATGTCTCCCAGCCAGTGTCCCTAGTGTCTCAGTGTCCCCATGTCTCCCAGTGTCTGTGTCCCCATGTCTCTGTGTCCTTAGTGTCTCCATGCCTCCCAGTGTCCCCAAATGTCTCAGTGTCTCCATGTCTCCCAGTGTCCCCATGTATATGTCCACAAGTGCCCCATGTCTCCCAGTGTCCCCAAGTGCCTGTGTCCCCATGCCTCCCAGCCAGTGTCCCTAGTGTCTGTGTCCCTATGTCTCTCAGTGTCCCTAGTGTCTTAGATTCCCCAAATGTCTATCACCATGGCTCCCAGTATCCCCTAGTCTCCCAGTATCTGTGTCCCCATGTCTCTGTGTCCCCATGTCTCTCAATGTTCCCATGTCTCCCAGTGTCCCCATGACTCCCAGCCAGTGTCCCTATGTTTCCCAGCCATTGTCCCTAGTGTCTCAGTGTCCCATGTCTCCCAGTGTCTGTGTCCCCATGTCTCTATGTCCTTAGTGTCCCCATGTCTCCCAGTGTCCCCAAATGTCTCAGTGTCCCCATGCCTCCCAGTGTCCCCATGTCTATGTCCACAAGTGCCCCATGTCTCCCAGTGTCCCCAAGTGTCTGTGTCCCCAAGTGTCTGTGTCCCCATGCCTCCCAGCCAGTGTCCCTAGTATCTATGTCCCCATGTCTCTTAGTGTCCCTATGTCTCTTAGTGTCCCCATGACTCCCAGCTAGTGTCTCAGAGTCCCCATGTCTCCCAGTGTCCCTATGTCTCCCAGCCAGTGTCCCTAGTGTCTCAGTGTCCCCATGTCTCCCAGTGTCTGTGTCCCCATGTCTCTGTGTCCTTTGTGTCCCATGTCTCCCAGTCTCCCCAAGTGTCTGTGTCCCCATGCCTCCCAGCCAGTGTCCCTAGTGTCTGTCTCCTCCTGTCTCCTAGTGTCTCTGTCCCCATGTCTGTGTCCCTAGTGTATGTCTCCTCATTTCTCCCAGTGTCCCCAAATGTATGTGTCCTCATGTCTCCCAGTGTCCCCATGTCTGTATTCACAAGTGCCCCCACGTCTCTGAGTGCCCCCACGTCTCCCAGTGTCCCCGGATCTCTCAGTGTCCCCATGTCTCTCAGTGTCCCCTAGTATCCTAGTGACACAGGACACACTGAGACATGGGGACACTGGGAGAAATGGGGACACAGACACTGGGAGACTAGGGGACTGGGCGACATGGGGACATTGACACTGTGATACATAGGGACACTGATTCCAGGCTGGCCTTCCAATTCTTTGGACAGACATGCCCCCTTTTTGGGCATGTTCGCCCCTTTTGGCAGTTCTGGTCACGTGATTTGTGTCAGTGGCACACCCTTTTACCCTGCCCATGGACACTGCTGTTATGGGGTATGGATTTACTTGAAAGATGAAAGCATTAATTAGATAAAGAGATTAGCATAGAGTATGTGTTTTCTTATAGCTGTATCCTTTGAGTTTCCCTCCAACACCAACTCCATCAGATACATGACTCTTTAGAGGTATGACTGTTTTAGTGTTTTTGGTCGATAAAATCCTGTAATTAGGCCCCATCATAATTGTCAGAACCAGGCCCACTAGGCTCTTAATCTGGCCCTGGATGTGTAGAGAAAGTGTGTCTGTCAACACTGGTGCTCCAAGGCTCCAAAGAGGAATAGAAAAGGCAGCAATAGTGCTCTCAATTATGATAAAAATAGTGAAAAAGTAGATAAAATAATACTCACAAGCATAGAGCAGAATAGAGAATACAAGAAAATACAATAAGAGAATACGAGAATTGGCACAGCAAAGTAACCAAAAGACTTTTATTGATCTAAAATACACAAATTAAAATGTGTATTCTTTAAATTGGATAAAAGTATTAACCTGGTAAAGGGTGTTTAAAAAGGGGTCAAATGATTTAAAATTGGTGAGAAAAATACAATTAGCTAATCAGAAATTAGGATATAATAAACAAAAATATACAAAGGATATGTATAGATAAAAAATATATGTACAGGAGATGCTAAGAGTGCAAGCATCTTTAAAAGCGATGGTGTATTAAGTGTAAATAGTGAATAGAAAAATATCATGTGACACAAGGGTAGTAGGCGTCATGAGAAGTGTAGTTCGTCCGCCTGTCGGCATGACGAAGGGGTGCCGGGCTTTGCAAAAAGCGTGCGTGTGTATAGACACCCATGTCCATCCAGGGGTGTCAGCCGATTGTACATCAGACATGTGCGATAGGCTGAAGGGAAAGGCGAGTGTCGGTAGCCATATTGCGGCTGGCAGAACTTGCCAAACAATTGGGGGAGAGAAGGTGTACGTGCGGCCAGCTAAGAACCATCACATATGACATAATCACCAGCCAGCCATGTACGGAGCATGTGTAGCCGGCTTAGTGGGATTGGCGAGTGTCTGACTCCTTCTTGGGTTTGGCAGCACTCGTCCATAGCAAAATAAGTTATGATACATATGTTGAATTGCTTGTATGTGCCTCTCCCTGTCTTCCTCACCCTTTTTCCAGTCCTGTTGTTTCCATAGGACACTGCCAGACAAGTTTGAACTAGCTGCCCTGTCCCTCCTCAATCTCCCATCAGCCCTTGCTATTGTCTGACCCCACCCTACCTTATACTATAGTGCTCTTATCCACCTATTGTATGTAAATGAGTCTGTTGGGGACTTAAAATATGTGTACTATGTCCATTAAAGTTAGTTGTGTTTTAACCTTCACCAAGTGTCGTCTGTTTTTTTGTCCAGGGTGGAAAAGGCCCTCAGTGATCTCAGTCAAGCATTGGTGTAAAGTGTTCCAGGGTCCCTGATAGCTATGAGGAAGCAGACTTGGTGAAGGTACTCAGTTGGAGTACTGGAGCTCTGTCACATTTGGTGGCAGCTGCGGGACTGACGTCCTCCTTGCAGAATACCTCTGGAACCTTGGGAGACCTGCTGGAGAACCATCAGTACGCCAGTTTCTCATGAGAAGAGGTTAAGGAATCAAAGTTCCTGAAAGATGCACTATGGAAACTATCCATGTTTGGGCCAAACATACCATCAAAGATAGTTCTTCAGGTAATGGCAATTGCTACAAGAGCAACCATAGCATCTGAATTTCTGAGTCGACTGTGGGAGGCACTTTACCTGCTCAACAGACCAGTTTCAGAGGAGGAAACCTTGAAGCTGAGGAATCAGGTATGCTTGGAGCTCTGGGAGACGGCACTCCAGTTTAAGAGGATTTATTGCAACCAATATCTCCCAACTACAAGACAATAAGCAGAGGTTCAATGGGAGCTGAGGATATCGTTACTGGGAAAGCAGCCCCAGGAGGAAAGGGTATCCAAATTGAAAATGCTGGTCCAGGAGGAAGTGGAGCTGGACAACCGGTATCGTGCTCTGCAGTGGCAGGCAGAGCAGGAATATTTAAGGTTGGAGAGGGACTGGTCCCCGAAGGTCTATGGCTTTGGTGGCTCGGAACTATCATGGCATAAACTCCAGGATGCTGACCTGTTTATAGAAAGGGGGTACCTTTTGCTGTGGAAGATACACCAATGCTTGATCATGGGCCAGCCCTGATGTTTGACCTAGATTATATGGTCAAACAAGAGTGGAGTCGGAAACAGAGTTATAGGAAGCTACTGGAGACTGTGCAGCAGTATTCCCTGCAAGTGAAAACAAATTCAACATAAAACCTCTTGTTAATCTGCTTCTAATAGCTACATATACCATACCAGTTTGTGATGTGAGATAGATTCTTAAAAGAGGTAAATGGATGTCAGAGGATTTCATAACTTTGCTGTTTGTGGCAAAATCTCTGAGCTGCAAATAATGAAAATAATCACCAGGGCTTAACAATGTAATTCTCTGTAATCATGGAAAGCTGTTAAAGATATTATTTGTGAACAAGTATAAACATAGTTGAAGAGTTTTCAGTTCCCAGAAAAAATGGTGGCTCTTATTTCAGGAAGGAAAGCTCTTTTGAGCAAGTACCGTGTTAGTGGAGAAGGGGCATGGGTTAATGACTATTTGATGGATATTGCATCCCATATGTGAATAGATTTTAGTATGGCTGTGCATTGTGTTCATAAAAATGTCCTATTAGGTTTCAGTACACATAGGAAATATATGGGAAACAAGATCCCATCAGCAAGGATTCTAAATTGACCCAACACCGGGACTCAGGAGGTGATTGGCAAATGACAATCTGTGCCATTTGTGCTATAGCATAATACATATAGAAGTGGTGGAAACTCATACCCTTTTTTGGTTTAGGGTGATCTACAGATTATGGGCTTGTTTATGATGTTTATATTTTCATATAAAAGTATCTATTTCATAGACTGGCCAGTTCTTGCTTGATAACAATTAGGAGGAGGGTTTAAAAAAGAAAGAGGAGTCTAGGTAGAACATTAATTTTAACAGTCAGAATTTGGGCAAGGAAATTGAAGGAACACGTTTGTTAGTCAGGAGTCTATGCTTAAATTATGGTGTAGATTATTAGGGTTAATTTTCTTGAAAAAACATGGGGTGATCTCCAGTCAGGTTAAACACTTAAGAGAGACAAGTGTGACCCGCAAACTATTAGTCTGTGCCACAGCTTACATATAAAGTTTACAACTGACATAGAAAGGTGCATAGCTATAGACATGTTAAGATTTATTTTGCACCCTAAAACTTTGCTAAAATCAGTTAGTATTACATATAAACGTGACATGGGAGAAACAGCGTTAGTTAAGGTATGCACAGGGGTGTACCTAGAGCATTTGGCACCTGGGGCGGATCCGGTGCTTGGCACCCCCTCACACCCCCAAAAAAAACCTGTAAAAAATTTTAAATGTTTCCTTTTTTTTACAATTTGTAAACTTTGCAAAACTGCTGTCAGCCCCTCCTCAAAACCCTTGTCCTGCCCTGTCCCCTCCTACAAAACCCCTGTCCTGCCCCTTCTACAAATCCTTTACTGCCCCCGTCTACAAAACCCCCGCAACTTCCATCCACAAATCCCCTTCTTATCCCCCCTTATAAAGACTCCAGTCCCAATACAAAACTCCTGCCCCCTTCTATAAAATCCCTGCAGCTCCACACACACACATTTACAGGCAGACAGTCACACACTCAGTTACAGACAGACAGTCACACACTCAGTTACAGGCATACAGGCATACAGTCACATACAGTTACAGGCAGAAAATCACACGCACACAGTCACACATGCAGTCACAGACAGTCATGCACACAGTTACAGGCAGACAGTTACATATACATTGATTCACACACACAACAGCAGCAGACAGTCACATGCACACAGTCACAGACAGTCACACACGGTTACAGGCAACATCAAACAGTCATAGGCAGACAGTCACACATACATAGTCACATGCAGTCACACACAGTTATAGGCAGACAGTTACACACACAGTCAGTTACACGTAGTCACACACAGTCATAGCCAGACAGTCATGCACACAGTTACAGACAGACATTCACATATACAGTCACTCACACACACAGTCACAGGCAGAGAGTTACACACACACACACAGTCACATGCAGACAGTCACACATACAGTCACAGACAGTCATGCACACAGTTACAGGCAGACAGTCACATATACATTGACACACAAACACGACAGCAGCAGACAGTCACATGCACCCAGACAGATATTCACACACGGTTACAAGCAACATCAAACAGTCACAGGCAGACAGTTACACAAACAGTCAGTTACAGGTAGTCACAGACAGTCATAGCCAGACAGCTACACACACAGTTACAGGAAGACAGTCTCACACACACACAGACATACACACACACAGTTACATGCATACAGTTACACACACAGACATACACACACACAGTTACAGGCAGACAGTTACACACAGATAGTCACACACACACAGTTACAGGCAGACAGTTTTACACACACACACACAGTCACACAGTCACACACACAGACACACACTCTTACTTACAGACAGTGGGCTGGAGGAGGACTGGATTCCCAGAAGTCCTTCTCTGAAGCCCTTTTTACCCAGGGTGGATGTAATTGTTCAAGAGTTCAAGAGAAATGACAATAAACCAATTTCCCAATGTGAAGGACATAACCTTTGCGCCGAGACCAGGGTCTGAGCCCATAAATTTGCATAAAGGGATTTGATGGCTATGATAAAAGCTAAAGGAAAACCAATATGGCCCAACAGCCCTTTTACTCTGTCAAACACCCTTTCCGTGTCCAAACAAAGGACCAGGAAGTAATTCCAGAGCTGACAGACCACAACACAAGACTGGCATCCCTAAGTGTTCTTGTACAATTGTATATCAGGAAAAAAAAAACTGACATAATCCATATTTATCTGAGTTTGGAATAGGGGGCTTAGTCATGCAGTCAGGGTCTTCCCAAATATTTTCATATTGAAATTAATTTTAAAAAGTCGGTAAATACTGGTTAAAGTCTGACCTCTGTACGACTTCAGAATCAACACAAAATTAGCAAATTTTTAGAGTCTAGTGTTGCACCCTTCATTAGTTTATTCAAAAGAAGATCCAGGTTTAGGAGCTTAATGGAGAAGGACAGGTAAGCTTGTTACTCTGGCACCAGCTGCGTTTTATAGCATGCTTTCACAGTTTGATATCCACGCTCACCAATCTACACAGCGAATGGAGCCATGAAGAAACACAAAAGCTTATAGCAACATCTTCAAGTCTTGGCATTTGGACAAGAACAACATCACATCTGTTTTGGAGCCTGCAACAGACACCCCAGTTCAGCACGTGCTCAAGGAGCTATGTTCCTTACTAAAGAAAGATTTAACTACTATGGCAAGTGACATCAAGACTGCTGTACAGGCCATTGGAGAATTTACTATTCATTTAGAGGAAAAGGTAGAGATGATGATCTCTGCCCACAACTCCCTCGCAAATGCCTACTCTGCCATGAAAGCAAAACTACTCAAATTAGAGGATAATATCGCAAATCACAAAGATTGTGACCGCCGCAATAATATTTGCATCTAACCCTGCTCATGGGAACTTCATGCCCCTCTCAGGAGTGGACATAGGCTGATGAAAGCTTGACTTTAGTTTTATTTTTTGTTAAATTATTTGGGGCTATATATAGGTCTTAGGTCTATGCTCAATGCAGTTTGAAAGCTACCACAGTTGAACAATTGTTATATGTTAACTTCTGCTGATTTTTTAAAATTTTGTTTCTGATTTATGTTACAATTTAAATTTTTACTAAAACAAATTATGGGCTCTAGACACATTCACTCCCCGCTCAGTGGTGCTCAACTCCTACTAGTACACAATCCGCTCTAGTGGGCCTATTTTTCTTTTCAAATAATATTTAATTAAGTTTTATAAAGTTTTGACACAATTTCCACACCTATCGCCCAATAATTGTCCACAAGGCTTTAGCTGTGATTGCTCAATACACTCATATAACTCAGATAATTATCATTATCTTATATATAAAATCCTTGTTCTCATTGCTTTCTTGTCCTGCATTGCATACATCCTGTTTTCATTGTACGTTGATTTGTTATTACAAAAATAGCTTTTTGTTTCTGTTCATGCAGCCTTAAAGGGACACTATAGGCACCCAGGTCCCCCTAGTTTTAACCCTGTAGCTGAAAACATAGCAGTGTCAGAGAATTGCAGGGTTAATCCATCCTCTTGTGGCTGTCTCCCTGAAAGTCACTAGAGGCCCTTCCACGATTCTCAGTGTGAAAACAGCATTGAACTCACGTTGGACGTCCATAGGAAAGCATTGAGTAATGCTTTTCTATGGGCAGGTTTGAATGCACATGCGCATTCGGCTCCACTCGGGAGCTGACATCGACAAGGGGAGGTGTGGTCACCAGTGCCGAGGGAGCCCAGCGCTGGATTAAGGTAAAAGGCTGAAGGGGTTTTAACCCCTTCAGCCCAGCGGGAGGGAGACCCTGAGGGAGGGGGGACCTAATAACCCTATAGTGCCGAAAACGGGTTTGTTTTCCTGGCACTATAGGATCCCTTTAATTTTATTTTAACTTTAATCACACACTGAAAACTCCTGTAGGCTCTAGAAGGCTATTAACAGAGCAGGGCATAAGAAATTCTACATTAGACGGACTGTAAAGGAAGATACATGAAAACATTAGAAATATATTTAACATAATATGTACAGGGCATAAAAATAAGTAGTATCTAAGATTGGATAGCACAGAAAAACCATGTAGGGACATGAAAGTCATATAGAATGAGATTAGAAAGACCAAAACCATGAACATATAAGTTGATCAGTCACAATATTAAAATTAGTGACTTATTTCTTAACAGTTTAATTGATATGATTTCCTAAAGAAGTGAGTAAAGGCATGAACTGAAAATAGAATAGCACCTCAAAGCCAGTTATATGAACTAATTGAAAATCTGTTGCATCCTAATGTGAATTAAAAGTGGTTTATCGTCAAACTATCAGCAAAAGAGATATCAAACAGCTATGCAATTAAAGTGGCATGGTCACCGTCTGAGAACCTAGCTGAAATTGCAAAGTCCCCTGATGATGATATCTCTGCTGGTTGTCTGGTGGCTGCAGGGGGCAGGTAAGGGTTAGATTACTTACATAAACCTGTCTCTCGCAGGTGCAGCCATCTTGGTCTCTGTGCTCCTTTTCATCTCCTGGCGCTTTTACGATGTCATTGGAGCATACACAAGAGTACAGCATTGAGGTCTATTGGAGATCCTTTAAGAACACAGGTGATGATGGCTGCAGGTATTGACGCATTAGCTTTATTGCCACAGAAAAGCATATTACAATTACCTACTACTCAGGGTCCTGGTTGGTTCCTGACTTAAAGTGGTGACTTCAAACAAGGGAAGAGATTATAGTCTCCCATCACCTTTGAGGGTGGCACCCTTGGAGCGCTTTTAATTCTACACTCTTTAGAGTGTAATTTATGACAGTGTTATTTATTTATATTACATTATAACACTATATTTTGTTAATTTTTCTTTCATAAATATTATCTTTATCCTAAATTGTTTGTATATATTTATAGTGTTTTAAAACTAGTGCCACTTTTGTCTCGACTGCAGAGAACAAGAATGCAGAGATTTGAAGCTATATTCCAAGAATGGGAAAAGTGGTGGGAAATAACTTTTCTGGAAAATTATTTGAAAGAAGGCCTGATACTATGTGTACTTACTGATAAATTACTGGCATTTGGTTCAGATGATAAATAGTTTTTGAAGAGTGGGATGAGATATTATGTAACTGCTCATTCCAGTTAATTAATCTCATCACTAAATAAGAGAAACAAGGGAAAGTTTGGAACAAGAAATACAGGAATTGGAATCCAATTCCTCAGTGGACATAGAAAATTATAAATTTTAAAAAAGGATGACATTTTAAAAAGAAACGCTTAAAAATTTAGATGAAAAAATAGCAGAGACCAAAAGTAAGAAATACAGAAGGGTTAAAGACGATAAAACTCAGAATATGTTTTCAACAAGTAATAAAATATTACATAAAAAAATAGGATCTACCTATTTACAAAAGAAAAGTATTGTAAAACCCCAATTAATAAAAGAAAAAAAAATCTTTTTATAATAGCTCAAAGAAAAATGTGGGCAATATTCCTCAGCTTCAGCATAATAAACCTAGGAAAGTTAACTGTACACCAAATAACGATAAATATACCTAATTCCCAGAATATATGAAGAGAACACTTCCAGTGGAAGAAAGGGGGTATAGATCATATGCTCAAACAGTGAGGAATAATTTGGAGACCAATAGGAGTAATATGCATCATAATAACAGGGATGTAAATTTTCTGGGTAGCCCAGAGCCCCAAAAGGAAAAGACAATTGTGACGGCAAGGGTGCATAATTTATTATTACACTATGGATTATTGCTATTTAATATAACTTGTGTAGTGCATCAATAATTTGACCCCTGGGTAGAGGACAAATGGCAGAGAGAAATTGCTATTTTGCTCAAAAGGGGCTTCTGCAAGGTGTGAAAAGGATTGCCCTTTTGATCTATCAAAGGCCCTGCAAGGTGAGACATTTTACACTTGAGCCGCCTCCATGTCTAGTTTCAATGTAAACTTTGACCATATGGTCTGAAACTCTCAATTGATAGTTCAATCCTTTGATATGGTAATGGTATTAGTTTCATGAAGACCCTGGTGTTCCGGTATCATATCCAAGAGAAACATTAATACCTACCCACAGCTTAATAATTAAGCCTCATTTTTTATTATATTTGGAAAAGGACAAGTCCAATCTTTTAATTAAGCCTAAACATTAGTTGCACAACTTAAACCATGTGGCAGGAATTGTGATGTCTGTCCTATTGGATCGCGGGTGGGGAGTGCCACGTGTCTGTGGGATGTGAAAATAATAACAAATTCATAGATGCAATTATTATTTCTGTGGTAGGTACATAAGAAAAGATTGAGCCAAATGTTTCCATTTGGATTGATGTTGGTCTGGAACAAAGGAGGTGGTCACTTATTATTTCTATAGGTACATCTTAACTCCACCCCTGAGCAAGACTTGATAATCCACAGGGTATATATCCAATGATTTGAAGGGGTGTGGGTGTACCGGCTTGGGGTCAAAATCTAATTTCTAAGCGAGTCACCTTCTTTCCTACCAGAGACCCCCTGGGGCGGAAGTGTTACTTTGAAGAGCTGAGTAAGTGATTAGGATTTTTTTGTCATTTTATCCTTTTTTTTGTGTTCTATCTGTTGTTGATGTAAATCATTTGTTTTATTGATTTACCTGGGGGACCAAGGCACCCATTTATAAATTGTCTTGGTGGTGGCAGCTTTAAAATAGTAATAGATATATTATTATGTTTAAGTGTGGGTGGGTGGGTGGGTGTGGTGTTAAGGGGGATTTTGTCATTATTTCTGGTCTAGTGCAGACAAATAGTCAACTTTAACCCTTTTACCACCACAACTACATCACACACACTCTTGAAGTAGGGTGCGTTCATGACAACAATTACCAACTACTTCTGGCCAAGGGAGAGATGTGGGAGGATTAGATAAATTGTCTAAAAAAGAAACAGACAAGAGTATATTTAATTTGTCAGATGATGATTAAAGTAGATTATTAGAAAAAAGAATTAATTTGCTCCCAATAAAAGAGCTAATGATTTTGATCTTTATATTGATTTAAAAAAACATATTAGATCTGTGACAAGTGAAAGACATTTCCTTGTACATCTCACACCATTGAGCTCAAACGAGTCAGAGGATATGGGACAGAGACTTGGCCTTTTTAAACCATAATCTGAATTTCTCCCACTCAAAGTAAGGTTCCTTATTTAGAATTTTTTAACTCATGGCAGATCAGGAATTTAAAACTTTCTCAAGAGGAATAAGAACATCATAAACCTCACTACAGAGGATGAAATTTGTTTAGAAAATGTTATTAAAAGGGAAGACAGTAATCAAAAATATGGACAAGGTCGGGGGGGTGTATAGTAATCATGTCTACTGAGTAATATTTACAAGTACAAGAACTGATTGGCCAGTTCTCGCAAGACACATGGACTGCAGCTCTGCTCACTGCGGAGCCGTAGACCGGTGTCTGCGGTGGCTGGCCGGGCAGTCAGGAGGGGCCTCGCACCCAGCGGCATACCGGGCAAGCTGACCGAGGACCCGACACAGTCTGCCCACAGGTGGTTTAGGTGGATGCGAGGCCCTAGCCAGCGCCAGGCCTTAGGAGGCCGCCTAAACCGCCTTATTAGAGAGCCGCCTCTGTATATATATATATATATATATATATATATTTCATAATTAAGTGAAATAACTATTTATATGTTGAGGAAACTGCCTGACAACCCAGTGTCATTGTGAGGTGAAGTGTCTGCAGGGGGGGTCCAATCATTTGGGCATGCTAATGTCCTAAGGTGTCATTAAAGCCCTCCTTTTGTGGGAAAACATAGCATGCCCTAACATTGGAAATGGGTTAAGACTTTGTAACAAAACAAAACACAGGTTTTACACTGAAACATTAATTGTCAAGCAAGCATTCAAAAGAAAATTGCAAATTTAAAGCTAAAATAGTTGAGCTAGACACATAGCTGACGTGAGCTTTTTTTTCTAAATCAGCATTTTTTACTTATAATTTGAAATTCCTTTTATATTTCTAACAATTTATCGCTCAGTGAATAACGGTCTTTATGGAAAATTGAGTGCTTTGCATGTCAAGGTTCTTGGTCATTTGTAGAACCATTAAATATGAACCACAGTTACTGACAAACTTATGAGTTGATGAAAGTGGGTAGGGAAGCAAACTAGAATGGAGCATACAATGCCTTTTGTCATTGCATTGAAATGGATTATATAACATAGTTAGGGTAAGAGCAATGGAATGAAAAATATTAAAAAAGCAACCTAAGAGTATTAATGTATTTTTTATCATCACAGGAAGCATGCTCAGGATTATTTGGTTACATTCTGTTGAAAAAGAAATAAAGAGACATAACAGCTATTGGTAGTTATACTCTGACTTGAAGACCCAAAGGAGAAATCCCTTTACTAAATGTCTTTATAAAAGATGTCTCATGTGATTATGAAAGGAAGCTTTTAGCAATGATCATGTTATTACTAATGATGGTCATTGTTGGAATTCTAAGGGCGGCTGTTGTGAAATTTACGTTATAAATCCCCTTCAGTAAGACTTTTGGATCTTATAATAAGAGTGAGCCATATTGACAGTTTTACAAATTAGCCTTTAAAATGGGCTATCACTCACTGCATTCACGCAAAGAACACTTTTCACACAAAACTCAAGCTTTACTCCAATCCTGATAAATATAAAACAAAAAAAAAAATGAATAATGCCCTATTGGGCTTTATTATTTATGTAACTCCTCCCAATCACTATTTAAATCTTTTTTATTTTTTTATTATCATTATTTTTTTCTGTGCTCAAGATAACAAAAGAGCTTACAATGCCACGACGGCAGAAGTAAGCGATACTATCAATGCAGTACAAATACATGGCCGGAAAAAGTGGCACATTTTTGTAAGTATTATGGTAAGCAGGCTAGTCCTATTTGTCCAGTTAGGCACTCGAGTAGAAGTAGAGACAAGTATAAAACAAGTTAAACAATATTAACGTCGCTAGATGGGCAATATTAAAAAACAATATTAACGTCGCTTGGTAGTGCTATAAATGATTGATATGTCAATGGGAGCTTTCTCTGAGTCTGACACAGTGTTAAATGCCCTTATGTATATGATAACATAAAGTAAACATGCTTAACTGATGTAAAACAGAGAGCAGGCTTCAGCAGGACGGTTATATGCTATAGTAAGAGAACGATTAATTCAAGTGACCATAGAAATATTAAACTCAGAACTATGTCCTTGGATTACATGGCATCCACAAATACGTCTGGCAGGTTGGTTAATTCTGGCGTGACTTGTGCGGCAGGAGGTAAGTCCACGAGGTCAGCCACTAGAGGAGAAGTTAACCCTGCAAGGTGATTATTACAGTTTATGAAAACTGCAATAATTACAGTTGCAGGGTTATGAGTAGTGGCAGTTGGCACCCAGACCACTCCAATGGGCAGAAGTGGCCTGGGTGCCTGGAGTGTCCCTTTAACAGAGGAGGGTTTGCAAAAGATTTAGGATATATGGAGCTTTATGCAAGCTGTTTTGGATACACCACATGTGAAAGGATTTAGGAACTATGGAGCTTAATGCAAGCTGTTTTGGACATACCACATGTGAAAAATGCATACATGTTTTCATTGTGGATTTTTTTTTTTATTTGGACAGTGAGGAATCTCTTTACTTTTAAAAAAGAAGTATAAGATACATTCAGATTATGCAAGCTATCAATTACATCAGCTATCATTTACATAATTTAATCTGTGGCAGCCCACCTTATTTGATTGCACATTCCTGTCCTAATGTGTTTTACACCCCACCTCCTATAGAATGTAAGCTCGATTGAGCAGGGTCCTCTTCAACCTATTGTTCCTGTAAGTTTATTTGTAATTGTCCTATTTATAGTTAAATCCCCTTTCATAATATTGTAAAGTGCTACGGAATCTGTTGGCGCTATATAAATGGCAATAATAATAAATAATAATAACCCTGTGAGAAACTGACCCATGTGCTCTATGTATATAAGAATAAAGTAAGAGCACTAAGTGAATCAAAGAGAAAATGTTAAAGAGTATTCTGAATATCTTGCATGCCCATTCCCATACAATACTCACTTTGTAACATGTCTTTATTACTTAAATCTAAAATCAATCAAATAAAAGTATTAAAAATGGATTCTGAATAGAAAGTGACAGTCAAAGAAAACAAAACAAAACGAATGGTTATGCACACACAGTGCAGTGTTTATAAGTGGGATCAATGGTAATAAAGACATAATAGTGTGTGAAGATGAGAAAAAAACATTTTAAACAAATCTAAATTCTATTTGGAACATAAAGCACAACAAAACAAAATGCTGGAAAACCAATTCTTATATGAATACATCTAAATGTTATTCCCACATAGTGAATAAGATACTTAGAATGTATTACTGCAGAAAATAAATAACAACACTGAAGTTGCATGTCAAAGAAATGCAGCTGTGGAAGAAATAGGAAATGATAGAATAGTAACAGAAAGTGAGAATTCAGAGTAAACTCAAAGTGAATTTCAAATTTAAGGTAAAAGTAACCAAAATTTAATTTTCTTCTAATCCACCCAATTAGTCCAGTTCAGCTACTTTGGTCTTACATTTGAATTCACTTTGAGTTCACTTCAAATTCTCACTTTAGTGAATAACCCTGATCTTTGTCTTTCTCCTTCTCGCTTTTTCTCCGAATTCAAATGTGCAAATCATTAGAAGAAGGGAAATGATCCAATATCTACATAATGTTCTCAATGTTTAATTCATGTTTAATTATATATAATAATTAAATATAGGCTAACATTCCACACTGATCACAGAAATATATAACCAGAGACTAAAGAATTCATTATGTTTTTAACCTTTCATTCTAGGTTTTTTAGAAGTGTCATTTTAAATATGTTTTGAATTTTAAAGAGAGCAACTAGATGTAAGTAAATGTATAAATTAAACTTTGTTGATTTTTTTGGTTTTATCACCACGATGGAACATGACAGATTGGAACTAAAATGATTTTGGAAGAAAGTTAGCATGAGTGCACCTACATGCATCCAATGTATCATCTGTTTTTGGAGAAGCAAAAGCAAGAATCTGTTAGGAAACACTCCGAGTACCATAACCAGTACAGCATGATATTGTGATGATGGTGCCAGAGTTAGTCTCCTATTGCAAGGGTCAAATTGTTTTAGAGCGGAGCTAATGGCATGTGTGTGCATTATACAGGGAGTGCAGAATTATTAGGCAAATGAGTATTTTGACCACATCATCCTCTTTATGCATGTTGTCTTACTCCAAGCTGTATAGGCTTGAAAGCCTACTACCAATTAAGCATATTAGGTGATGTGCATCTCTGTAATGAGAAGGGGTGTGGTCTAATGACATCAACACCCTATATCAGGTGTGCATAATTATTAGGCAACTTCCTTTCCTTTGGCAAAATGGGTCAAAAGAAGGACTTGACAGGCTCAGAAAAGTCAAAAATAGTGAGATATCTTGCAGAGGGATGCAGCACTCTTAAAATTGCAAAGCTTCTGAAGCGTGATCATCGAACAATCAAGCGTTTCATTCAAAATAGTCAACAGGGTCGCAAGAAGCGTGTGGAAAAACCAAGGCGCAAAATAACTGCCCATGAACTGAGAAAAGTCAAGCGTGCAGCTGCCACGATGCCACTTGCCACCAGTTTGGCCATATTTCAGAGCTGCAACATCAATGGAGTGCCCAAAAGCACAAGGTGTGCAATACTCAGAGACATGGCCAAGGTAAGAAAGGCTGAAAGACGACCACCACTGAACAAGACACACAAGCTGAAACGTCAAGACTGGGCCAAGAAATATCTCAAGACTGATTTTTCTAAGGTTTTATGGACTGATGAAATGAGAGTGAGTCTTGATGGGCCAGATGGATGGGCCCGTGGCTGGATTGGTAAAGGGCAGAGAGCTCCAGTCCGACTCAGGCGCCAGCAAGGTGGAGGTGGAGTACTGGTTTGGGCTGGTATCATCAAAGATGAGCTTGTGGGGGCTTTTCGGGTTGAGGATGGAGTCAAGCTCAACTCCCAGTCCTACTGCCAGTTCCTGGAAGACACCTTCTTCAAGCAGTAGTACAGGAAGAAGTCTGCATCCTTCAAGAAAAACATGATTTTCATGCAGGACAATGCTCCATCACACGCGTCCAAGTACTCCACAGCGTGGCTGGCAAGAAAGGGTATAAAAGAAGAAAATCTAATGACATGGCCTCCTTGTTCACCTGATCTGAACCCCATTGAGAACCTGTGGTCCATCATCAAATGTGAGATTTACAAGGAGGGAAAACAGTACACCTCTCTGAACAGTGTCTGGGAGGCTGTGGTTGCTGCTGCACGCAATGTTGATGGTGAACAGATCAAAACACTGACAGAATCCATGGATGGCAGGCTTTTGAGTGTCCTTGCAAAGAAAGGTGGCTATATTGGTCACTGATTTGTTTTTGTTTTGTTTTTGAATGTCAGAAATGTATATTTGTGAATGTTGAGATGTTATATTGGTTTCACTGGTAATAATAAATAATTGAAATGGGTATATATTTGTTTTTTGTTAAGTTGCCTAATAATTATGCACAGTAATAGTCACCTGCACACACAGATATCCCCCTAACATAGCTATAACTAAAAACAAACTAAAAACTACTTCCAAAAATATTCAGCTTTGATATTAATGAGTTTTTTGGGTTCATTGAGAACATGGTTGTTGTTCAATAATAAAATTAATCCTCAAAAATACAACTTGCCTAATAATTCTGCACTCCCTGTATGTGTTCATAGTGTTATTTGTTGGCTGAGAGCATCAGCTGACTAACAAGATATGCCTTTAGAGGACATTTACTGTATGGCATGGACCCAGGTAAGAGGGCAGGCTGTTAGTATGTCTCATTACAGAGGAGCATGGCCAGGGTTCTCATGACATCACACACTCTATAGTGTGCTGTAGTGGTTATGATACTTGGCGTAACCTTTTAACATATTACATTTACCTATCTACTCTTACACAATTTAGGCAAATGACAGATGTAAAAAGATTAAAAAAAAAAAAAGATTGATCTACTTATTTTTTTATATTGTCTATTGACGAAGCCATTTGTTTATCTTTTTATTTCTGTATATTCTCTAAAGGGTTTTTAGGCTTGCTGCCTTTTTCTGTTGATTAGCGCTGAAACATTTTTTGTATTCTTTTTTGTATTCTAGATGGCAGTTGTACTATAAAATTTAAGTATCTGACTGCTACCAACCAGTGGTCAGCTGTCAGGTGTAGTAGGGTTTATTTTTCCTTGTGCTACTTGTAGTCTTTGTGGTCCTTACATGTAGATAGGAGTGGTTGGCAGCTGTGTGATTGTAGTCATCCTAGTTATTGGCCTTCCATTTTCACTACCATAACCCTAACTAAAGAAATGGGAAAAACAGGTGGAGTCAAACTGCTTCCCTTAATTAAGAACAAACAATAATTTATAAATGTGCAGCAATGTATAAGATGCCAATTACCAAACTGGAATTAAAGCATACACACATAAATGAAAATCAAGTATGTAAGCTATGTGATTGTAAATGAAATATTTAGGAGACAAGTCACACATTCAAACAATTTGACTTAATAAAACGAGTTCAAAAAGCTTTTTTCTTCCTCACTATCACTCCATTACCTTTGCTTATTAAACATGTGTTATGTGATTTATTCAAACCATTTTTATCATATGGAACCCAACCACAGTCGTCTGATAAATCCTTCACTAATTCCTGTGCCAAGTATAATGACACATTTAAAAATGCGTAACACTTGTCATAAAAACACATCTGTCCTACTGCCATTTAATGGGCTTTCATGTTTAAAAACTATCAGCTGGTTCTAGCAGTGTATTCATATAAAATAATGGCAGGTACAGTACATAAAGCTTAAAGAGAAACCACAAAAAGTGCTCTTTAAAGTGTATGAACTGACTCATCATATCCTTGCTGTTATAGAAAATGTTAGCTTTTCTTGCACAAACCAATACTAGTCTAGTCTGTATCTTTGATTGTTAAGCCAGATTCATAGATATGATTCTTCAATTACTTAATAGCAACACTGCAATATAATAAAAGTTCTGAAATATAAAGTAATCAAAGTAAATTGGATAAATGTGTTACTTTACTTTCATGTGATTTTCGTAGAAGTTCTTGATTTAACCACAAGGTGTCCTGCAAGGGATGGAAAAGTATATCAGTTACAATGTAAATGTCATCAAATACACATAAACAATATCATAATGTATTTTATTACTTTCAGGCGATAAGCATTTATTTTGACTTCCTATGGCATATGATCTATTGAAAACTAATAACAGTATTGTGTTTCTCTTTACAGCTAATTCGCACAATTTAAAGTGCAGATGTTATAATAAAAGACCCCATGTAATTTTATAGGATTTACCTTTAATCTATAAATTGTTTTAGGAAAATGCAAAATTGAAAAAAGCTAGAAAAAATAGAAAATGAATAGTTAAAATATTAATCTTATATTTTTCACAGTACATCATTCATAAAGAGTCATATTTCAAAGTAATAGTGAAGTTAATAAATGAGACTAGAATGGAAGGACCACAGCCCTTGAATAAAAAAAAGTATACTCAATTCAACCAAACCTCATGTCACAGCAATCAGCAATACTTAATTTTTGCTGCTCTAGCCTAACCCTCCAGTCAATTCCAGACTAACTAGACTTGTGCACAGCAGACAAATTTGGTACGTCAACATTTTATTTTCTGAAAATGACATTTATTTTGGGATCTCTGACATTTGTCCAGTTGACTGTTAGGCTTGTATGATTATCATCTATGAGAAGTATTCGGCAAAATGAGTTGGACAAACAAAAAAAGGGAGCAAAGATGGGCTAGTAGGTGTACTGCAACATATATACATCATTTAACATATGACTCCTAATGATCAGGAAGGTGATTTTCTTCTTCTTCTGTAGTCCCAAGTGTTTTGAGAGAGGTTTGTAGCTGCCTTCTACAATTTTTACTGTTGTTTCTCAATCTGCAATGTAGTGCAGTATACAGGAGGAGAAAGTGGAAATGTGATTGGCTGTAACAGACGTAAAATCACCTTGAATCATATTTCATGATGTAAATTGCCAGACAATGGGTGTGGACTGTGTCCCATCCGTTCATTTTTTTCTTTTTTAATAGCCCACACTAGGTTCCCCTATTAGTGGAGGTACAGGACATGGGTGAAGGTAAGGAGGTACATATATATGGGTTGGGTTGGTGGAGTGCTTTGTGAATTATCTTAATAAAGATTAATACATCTTTCCAACAAAAAGTGTTTTTTTTCATGTAAATCTGTGCAAATATGGTCATAAAGTGTTTTTAATCAATGTGCAATACAATAATCTCAATAACCTTTTTAAACAATATATTGTAATACTGTGCTGTTTAAGTTCTTATGGGCCAAATAAAAGAGACTTTAAAACAAAAACAAAAATCTTTATATTTGAAGTGCAGTGAGACAGTCACAGATGAACAATGTTATATGATGTAAATGAAAATGAATGAATACATGCTTAGAATAATAGCACAATATTTCAGGATAGGCACACTTTTGAAGATAAAAAAAAAATAGTATACATGCTAGGCAAACATGTCTAGGAATAAGTTAAAAGTATGGCACAGGCAAAATTCTAGACATGCAGAGTTGAACTACATGAAGAAATAACCAGGGCAGAAATATGGTCAGCTGTTATGGCTTGCACAATGTAAGGGATATAATGTCAAAAGTAATAGTAATAGTAAAAGTAATGTCCCATAGCAAAAAAATAAAAGATATGAGAGCACATAAAGATATATTAAACAAAACAAAACCATTTCTCGATTATGACATCAGACTCAGCGTTAAACCATATAGGTGCAAGACAAGTCCCTATGTAGATGACATCCCTAAGCTAATTCTCCTTTTGGAGGCCAGAATTATGGTCACGATATGGCAGTCAGAAGCAAGTCTCAGTTGGGGACTCTTGTGTTGTGGGTGCCAACCGCTCCGGAGTGCAATGCAAAGCCAGAAGTGACCCAGTAGTTGGACAGCTTGTCGCTGTTTGCCGCTCCCTCAAATTGACCACTGTAGTGGATAGAAGAAATTCTGGGTGCTCGCCTCAAGTATTGAGTAGCTATTCTTGCTCTTCCTTGTTTCCGTGAGAGCCCAGCAAGGCCTGCTCTGGCTGCTCTTTCATGTAACGTAAGGCCATGACAACAATCTCTCAGCCCCGGCAACTACCTTCTGCCTCTCGTAAGCATAGCCAGAAAAACAGCATATAGCTGGTCCTTATGAACCAGGAAGTTGCTGAGCAAATGTGCTTGCCTGGTTTAGGCTAGGAACCTGCTCGGTGCAGTCAGTCACCATTTTATTCAGGGTAAGGTTTTATAGTTACGTGTCCCCAGGGGCCAGTGGTGGAGAATTGCTATGGTGGCCCGGGGTAACCCTCACCAGTCCGGGGACTTGTCAGGACCAGTTGAGAGATGGGAGATGGGCCGCATCACCTGTGTAACATCAACCACCAGGCTGCAATGGTGAGATCTGAGAAGAATGAGCCCAGACTCTGACCCCATCAATGTTTAGGGTGTACACCGCGTGTATGTGTGTGTGTGTATCAAGTACACACACACACACACACACACACACACAAACACACATTATATATATATATATATATATATATTTATATATATATATATATATATACACACACACACACACACACACACACAAATACACTCTTGCATACATACATACACAGAACCGCACTCATAAATATCAATAAAAACAAACATTTAGCTACACATTCAAATTAGCATTTTGCCACCCTCTCACCCCCTCCCCCCACCACCCCAAAAAAACAAAATGAAAACACAGGGGTTGAGACCACCTTATTCCTGGTGGAAAGGGGGCACAGGGGCCCTATAAGGGGATCAAGAGCTGTGGTAGGGGATAAGGTATGTACAAGGTGGCACACAATCTGTTGGGAGGCAGGGGCTGTAGAGGGACACACACACATGATCTGTAGAGGGGGGACACGGGCTGTAGAGGGGGTGGGACACACACACAGGGGCTGTAGAGGGGGACACACACACAGGGGCTGTAGTGGGGACACGCACACACAGGGGCTGTAGTGGGGACACGCACACACAGGGGCTGTAGTGGGGACACGCATACACAGGGGCTGTAGTGGGGACACACACACATGGGCTGAAGTAGGGGGGACACACAGGGGCTGTAGTGAGGGGGACACACACACAGGGGCTGTAGTGGGGGGACAGGGGCTGTAGTCGGGGACACACATGGGATGTAGGGGGGGCTGAGAGGGTTCACAGGGGCTGGGGCTGTAGAGAGGGGAACAGGGGCTATAGAAGTGGCATAGGGACTATAAGGGGGAGCATGGGCTGTAGAATAGGGGGTATGAGCTGTAGAAAAGGGGATATGGGCTGTGGTGGGGAGCCAAGGGCTGTGGTGGGGAGCCAAAGGATGTGGTGGGAGGCACAGGGGCTGTAAAAGGGGCACAGGGTCTGTAAAGGGGGTACAGGGGCTATAGAAACGGTAGGCAGGGGCATTAAAAGGGGTACATGGGCTACAGAAGGGGTGGTCAGGGGCTATAGAAATGGGAACAAGGACTGTAGAGGTGGCAGGGGCTATAGAAAGGGGAACATGGGCTGAGATGGGGCATAGGAAGCTATAGAAGTGGCAGGGGCTGTAGAGGAGGGCATAGTCTGACAAAAAAAATCCCCCCCTGAGTCTTACCTTGCCAGGGAGGGGTGGACAGGAGCCTGGAGCAGAAGCCTGCAGACAGCACAGAGCAGCCAGGGAAGTTGTCTGGCCTCTCTTGATGATGTCGGATTGCTGGGCAGTCTGGGAGAAGAGCAGTTGAAGTTACGCCCCCTCCTCTTGACTTCATCAGGAGGGGGTGGCCGACTTCCCTGGCTGCTCTCTTCTGGCTGACTGCAGGGAGACAACAGGTAAAGTTCCTCTGGCTGGGGATTCAGATTTTTGCGCCGGCATTGCAGTGCAGCACAGAGCCTCAATTTTGAGGCTTGATTCTGGTGTGCCCCGGCACACCCAGTGCGCACGCCTATGCTCTCTCATGCTTTCCAAGCCTCTTTCTGGATTTCCTTGTATGTGCTGTGGCTCCTCCCAGCCAGCACAGCCACCATTTTGTGTGTTCCAAGCCTTGTTTTGGAACTACTATGTTTCACAGCCATCTTGCATTCCATCTGCTGTGTTCTAAGCCTCATTCTGGGATTGCTATTGGCTATCTTGTTACGTGATTTTAAAAACATCTCAAAGGGGATGATTATGAATTAATCCCCTTTCAAAGATAAAAAGGATATAACAGTTTTAAAATTGGGCATAATTTCAAAACAACAAATATGGGATAAAATCATTGGGGAAGAGAAGACACTAGTAGAAAAAGGGTCAAAAGTAATATATTCAGAGTAAAGGAAGTTTAAACATATAGAAATATAATATATATAAAATAAACTGTGGTTTAAAATCTGGTTTTAAATTTAAGAGGAGCTATATACCCATCTACTCAGAGAGAGGGAACAATGAAAAAAGGATTACCAGATCAAATATATTTAAGGAGTTGTATACCTAGCTACTCAAAAGAAAGGGAAACAATGAAAAAAGGATTACCAGATCAAATCTATTTAAAATATTAGAATACAAACGTTGCAAATAAAAAATATTTAATTACATTATTTATTCATCTTTATTATAAGTCACATTAAGCCCTCCACCAACCTAACACATACATTTTATTGTTTTAAAATTACTGAAGGAATAACATTAGAGAGTTTGAAATCAAAATTATTGTATACATAATCATTAATTTATTTAATTATTAAGTTATTATAAAACATGTTTAACCCCTCAAATTATTTTATTAGGTGCCCCACAATGGGGGACTTGTGCTACTTTCCCCATTATTGGATTAGCTTTTCTCTTTTTAGCAGCCACAAGTATGGTAGGGAGGGAGGATTTAACCTCCCTTATACTAATATTAGGGTCATGGTTGGCATGAGTGGGGGTGGGTTGGATTTGGGAATTCTGACATTTCAATTTTAAATAGCTCCCTTTTTGTGATAAAAAAAATTAATAAATTGCATGGATGAAATTTCATCCAACAAGAAATTAGATCTTTGTTTCATTCGTTGAATTTATTTTCTATGCATTTATTTGCCTTTTGAGAAAAAAATATCTTAAAATGCCCAAGCCTAGTGAAAAGAATGATATCAAAGAGATTGATATGCAAATGCATCTAATCTAGTCTCTTTAGTTGTTGTCATAGAGAAGGTTGAGCATAATCCATAAACCATTTGAATGTACATGGGGCATGATGTTTAGTAAACATTGTAAGGTATTTTGAAAGACAATGGACAGTGTACAAAAATGTAAAAAAAAAAAAAATCCTGGCTATTAAAAATATCATGAGACATGGTAAATCAATACATATTTTTGAAACCGGTTATAGAGTTATAATTTCATTACATGGATCAATTATCTGTTTTATTTTATTACCTTTCATAGTTTTTTTTTTTTTTTTTATTCTCTATCATGGTTTGTTACATTTTAGAAGGTATTGCATGGATTATATTCCATTTTATTGTAGCAAATAAACATTCTGATACAGGCTAATGGTTTTATTTATAAAATGAGTATTACAATAAGATAAGTAGATTTGTTTTTGTAACATGAAAATAGATTTATTTAGAAAAAAAAAACTATTATTATACAAACTAAAAATACCATGATCACAAAATGTTTGATAAAGAAACATCAAAGATTGTATTTACGTAATAAATACATTATTTAAATAATATGTATGTATAAACAATACATTTCTAATGCAAAAGCAACATTATATTCCTCTGCAATGTGGCACTGAAGTGGTTCATTTTAACAATCAGGGTTAACTACACCCAATAGCCCAGCATATGCATCATTCAGCACCCCAGAGGCTGTGGACTACATCTTCTATAATACTTTTACAGCCCTAATATTTGCAAAGCATCAGGGGAGATGTAGTCTACAACATTTGGAGTGCCGAAGATTGCCTACCCCTGCAACAGCCTGACTGACATAATTTGCCTATGTGTGATAATATATCGTGTAGAATTTGTACAAGTTGATTAAAACCTTTTGACATTATGGGAAACTGGAATTCCACCTATTAAATATATAGGCATTGATATGTTGACAACTTTCTATAAGGTGGTTTTGCTTCAGTAAGAAACCTTTTTTCTTTTGTAGTGTCAGTGATATGTCATTTATTATAGAGTATTCTGAAGAAGATTTGCAGCAATACCAGAAAAAAATGTTTAGTAAACCAAACAAGTAAGTTTCTAGACTGCAATTGTTTTGGAATAAAAGGCACAAGGAATGCATCAGTGAACATCATGTACAGATAATGACGCACCAATGAATCTGCATTCATTTCGTTATAGGTAATATACTTCTTTGCATATATTTCTATATTTATTTCATAAAGCATGCATATAACTAACTGCTGCAGTTAGTATTGCCATCTCCATGTGTACGCTATACCCAGACAAACACTTATACAGATATAGGGTTGCATTATCCTAGTGTCATTGACATAACTCAAAATGTTTGTACGGATCTTGAAGGGTCTTGACTTCTCTGTGGCAATAATGATGTAACTCATAGCACCCATTTGGATACCAATGGTTGGTCATGTCTTTCTGGTATCAATGGTGACGTAAAGCCTAGTCAATGTACTTTTTGGCACATAAGCAAACCAAAAGACTCTTACCGTTGTGTGTTTAAACCACTCTGCCACTAACCACGCCCCATGCTATGGGTATTACTGAGACATTACTGCATTTTTTTCTTAAATTTGAATTTTGTTTTTGATTTTGTCTTGTTTACTCAATTATCCTGATATCTGTACGTATAACCTTTAGCTTCATTGTTTCATTTATCCCAGTGGTTCCCAAACATTTTAGCTTTAAGGCGCACTTAAAATTTCAATATTTTTTCCAAGGCACCCCAAGACAAAACAAAGTTCTAGGTTGCATATCTGTACAGTGCTGTGACATATACTGGCGCTATAGTATATTGTATATTGTTTGTGTATAATTTTAGTGTTTTAATACAGAGGTGTGTTTGTATGTAATGTTTGCGTTTGATTGCAGTGGTGTGTTTGGATGTAAACTTTTAAATGCTGGTGTACATTTGTGTGTAGTATTGGTGTTTAAATGAAGGGGTGTGTTTGGATGTAATTTTGGAGTTTAAATTGTAGGAGTGTGTTTGTATGTCATATTTGTGTTAGATTGCAGAAGTGTGTTTGCATGTTGTGCTGGTGTTTGTTTGGATGTATGCACATACACACATGCACTACCACTTACATACTCACACACACACACACACAGATATACATACACATTACACACAGATACATATAAATACAGTGACACATAAACACAGATTCATAAACACAGACACATACACACACACAGATACACACATCGACACATACACACATTATTTAAATCTGACATGCAGATACATGCACCCTGAAACACACCAATACTGACACATGCACCCACCATGACACACAGCCTGACACACTGATTTGCCCACACACACAGATACACACACTGACAACCAGATGCATACACACAGATACACACAACTTGACACAGATACACACACTGACACATACACCACACCTTGACACAGATATATTAATAGCCACCCTATATATGTCTGCAGTCACCCTCCTGTTTGCTTACCTTGTTTCCAGGAGGGTGGCTTTCTTGGGGTCCTGGCTGAGGCTGATGGAAGTGAGCATGCAGCAGCTCACTCCAGCCATCATGTTGCCTGGTCTTCTGCCTCTAGCCTTCTCCTCCTTCACGGATGGCTCTCTGTGAAACTGGGAGGAAATTACAGACTATCACTTCCTCCCAGCCTGCCAATATCACACAAGCCTGGTCAGGCTCTTAAAGCGCCACAGCGCCCGACCAGGCCCCTGTTGAGCGATAAACCTGTGATACCAATCTGGTGGCCCCAAGTGAATGGGCCACCCTATGGGTCATTTTGCAGCACCCCTGTATGCCTGTCACAGCGCTCCAGTGCGCCGTGGCACACAGTTTTGGAACCGCGCATTTATCCTGTCTTCTCCTGCTCTTACTCTCATTACCCTTACACTGGCTGCTCTAAGGACCAGTAATACAGATTACTCCTGTTGCCTGTCCTTATCTGGTTTTTGGGTTTTCCATGTCTGTATCCTACTTTATTAGATTATCCCACAGAATAAATAAAATTAGAAAGAAAAAAATATTTAAAAATAGACACACATACCAAAGTTATTATAAAACATTTAACAGATTATCATTTCTGAAGGTGTAATATGTTAAATGTGTAATAATAAGCATTTTACTTTGGTGGGGATTTCAGAGAACAGAAAAAAAGAATAGCCCACTCTATTATCATGGTAATTAGTTCAATAAATTTCCCTATGTCTTCTTTGAAAAAATGTGGTAATTAAACTGTGAAATTTTATTTTCCTATGGGGACATATTAATTTATAGTCTTATGAAATATTTGTTTCAGCATTAGATTTCTATATTCACTTCATGCACTTAGCTAGCAGAAAGAAATCAGCCATAAACAGCTAGAACTCGCAAATTATTTAATGCATGCTTTAGTATATTTAAAATCAAACTAATGTTGAAGTACAAGACTGGGAAAAACATCAGTTTATGTATGTAATTAATCTTACAAGAAAAAAAAGCAGAAAGTTTGCTGACTGGAGAAACAGTTAACTTTCAGACAGTGAGAAAGTCTATAAACAAAATCATAAGTATAGTAAGGCTGCCAAACTAATGACTACAACATTCCTAGACTAAGAAATAAAACATGTATTTCATTAAACTTCTATCCCCTGGGTATGTTCATAAAGTAATTACTACCTCAGTTTAATCCACTTTTCTAATTTTCAGTCTGTTATGGCATCTGTGGTAAAGGTCAGCATCTCTGTTCCTTCCTTCACTTGACATTATTTAATATTGCAATGTTATTGCAGAACCCATATCTGATAAAGAGGGCAATTAGCAAAGGTGCAAAATACTTTTTAAAGTTAGTACTTTGCATACCCCACTGGAAATATTTAAATCACACTGTTTTCAAGTCATATAAGAAATAATATACTCTTAAATATGATGCATACTTCCTTTATACTAAATGATACATAAAGTGAAACAAACTTTTAACTTGTAAAATGTTTACTTGACGTTCTCCAAAGTTCTGCAATTAAGTAAAATTTAAGTGGGAAAGGTAATGCAGTATAATCTTGCAACATTTAGTTGTGGTCAATTGGCAAATCATCAGAATTCCATAACTCGGAAGCACTATATAGGCCGAATGTGAAACAAACAAAACAGGCAATAGACAAACAGTTTTGTTTGACTTGTGATTCAGCAATCCAAGACATGATTCATGGTAAAAATGATGAGGATGGTTAGGGGATAGCCACTAAATGTTGATTTAAAGGGACACCGTAGTCACCAGAACAACTACAGCTTATTGAATTTGTTCTGGTTAGTAGAATCATTACCTTCAGGCTTTTTGCTACAGAGAAAATGCAGTGTTAACATTACAGCCTAGTGATAACGTCACTAGCCCCTCCTCAGATAGCTATTAGAGATCCTTCCTGGGTCATGGCTGCCTAAAATGCATCCAAACATTCAGTATCTCCTCCCTCTGCATGCAGACACTGAACTTTCCTCATAGAGATTCATTGATTCAATTCACCTCTGATGTTGCTATATTTATGTAGGCATAAGGAGCCCAGGATGGCTGGATGGTGGTTTTAACACTATATGGTCAGGAATACATGTTTGTGTTCCTGACCCTATAGTGATCCTTTAATACACAGATCAAGTGAGAAGTCAGTAATAGAGGGAAAAACGAGGAGCAGTAAAAAAATATCTAATTAGGGTGAGGGCCCCTTAATTTCCACCTATGTGGGATTTGTATTGCCAATATAAACCCACTACTGACTCACAGAGCTTGCTCTCTGGAGTTTGCTTGAAAGTTGCTATTTAAAGTAGTCTCTTTTAAGTAGGAGTTGAAACAACAGTAGTTTCTCGGAGAACTGGTAGATTGTGGTTGGTATTAATTAATACCAAGTGGCTCTGCTAAAAGTGAAAAAGCAGGTTTCCTTTTTTACAATTTATTTAAAACTTGTTTTTCCATCTTTTTTATAGATATTTTTTAATCTTTACTGATTTTATTTAAAACTGTGTCTCTTTTCTATTTCTATTTTTATCTTTGCTGTTTTAATTTAAAAAACTTTCCCCGTTTATATTTTTATTTCTTTTCTGTTTTTATTCAAAACTTTTTCCCTATTTTTTATTTATATTTTTTCTTTGTTTTTATTTAAAAAAACTTTTTTCACTTTTTCTTATATATATATATATATATTTATATATATATATTTATTTATTTGTTTTTATTTACAACATTCCCTTTTTTTTCTCTTACTGTTTTTATTCCCCTTTTTGTGTGTGCAGCTGCTGAGCTAATTAGGGGGAGTGCCCCTTAATTTCCACCTGTGTGGGATTTGTATTGCCAATATAAACCCATTACTGACTCACAGAGCTTGCTCACTGGAGTTTGCTTGAAAGTAGATTATTTCAAGTAGTCTCTTTTAAGTAGGAGTTGAAACAATAGGAGTTTAAACTATAAGCGGGTTTAAACCAAGAGGGTAAATATTGTTTTGCTCACTTATGTTTTTGGTAACTGGGGATGAGTGCTAGCAAGATTGCGAGTAGAGTTAAGCGGACACCTGGATGTTCGGGTTCGCCGAGTATGGCCGAATTTCGTAAAAATGTTCGAGTTCGGGCTCGAACTTGACCCGAACCCCATTGAAGTCAATGGGGACCCGAACTTTTGGGCACTAAAATGCCTCTAAAAAAGTCCCGAAAAGGGCTAGATGGCTGCAAAAGGAAGTAAATGGAGGTAAGAGTAGGACAAGTGCCCTGCAAACAAATATGGATAGGGAAATTATGACAGACCAATCCGTATGAACTAGGATTGCTGTGTTCGTCTGTTTTGCCGTTTGCATGAATTTACCCGTTCGTATGCCTTGGTTAAGGGAATGTACTTTTCTGTCGAACGGAACTGCCGAACGGACGGCCACCCAGAAGAGAAGTGTGCTGCTGGTTAACCTATTGATCCCAATTAGAACGTTGTGGATAACCACAGACACTTCTCAATTAAAACCGAATACAGGGTGGTCGTCGTTCGTATGTCAACCACGAGGCGGTGGCCATTTTAACCATGCGAAAGACCAGCGGTGTTCGACGGTTATTTCATGGAACTGAAAACGGACACTTTTTCAACCGAACACCGCTGAAGCCGTCGACCTCCCTTCTCAATCGACAGAAGTGTGCGAACACCGGCCGTTCGGGAGATTTAAAGGCACGAATGGACTTACCCCAGATAGCCTTCCCATGGAGTCAATCGCATACCGAAGAACTGTAATAGACTTTAACTCCATGGCGATTGAACTGTGCGTATGGGATCTGAGCGCTATTCGCCAATAATATGCACTCAGATCCAGGCTATCTGGGGATGTGTTACACGAATGTAATATGTTCGGCAGTTATAAAGTTATATATTTTTATGTGTTTTGTGACTTGTATTTAAAATGGCGATTTGCCTCTGCTCTGGGAGATAATTGAATTACTTCTCAATTATCTCCCGAGCAGAGGGGAGGAATCTGTGATGCATGCTGGGAATATTGTGGGATTGTATGTCTGAAATGTCCCCATGTCCATCTGCTATTCCAGTCTCCCATTTGGTCCCCTAGGGGAGTGTCCACCAAGTGGGAGACCTGCATAAATACGGGCAGGTAGCCCACAGTAAACTGAGTTTGTGTCTTACCCTCAATGCGGAGCTTGGTCTCGTTATTGGGGGGAATTTATTACCGGCGACTAGAGTCTGCTTGGTGGAATTATCTGCCGCTTTGAAGATATTGGCGTTCGGCTGATATTGGCAGTTCGTGAACTTGTGGCTCGGGAAGGGAAGGAGCCGTACGGGTACCGTTCGGGAGTTTGGAGTGTTCCCTGGCTGGCGGTTTGCATGGTTGTATTGCATACGCTACCAGATACCATTATTGCGAACGGGGAGCATTCACTAAACGGCGGTTTGTACATTTATTACTGAAGGTACCGTAACAGAAATCACTTAAAATAACATAAAATGCATAAAAATTAAAAATACAGCTGAGCCATAAAATAGCACTAGATGGAATCTTTGATTTTAGCTTTGGAAGAACATAAATCAAAATCTATAGAATGGCTGTCAGGAGGATCAACAGAATTATCCATTTGAGAGAGGGTTGGAGTGCAGGGTATTCTCTTTCATTGTTCAAACTGAGCTCAACTCCTGATGCATGGAGAAAAGGCCTTCACAAGCCTCTGCTATTGTGTACATAGTTTATACTAAGTGACCCATAGGTTGAGGAGGCAGTGATTATGGCGGCGGAGGTAGTCAACACTTTTTTTTTTTTTTTTAAATTAGGGTAGCCCCCAAAATATTGGGACATATAAAAAAAAAGAAAACAAAGAATAAGTGCACTTGAGTATAACAATGGCTGGGTGAGGCCGGTATAAATGTCTATTCTGCACAAAGTACAGACAAGTCTGGTGGGATCCATGCCTGGTTCATTTTAATAAACGTGAGCTTGTCCACGTAGGCGGCTGCGCTTGTCTGTGATAACGCCCCCTGCTGTGCTAAACACACGTTTAGACAATACACTGACTGCAGGGCAGGCCAGCACCTCCAAGGCATAAAGGGCAAGCTCAGGTCATGTGCCCAATTTTGAGACCCAGAAGTTGAATGGGGCAGACCCATCAGTCAGTACGTGTAGGCGTGTGCACACGTACTGTTACACCATGTTGCTTAAATGCTGCCTCCTGCTAAGACGTTCCATATAAGATGCTGGTTGTTGTGGCGTGCTGACAAAGCTTTTCCACATTTCGGCCATGCTAACCCTGCCTTCTGAGTTGCTGGCGATGCCCCAGCTGCGTTGGTGACCTCTTCCTCCTCCTCTGCCTTGTGCTTCCACTGAGACCCCGGTGTCAGTTGGGAATGACCTCAGCAGCGCATCTACCAGCGTGCACTTGTAGTCGCGCATCTTCCGATCACACTCCAGTGAGGGAATTAAGGACTGCACGTTGTCCTTGTAACAGGGATCCAGCAGGGTGGCCACCCAGTAATTAGCACATGTTAGAATGTGGGCAACTCGGCAGTCGCTGCGCAGGCACTGCAGCATGTAGTCGCTCATGTATGCCAGGCTGCCCAGAGGCAAGGTCCAGCTGTCCTCTGTGGGAGGTGTATCGTCTGTGTCCTCCGTATCCCCCCAGCCACGCTCCAGTGATGCCCACGAGCTGCGTTGGGTGCCACACTGCTGTGAACACAGTTCCTGCTCCTCATACTCATCCTCATCATCCTCCTCCTCATGCTTCAGAACTGTGCCCTGGCTGGACAATTGTGTACCTGGCCCATGCTGGTGCAGGAACCACCCTCCAAGCAACTTGTGAATGACTGGCCTGATAACCATGGAAATGACCCCTCTTCCTCCTCTTCCTCCTGTGTCACATCCTCATCGCCGAAGCATTTTTTCAAGGAGACATAGAAGCGGGATAGTAAGGCTGAGAACGGCGTCATCGGCACTGGCCATGTTGGTGGAGTACTCGAAACAGTGCAAAATGAAACACAGGTCTCGCATGGAGGCCCACTCATTGGTGGTAAAGTGGTGCTGTTCCGCAGAGCGACTGACCCGTGCGTGCTGCATCTGAAACTCCACTATCGCCTGCTGCTGCATGCACAGTCTCTCCAGCATGTGCAAGGTGGAGTTCTGTTACGCTGCAGCGCAGACAGGCAAGCAGCAGCAGGGTGAAAACACCAAAAGCACGCACAGACGGCCGGCACTTTCTGCATGAGAAAAGCATGAGAGACTGCTGCATGACTTGTGGCTCAGACTGCTTGGCTGATTTGCAAGGGGGTGAGGTGAAAGACAGATGGCCATGTGCTGCAGGTGCCAACTCTGAGCTTTCAGCAGGGAACCGGGTTGGAGACAATGTGAAGGAACTGGAGGCACTGTCAGCCATCCAATCTACTATCGCCTGTACTTGTTCTGGCCTCACCATTCATAGAGCGGCATTCGGGCCTACCAAATAACGCTGAAGGTTCTGTCGCATACTCGCACACGAGGAAGGTGTTTCACATGTGCGTGTAGCTGGCACAGATCGACAATGTCCTCTGCTTGCAACAGGAGCTCCACCAACACCAGCAACACCATGACCAGGGCTACGTCCCTTATTTGATGCTCTCCTCATTGTTTGCGTTCACCCACCAAACCAACAGATGGTTTATGTCAGGCGACAATGTAACCGCCAATAGTTGCAAATGTACTATTTAGCACCAAAAAAATTAGAATTGTTCAAAGTGGGCTGTAACCACAGTATTTGACGGTTCTATTTGACTCTCAGATATGAAGTGCAGGTCCCAAATTTACTTTTTAGCACCTGAAGACTTTGAATTTTTCAAACTGAGATGTAAGCACAGTATTTGACTGTTCTATTTGACTCTCAGATATGAAGTGCAGGCACCAAATTTACTATTTAGCATCTAAAGAATTTGAATTTTTAAAACTGCAGAGTAAGCACAGTATTTGACGGTTCTTTTTGAATCTCAGATATGAAGTGCACACCCCAAATTTACTTTTTAGCACCTAAAGAATTAGAATTTTTAAAACTGCTGTCACAGCAGTATTTGACGGTTCTATTTGACTCTCAGATATGAAGTGCACCGTAGGCTGCAAATGTATTATTTAGCACCAAAAAGCTTGATTTTTTTTAAATCGACAATGTAACAGTAGTATTTAATGGTTTTATTGGACTGCAAGAAATGCAGTACGAAAATGTACTATTTAGCACCAGAAAAATTGCAATATTTAATAATGCCTAGATGTTGCCCACTGAGCTACCAGAACAAGATTAAAGTAATGTGCCTGGCACACATGCAGTTGCAAGTGCACTGCACTTCGTGGCAGTGGGCTCAGGGCAGGGTACAAAAATGTTGTATTATAGCACCCACAAAAATAATCGCTGTAGTTTGCAGATTCAACACCAGAATTCTTTCCTAATCTGTCCCTCACAGCTGCAGCATCCTCTCCCTACACTAATAAGAGCTCATGTGCGTGCAGCGCTACGTGACTCCAGCTTATATATAGAGGCTGGGTCACATACCTGGGGGCAGGTAGTGGAGTGGGAGGAGATGAGACAGTTGGTGAACAGGCACATAGCTGTGTAGGGAAGAGGGGCAGAGGGGAGAGGGAAGAGGAAAGGTTTAGCTAACCGATTTGCCCATTTGAGTGAAGATGTTGGGAGCATCAGCTCAGGAGTAGCTGTACTGCAGGAAGCTGTTCCTTCTAACAGCCATGGGAACAGCCCCTCTAGTATGGGTGGGGTTGAGAGTGTAAGGAAGGCTAGACAGGTTGTGGTGGTAGGGGACTCTATTATTAAGAGAGTAGATAGGGTAATCTGTCACTCTGATCATCTCAACCGGACAGTTTGCTGTCTCCCGGGTGCTCAGGTCCGGCATTTTGCTGACAGAATGGATGGATTATTGGGAGGGGATGACACATTGGTCATGGTCCATGTTGGTGCCAATGAAAAAGTCAGGAAAATGGAAGGTCCTAAAGAATGAGTTCAGGGAACTAGGAAGTAAGCTAACGAAAAGGATCTCAAAGGTAATATTTTCAGAAATATTACCTGTGCAGCACGCTGCAGGAGATTAGAGAGGTCAATGCGTGACTGAAGTCTTGGTGCAGAAAAGAGGGTTTTGGGGTTTTAGAGCACTGGACCAATGTTTAACTTACGTACAACCTGTACAGCCGTGATGCATTGGGGCTGCTGTGCTGGGGGATAGGATGCCTAGAAGTTTGGAGGAGATTTTAAATTAGTAGAAGGGGGGAGGGTCATAGCAATCTAGAAAATGGAGATAGGATAGAAAGGAGAGTGGCTTTAGCTCAGTATAAGGGGGTGGAGATAGGGAAGGGGCAAGCTCAGAACATAGGAGGTATGTAATAAATGTGACGGACCACCTGGCACTCCGACCGAGTGCTTCAGCCAATTGATGCTCCTAGTGCTCACTGAGGAATTCCAACACTCCACCAGACACCACAAGCACTGCAGACCTCACTTCCAGCAATGCAGCTGCGCCGGGGTCTCACCGTCCTTCACCCACCCTGGACCGAAGACCAGGATCCAGCCTCCAGTGGGCAGACCTCTCCTACTCCCAGAGAGCATAGCAGGAACAGCTCTTATAAGAGCTAGTGATTATAATTCCTGGGGAGTATAGTGATCTAGCAATCCCCAGGATACATACAGCTGTTTCCCCCACACATGAGATGTTGAAGGTAAGCAGGAACAGCATTTTAATGCGCTTTTATGCAAGTTTCCCAACAAGGGGGACACCTAGGTGGACCTCGTTAGGCACAGGGACACAAAGTGTTTAAACCAATAAAAATAAGCATCCAAATGTCCGAATTGTGCAAAATTAGTCCGAATGTACATTTGGAATGAAACAAATTGCACATGTCTGCTCCCTGTACAACCAAGCATTCTGCTTGTATTTCCTGCTGCTCTATTACATTGTCTGCCTACCTTTAAGTCATCTGAAATAATTACCCCTAAATCCCTTTTCTCAGATGTTGAGGTTAGGACTCAATCAAATATTCTGTACTCTGCCCTTGGGTTTTTAAATCCAAGATGCATTATCTTGCACTTATCCACATTAAATGTCAGTTGCCACAACTCTGACCATTTTTCTAGTTTACCTAAATCATTTGCAATTTGATTTATCCCTCCTGGAACATCAACCCTGTTACATATCTTAGTATCATCCGCAAAAAGACATACCTTACCATCAAGACCTTCTGCAATATCACTAATAAAAATATTAAAGACAATAAGTCCAAATACAGATCACTGTTGACAAGACCATGTTTTGAATATACTTCATTGACTACAACCCTCTGTTGCCTGTCACTCAGCCACTGCCTTACCTATTCAACAATATTGGAATTCAAACTTAAATATTGCAGTTTATTGATAAGCCTTCTATGTGCAACAGTATCAGAAGCCTTACTGAAATATAAGTGAGCACTGTCTACTGCACCACCCTAATCTATTATTTCAGTTACCCAATCAAAAAAAATTAACAAGATTGCAATTAGGCTAAGAACACTCTGATTGGCTGGTTTAAGCCAATCAAAGTGCTCTTTGTCATTTTACACAGCGTGGGAAAATTCAAAAGAACTTTCCCACGCTGTGTAAAATGACACAGAGCACTGTGATTGGATGGATTTCAAGCCATCCAATCACAGTGCTCTGTGTCATTTTACACAATGTGGGAAAGTTCTTTTGAATTTTCCCACGCTGTGTAAAATGACAAAGAGCACTCTGATTGGCTTAAACCAGCCAATCAGAGTGTTCTTAGCCTAATTGCAGGGCGTTGCAAGGCTTTATAAGCCTTCCCCAGCCCTACAGAGCTCAGTCTGCGCGGAGCCCTCCATGGGTGAAGATGGATTATTTTTTTGTGCGCTTGGTTTTTTTTTTAATTGCGTCGGTTCTTATGGCTTTTTTTTTGGCCTTTTTTGGGGCTGAAAAAAGAAGATTGTATTAGAAAAAAAACATCAAATGGTACGTTATTTTTATCTAATTTTTTTTTTTACAGCTTTTTAGTTAAAGGTCCCCCCCTCATTATTTTTAGGGTGAGGGGGGTAGGTAGGTAGCTGAAAGGGTAATACTAGGAACTATGAAATTAAATTGTGCATATTTAACAGCATTCTAATATTTGCTTTCAGCATACCTAAAACAATTAAGCAAAAAGTGTGCATATTGTCACAGTAATCTACAAATTGCTTTCTCCTTCAGGCAAGATTGCATATAAACCACATATACATGTAAATAATAGTGTTATTTAAAACTTAGGTTTCCAGTGCCCAGGACTAAAAAAATAAATGCTTTGTGCCCAGTGTCGAGGATCCAGTGTGCAGGGTTCCCATCACTTTCCTTATGAAGTTGTAGGGGGAGCTACAAAGGGAGAATTATATTAGTATTGATAACTGTTTATACAGTAGCAATCAAAATTGTTTAACCCTCACTGAAAATCAGGTTTATTGTCAAAATTACAGAAAGAAACAATGTGTGTGAACACCCACCACAGTGTAATAAGTGCTTAATTTATATCAACAGAAAGGAACTTTCCTGTATAGGATAAGATTTCCAATAGTATCCCAAAAGACTTCCTCTTGTCTTCCACACAACACAAGCAAAAAAAGGGGATGATCTGCTGAACCAATCATAAATAAAACAACATAGCGTATAACTGTGTATGATGACAAATTGTAGAAGTTATATTAACAAATGGCCACTCACACTTTTGCTGACGTTTGCAAGCCTTGAATATTTTCCTTTTCAAAATAGGAATTCCAAATCCTCTGTCTGGGTTAAAAGCTCCATAGATATATTGGCATGTATGTGCTCAGGAAAGAAATGTATATAAAAGAATATGAGATTGTCACGTGCGTGGGCTATAGGCCCAGCCGAGACAGTGGGGAGAGTGTGGAAGTGACAGGGTTAATGACACCAGACCCCTGGTTACCTGTTGCTAGTCCCAGCAACCACTCAATTAACCCCTGCAATCCCTTCTACACTATCCCCCTTAGTACTACTGCCACCACCAAGACTTTTAAACCCGGGCGTCTTAGGTTACCCCACACACAGGAGAATTATAGTATCACAGTTCTACTTTTACTGATAAAACATATATAGTTAACCCTTTTTGGTAACGTGTTTACCTGAGCTTTCCTCTGGAGAGTGAAGCTCATAGAGAACAGAGACACAAGCTGATTAAGTAAACATTTAATCTGACAAAAAGGATTCACAGTGCTGAGTACAAAATACAGAAATAAATGACATACAGATAACAAATTGCAAAACAGTACATAAAATAAAATAGGAGAAAACACAAGAAATTCCTTACATATATTTACCCCATATAGAATTCTTGTGGGAGTCTTAGATGGTATAGGTCTCCTAGAAGTTACTGACAAAAGAAAAATGAATAACTGACTACCCTGGATAGTCCAACACCCTCATATATCTAAACTAGTTGTTTCTCAGTGGGCAGACCCCTGGGGGGGATCAGAGGGGGCTGGTCTGGCAGTCTATTGCCCACTCTATGAAATTCCTTGTGTCCAGCTCTGGTGATGGCTATCTAGATGTTTTATGGTCTAGGCCTGGTGCAAGATCAAAGACCACAATAAATGTCATCCCAAGGTTTACAAAAACCAACTCTTAACATATATAAACACACATCAAACACCAACTCATGCTTTTGGTATGACAGAGATGCACATTCAGAGTGAAGTACAAAAAAATATTTAATAACTTACATCAAGATATAAAATCATCAGTGTAGTCCCTCTATGTCACCACCAGGGGTCCTACGCGTTTCATCCAACCAAATAGGACTTCCTCAGGGACTTGTATGGTGTGTGATCAACAGGTACAAATAAACAATGAACAATAAAAGTTTCCCTCCCTCCCCAGTTCTTATATATCCCTTCAGTGTCCACATAATGAGTGATCTTTTGCAGGTGTTTTCCCTTCAGTGTCCACATGATATAAATTAAGCACTTATTACACTGTGGTGGGTGTTCACACACATTGTTTCTTTCTGTACTTTTGTATTGTTCCTCATTGTGTGGCATCACCACTATGGCAGTTAATTCATTTGCAAATATCCAAAGAGGTAGAAATGTAAGATTTGAAAAAATGTTTCAACAAAATTCTGACATTATTCCTTTAAGGGATACAGATAACTTCTACTTCAACAAATTAGAACATTTAATGGTTAAAGAAACGAGAAAATGGTGGGAGATATCTTATCTGGAGAGTTATTTGAAAGAAGGGTTAATCCCTAGAGGATTAAGGTTGGAGAAAATTCCAGCATGTGGTATAGATAATGAGGATTTTCTGAAAAAGTGGGACCAGATTTTGGACACCTGTTCACAGAACCTCATGAAATTGATAATTGAATTTGAAAAAGAAAATAGAGAGCAGGTAGAAAAAGATATAAAAACATTAGAATCAGAAGGCACCATAAATAAAGATTCCACTGAATATAAAGAGAAAGAGCAAGAGATTTGCATTAAAATAAATAAATTGGAAGAAAAAATTGCAGACACAAAAAATAACAAAATGAAGAGAGATAGAAGGGATAAAACTTATAACACTTTTTCCACAATGAGTAAAATTAAAAATAGGCATACACGAAATACTCACTATAAAAGAAATCTAGGGGACACAAATAATTATAATTTTTATAAAAGAAACACCTCCCCGATCCGAAAAAAGAAACACTTCTACTAGTTACATGGGAAGTTCACCCCTTAGGAGAAATGCACCGATGAATAAAAGGAAACACCCGTCTCCAAACAGGTATACAAGGTCTCCTATTAAAGCAACACAAAATCAATTTAAACAGAAAGAGAGAGAGGATTTTTCTTCTCTCAATCACTATTCACCAATAAGAAAATCTTATGCACAGGCAGCTAGCACCAGTCGAGGTAATTTAGGAGAAAAAGAGGATCTTTTTTTAGGGAGAGAACAAAACCACAAGGAGGGAAGAATCACACAATTCTTCAAACCTCGATACAATTAAAGGGAACCCCACCAGACAATCAACTAACTCCACCAAAAAGAAAGAGATTAGAGGAAGACCCCAGGAGGGAGGACTTCCTAAGAAAAAGGAATTAGAGAAACAATATGGAATTTATAACTTAACAGATATAGAACTAATTGATACAGATTTAAAAGCTTTAAATAGAGGATTAAAATTTGCCCCCAATCAAAAAATGAACCACTTTAACACATATATAGATCTTCAAAAATATATTAGAAAAATGACATTGAAAAGATTTTTCCTAAAAAGAGATTCAGAAGTTGTTACCCACCCAGATGAAACAAGTTGTAGTCATTATGATAAATTTAAAAGAAAATCTCAATTTTATCCAGTAGGAGATAAGGGTCCCTTTTTGGAAACCTTTAATAACATGGTATGTCATGATTTAGAAAAACTAGACAGAGAAGAGACCCAGAGGGGTAATAAATATAATATGAGTAAGGAGGAAGTGGCCAGCATAACCAAACTACAAAAAATGGATAATATAATCATAAAAGAAGCAGACAAGGGTGGAGCCATAGTAATTATGACTAAAGAATATTATGTAAATGAAGCCTTTAACATTTTGGGGGAGAGAAATACATATATTAAACTCACTGAGGATCCAACTAAAAGGTTTAATATTATTCTTAAATCCTTTTTAAACCAAGCATATGAGAAAGGTATTTTTTCCAGAGATAATAAGGAATATTTATTTAATAATTTTCCCGTAATTCCAATATTCTATTTTTTGCCCAAACTACATAAGAATCCAGTAACACCACCCGGAAGACCTATTATTAGCGGTATTAATTCTATATCCGCTCATTTATCAGAGTTTGTAGATCATAATCTTCAGAAATATGCTCAGGAAGCACCCTCTTATTTAAAGGACACATCGCATATCTTAAAAATAATGGAAGATATCACTTGGAAAAAAGATTTTATTTGGGTGACTATAGATGTTGCCTCATTATACACAATTATTAAACATAATAAAGGTTTAAATGCAGTGTAACGATTTATGGTGGAGGATGAAAATGTTTCAGTAGACCTTCGTGAATTTATACTTGAGAGCATTCACTTTATTTTGAAGCATAATTACTTCTTCTTTGATGATTCATTTTATCTCCAAATTACCGGAACAGCAATGGGGACCAGGTTCGCCCCCAGCTATGCCAACATATACATGCGCGATTGGGAATCCAATCACGTATGGAGGGGGCATGGCTGGGATGCGAACCTGGTCCTATGGAAACGTTTTATCGATGATGTAATAATGATCTGGCAGGGTTCACGAGAAGAACTACAACTTTTCCTTAATTACATAAGTCTAAATAATTATGGATTAAAATTCACTTATGAGATAGAGGTCAAAACAATTAATTTTTTGGATATATGTTTTTTTGTAGAAGATCAAACTATTCAGTCCAAATGTTATTTTAAAAAAACAGAAGGAAACAGCTATATACATAGGAAAAGCTGCCATCAGGAAAAATGGTTGAAGTCTATCCCAAAAGGGCAATTTATGAGAGTAAGGCGAAATTGTTCTAAAGATCTAGATTATCAGGAACAGGCCAAACATCTAAAAAATAAATTTATATCAAAAAAATATGAACCAACATTGTTGGAAAAAGAAATTGGAGAAATTGGAAGGCGAGATAGGAAGAAGCTAATGACATCTAAACCAAAAAAGGCCATTAAAAATAATTACCAGTACTCATTTGTTACACAATATAACATCAACCACTGGAGAATAAGAAAGATTCTAAATAGACATTGGGATATTTTACGCAAAGATCCAATATTGGGAAAAACATTACCAGAAAAGGCACCAATTATTTTTAGAAAAGCAAAAAATCTAAAGAATGTACTGGCCCCAAGTTATGCTTTAAAGGTTCAGCGAAAAAAGAATGAAACAAATCCAAAGAGCTTCAATCCGTGTAACTCATGCAAAGCTTGTAAGAATCAAAGATTTATAAAGAAAAAGGAATTTAATAGTACAGTTACAAAAGAAAAATTCAAAATGAAATCCAACATAAATTGTAACACTAAAAATGTAGTGTACATGTTACAATGCCCATGCGGGAAACAGTATGTAGGCAGAACTTGCAGGAAATTAAAAGAGAGAATATTAGAACATCAGAATAATATCTGAAAAAAATCAACTAAACATATTGTTCCAATCCATTGTAACAACTGCAGCAGGTTCAGCTGGTCAGATTTTTTCCTTCATGGGCATTGAACATGTTGAACCCTATTGGAGAGGGGGCAATCTTGCCAAGAGACTCTCACAGAGAGAGACTTTTTGGATTAATAAATTAAAAACTTTGCAGCCTTATGGGTTAAATTTAGATATAGATTTGTGGAGCTTTTTTGAAGAATAAAAAAATCTTTTTGTGTATCTTCTTTTCTATACCTCTTTCTGTAGATATTGTAAATATTGCATTTTTTCTATGGCTAATAAGATTATAATAGGATCTCTTATGTAGATCCAGGTTGCTATCTCTATTTACGAAAATTAATATACATTTCAAATTTGATATAAAAAAAAAAAAAAAAAAAAGAATTTATAATAAGCAAATTGTTCAGAATTTTTAAATTAACGAATGGCATTTCTTGAAGTTGGAAGAAATTGTGGAGGCAAGTTGTAAAAAACTGCCACCCTCTCCCTTATATGAAAATCAAATAAACACACAATATGATTTATAATGTTATAACTATATAGAGTGGAGAAAGTATCCCTTCTAATATAGTCCTTGCAAAAACCACTCACATGTTTTAAAAAAAAAAAAAAGCAATGGGAAGAATGCAATATACATTTGGGTATTGCACCTCTGTTCACTTTCTGAATATTTGTGCTCTTGAAAGAAAATTGTAATTTTTATACATATTTTTATATATAATATAATTTTCTGTATATAATTTTTTATATATATTTTTTGTATTCATTTTTTTTATATGTATGCACTTTATTAATATAGGTAATGAGAATGATGATGATTCATTTTTATCTTTAAGTATTAAATTTGTTTGATGCAGAGTGAATATTTACTACCCCTTCCTCTTATTCCCTGTTTCCACCAAACTATAATTATATGCCTGGCTGAGATTGAGCAGTGAGCAACAAGACAGAAACCCTCAACTAACAACAGAAAAGAAACACCTGCAAAAGATCACTCATTATGTGGACACTGAAGGGAAAACACCTGCAAAAGATCACTCATTATGTGGACACTGAAGGGATATATAAGAACTGGGGAGGGAGGGAAACTTTTATTGTTCATTGTTTATTTGTACCTGTTGATCACACACCATACAAGTCCCTGAGGAAGTCCTATTTGGTTGGATGAAACGCGTAGGACCCCTGGTGGTGACATAGAGGGACTACACTGATGATTTTATATCTTGATGTAAGTTATTAAATATTTTTTTGTACTTCACTCTGAATGTGCATCTCATATTCTTTTATATACATTTCTTTCCTGAGCACATACATGCCAATATATCTATGGAGATTTTAACCCAGACAGAGGATTTGGAATTCCTATTTTGAAAAGGAAAATATTCAAGGCTTGCAAACTTCAGCAAAAGTGTGAGTGGCCATTTGTGAATATAACTTCTACAATTTGTCATCATACACAGTTATACGCTATGTTGTTTTATTTATGATTGGTTCAGCAGATCATCCCCTTTTTTTGCTCTTATTGTCAAAATTTACAGATTTTCAACTATTTGCAATGAACAATTAATTCAAAAGTAATTGAAATAGCTCGACACAATGAATAGTGCAAGTGATTTCCCCAACTTCACTAATCATGCAAATTCTAATCACTTGTCGGGTCTCATAATTATTCAACCCCCAAATCAAATCCCTCAAAACAGCACATTTGCACAACAGGTGGCTTCATTAATTGCACCAGGCATGCTTGAGCTGGAACACTGGAAATCCCCATATGGTCCTCCCTCCTTTCCATCATTTTCATTTGGGTGGAGAACAGGCTATATTAGTGAGATGAGCTGTCACTCATCTCATTTTGCGCCCCTATATGCAAACACCAAGTGTATGTGCATATCAGGAAATGTATAACCCAACACGCAGAATAAAAACACGCTCTTGGATAACCAGAATGAAAACCACATCAGGGCACTGAACATATGTATAGTCTTGGTGTGTTTCCTTGATAGCCACTACCCCCAAAACGTGAGTGGCAATGATATGAAGAAGTCATGATGTGGATGTAACTTGATAATGCCATAAAACGGGAGGAGCTACGCCATCTGGCATCAAAAAACGCTGACAAAGGTGTCTGAGGGTGTGAAACTGATGTGTCTAATTGAAAATTAAGGGTCATCAGGTGAGTAGTGTAGCACAGGGGAATGTATTATTACAGCACAATGTCATGTCTTTGGTCCAACAATGGCTCTTGATGAAAAGCATTTCAGTGGATGCGAAGATTATGATGCAGTGTGATGTCTGAGAAGGCAGGGTTAGATCAATGAGGGCTGTAGCCAGTGTTGGATTCCAGGTAGGTTTTAATCTTCTGTAGCAGGCATTTAATAGGGGGGGACTAGGTGCTAAGTACCCAATAGGGCTTATGGACTTTATAGTCACCAGAACAACTACAGCTTAATGTTGTTGTTTGAGTGAATATAGCCTGTCCTTGCAGCCTTTTTGCTGTAAACATTGTTGGGTTTTTTTTTGTTTTTTTTTTTAGAGAGAAAAAAATAAATGTTTACATTGCTCCCTAGGGACACTTCCAGTGGTCACTCCTCAGTGCTGCACAGTGTGACACTGATGGAGACGCTGAACTTTCCCCATAGAAATGCATTGCTCGAATGCATTTCTATGAAGGGCTGCTGCCAACGCTTGACTCTGCCCCACCCCCTTGATGATCTCAGCCAATCCAATTATTTTCCTATGGGAAAGAATTGGATTGGCTAAGATCATCAATTCTGATTATGTCAACCAAGAATGCGGATCAGAGAAGGGTCCTGGAAATAAGGCGAGTTTTCTTACCTTTAAGAGGGCAAACAACCTAAATGGTGGTTTTAACACTATAGTGTCAGGAATACACATTTGTTTTCTTGACTCTACAGTGTTTCGACCCTATAGTGTTTCTTTAAATTATATATTAAAGGACCACTCTAGGCACCCAGACCACTTCAGCTTAATGAAGTGGTCTGGGTGCCAGGTCCTTCTAGGGTTAACCCATTTTTTCATAATTATAGCAGTTTCAGAGAAACTGCTATAATTATGAATGGGTTAAGCCTTCAAGCCTCTAGTGGCTGTCTCATTGACAGCCACTGGAGGCTTTTGCGTGTTTCTCACTGTGAAAATCACAGTGAGAGCACGCAGCGTCCATAGGAAAGCATTGTAAATGCTTTCTATGAGAGATCGAGCTGAATCTTGGCCAAGCGCCTTGCCGCAGCGGCGCATTCATTCGGCGGGGCTTAACGGAGGGCGAGAGGAGGAGGAGAGCTCTCCGCCCAGCGCTGGAAAAAGGTAAGTTTTTACCCCTTTCCCCCTTCCAGAGCCGGGCGGGAGGGGGTCCCTGAGGGTGGGGGCACCCTCAGGGCACTATAGTGCCAGGAAAACGAGTATGTTTTCCTGGCACTATAGTGGTCCTTTAAGAGGTTTTAAATAACCCATTAACCTTTTCTCAATTACATTTTAATTGCACAAATTTTTTTAATTTAACTGTGTGAGTGGGGGTGTGGCCCATACTCAAACCCCTAAATTTAAAGCATCTCTCTTGTCCATTTGAAATGTTGGGAGGTATGTTAATCTGCAGTGATATTAGTGGTCTCTCAGGAATACTGGTTTAAGAGAATGATGGTTTAACCCCTTAAAGACGTCCATGCCGTCCTCTGTACTTAACCACTCACCAGCGATCTCATGCCGGTGATCACAATGGGGGGACTTACCTGCAATCACAGGGAGTCCCTGCTGTCGTTCTGGCCCTCCTTGGCCATGTGATCGCGATGTCCTTGCAAGGACCTCACGATCACATGGACGGAATAGCCGTCCCCGGCAATGCCAGCAGGGGGAGTGCCTGGAAAGACAGTCCCCCTGCTGCCTGTAAAAAGTAAAAAAGTTATAAAACAGTTTTTAATTCAATAATATTTAACTATATGATGTGTGTGTGTGTGTGTGTATATATATATATATATATATATATATATATATATGAAAAATTATATAATGAATACCGCACTCAAATAGTAATAATTGATACTAGAAGTAATTACTGTGAAAAATTCATGATATTTATTCTAAATAAAGTTATATAGAGTATGAAAATAGAAATGTTCATTTCATCCTGAGTACACCAATTATATACATTGAATATATACAATATATACAGTATATACAGAATATTCCATATATAGGATAGAGTTCATCTAATGTGTATACACATGGTGAAAATTCATTGAAAAAATGTTGAAAATACTGAAAAAATGAAAAATATTAAAAAATGAAACAGATAAGAAAATGAAAAAAATAAAAAATATAATGAAAATAATGAAAAAATCCCCAATCCAAAACAGAAAAAAGGAAAGGGGAAATAAAAAGAAAATAAGGGATGGAAAAAAGGAAAAAAGAAAAAATGAAAAAACAAGCCAAATAATCTGAAAGTCCTGGTAGTCCAATATAGTGCACTGTATATAGCTATATCTGGATAGATCTCACCAATTGTAGAAATCTTTTTCTTGGTGTACCAAATCAAAGTTGTAATCAGATGATGATCTAAACGAAGGTGAAGGTAATAATAGTTGAAACAAACGGACAGTCACTCCATCAGCTCCCAGTTGGTGTGTGGTCAGAAGCAGCTCCCAGTGGGTATGTGGTCTGAACGAACGGCAATGAACTAATGCAGGCAATCCAGTCTAGGGACGGGCTGCGCGCTCGGGACTTAACTGTCCCTTCGACGGCCCCTGTGTTCTGAACACAGGGGCCGTCGAAGGGACAGTTAAGTCCCGAGCAGTTAAGTCCCGAGCGCGCAGCCCGTTCTGAACACAGGGGCCGTCGAAGGGACAGTTAAGTCCCGAGCGCGCAGCCCGTCCCTAGACTGGATTGCCTGC
>OW240912.1:316215062-316221885 GCA_933207985.1 Pelobates cultripes | reverse complement strand
AAACCTGGAATTTGACTATATGTCTGTTCAGCCGTAATTCACCTCTTTCATATTAAGTGCATCAATACTGATTATATATATATATCATTTTATTCAGGGGAAACAAGGCTTTCATTTGACAAATATTTGGCTATGAAACATAATTTAATATGACTAAAATATTAAAAAAATTGGGGGAAAATAAAAATAAAAAATTTATTTTTAGTTCTAAAGGACTTTTTAACAGTGAATGTCATAATACTGTTTGATTTTACTGCAATAAAATACACATATTTGTATTCAGCGATGTCTCACGTGTAAAAAAGTACCCCCTATGCACAGGTTTTATGGTGTTTTGGGAAATTACAGGGTCAAAAATAGCATGTTAAATTTTTCATTTTTTTCACATTGAAATTCGCCAGATTGGTTATGTTGCTTTTGAGACTGTATGGTAGCCCAGAAATGAGAATTACCCCCATGATGGCATACCACTTGCAATAGTAGACAACCCAAGGTATTGCACATGGGATATGTCCAGTATTTTTTAGTAGCCACTTAGTCACAAACACTGGCCAAATTTAGCATTAATATTTGATTGTCTGTGGAAAATGCAAAAAACTAATTTGAACTCCCCATGTACAGGTTTTATGGTGTCTTGGAAAGTTACACGGTCAAATATAGTGCAAGCAAATTAAATTCCCTGGACTCTTGGCCTAGGATGTCAGGCAGGTCCCGCAAATTGTAATTAATAAAATGACCTAATTATGATATTTATATTTATTTTTTTAAATATATATATAAATCTAGATGACCCCTGCACTCCAACTGTAATAAATCTTAAATACCTGGTGCTCTGGTGGCTGAATAATATATAGTAAAGTAATACCGGCACTCAAGGGTTTCACCACAAAAAATCTTCATTTATTGCGAAGAGAGAATCGACGTTTCAGCTCCTCACAGGAGCTTTCATCAGGACACAAAATATCAAAAACATTGAAACACACTTATATAGGACATATAATGATGGGTACTTACATACAGGTGTACTGCATTCTCGTTCCCGCCGGAACCGCCGCGGACGCCATGTCAAACCAATTCACTTCCGGGTTCCGATCATGTGACACCCTAGACCATAATCTATTGGACGGCTCAGTGTGTTACTAGGGCAACCGTGGTCAACAAAATCTTATTGGTTGCACCCACCCACACCTGAGCCGACGAGGGACAAACAAGTATCCTGTTGTTATGCGTTGGCATGGCGACCCCAAAGCGTCGTCAGCGCTGATGAAAGCTCCTGTGAGGAGCTGAAACGTCGATTCTCTCTTCGCAATAAATGAAGATTTTTTGTGGTGAAACCCTTGAGTGCCGGTATTACTTTACTATATATATATCAAAATACACATAGAATGAAATAAAATTTATATATATATATATATATATATATATATATATAAAATTATTCTTTTTAACATATTTACATATTTATTTTATATATAAAATATATATATTCAATATCATTGAACATATACATACATATATATATATATATATATATATATATATATATATATACACACACACACACACATATATATATTTTGTGACAGAGTGTTGGGGATGGTGGTCAGGGGTGTATATCTGGCACCCAGACTTTTGCGCAGCCACTATCCTGACATGTGGGTAAGCACATGCAGCCCCAAGGAAAGTTAAGTTTAAATGTAGGTTTTTTTTTCTATGTTATTTGGGTCCCTGGGGTGGAGTATTCGGAAGAGCAGGGTGGGCCGATTCTCCACCCACTTTTCTGAGGAGTTCTGGCTCACTGCCTAACAAGGTCATTAGCCTCACCTGTAGGGTTACAGTAGGGTGAAGTTAGGGAAGTGTTTTGTAGAGAAATATATATATATATATATATATATATATATATATATATATATATATATATATATATATACACACACACACACACACACACTACCAGTAGAGAGCACTCAGGAGTCTTTCAAGGTAAATTTCATCTGTTGCTTTATTGAGCAATTACAAATTCACACAACATGCCAGTCGACGTTTCAGTCTGTAAAATACTTTTTTCAAGACTTGAAAAAAGTCTTTTACAGACTGAAATGTCGACTGGAACGTTGTGTGAATTTGTAATTGCTCAATAAAGCAACAGATGAAATTTACCTTGAAAGACTCCTGAGTGCTCTCTACTGGTATTGTATACAATTTGGTTGGAGACAGCACCGGAGCATTAAAAGACCGGGAGCATTGAGGGCTGGGACATATATATATATATATATATACACAAAAAATTACAACGTGTGCTGGCACTCAATTACATATAGGTGCCGGTATTCGAGGTTAACCCCAAAGACAACCTCCAAACAACAATCCTAAAAAATTATATAATGAATACCGCACTCAAATAGTAATAATTGATACTAGAAGTAATTACTGTGAAAAATTCATGATATTTATTCTAAATAAAGTTATATAGAGTATGAAAATAGAAATGTTCATTTCATCCTGAGTACACCAATTATATACATTGAATATATACAATATATACAGTATATACAGAATATTCCATATATAGGATAGAGTTCATCTAATGTGTATACACATGGTGAAAATTCATTGAAAAAATGTTGAAAATACTGAAAAAATGAAAAATATTAAAAAATGAAACAGATAAGAAAATGAAAAAAATAAAAAATATAATGAAAATAATGAAAAAATCCCCAATCCAAAACAGAAAAAAGGAAAGGGGAAATAAAAAGAAAATAAGGGATGGAAAAAAGGAAAAAAGAAAAAATGAAAAAACAAGCCAAATAATCTGAAAGTCCTGGTAGTCCAATATAGTGCACTGTATATAGCTATATCTGGATAGATCTCACCAATTGTAGAAATCTTTTTCTTGGTGTACCAAATCAAAGTTGTAATCAGATGATGATCTAAACGAAGGTGAAGGTAATAATAGTTGAAACAAACGGACAGTCACTCCATCAGCTCCCAGTTGGTGTGTGGTCAGAAGCAGCTCCCAGTGGGTATGTGGTCTGAACGAACGGCAATGAACTAATGCAGGCAATCCAGTCTAGGGACGGGCTGCGCGCTCGGGACTTAACTGTCCCTTCGACGGCCCCTGTGTTCAGAACGGGCTGCGCGCTCGGGACTTAACTGTCCCTTCGACGGCCCCTGTGTTCAGAACACAGGGGCCGTCGAAGGGACAGTTAAGTCCCGAGCGCGCAGCCCGTCCCTAGACTGGATTGCCTGCATTAGTTCATTGCCGTTCGTTCAGACCACATACCCACTGGGAGCTGCTTCTGACCACACACCAACTGGGAGCTGATGGAGTGACTGTCCGTTTGTTTCAACTATTATTACCTTCACCTTCGTTTAGATCATCATCTGATTACAACTTTGATTTGGTACACCAAGAAAAAGATTTCTACAATTGGTGAGATCTATCCAGATATAGCTATATACAGTGCACTATATTGGACTACCAGGACTTTCAGATTATTTGGCTTGTTTTTTCATTTTTTCTTTTTTCCTTTTTTCCATCCCTTATTTTCTTTTTATTTCCCCTTTCCTTTTTTCTGTTTTGGATTGGGGATTTTTTCATTATTTTCATTATATTTTTAATTTTTTTTCATTTTTTCATATTTTTCATTTTTTCAGTATTTTCAACATTTTTTCAATGAATTTTCACCAAGTGTATACACATTAGATGAACTCTATCCTATATATGGAATATTCTGTATATACTGTATATATTGTATATATTCAATGTATATAATTGGTGTACTCAGGATGAAATGAACATTTCTATTTTCATACTCTATATAACTTTATTTAGAATAAATATCATGAATTTTTCACAGTAATTACTTCTAGTATCAATTATTACTATTTGAGTGCGGTATTCATTATATAATTTTTTAGGATTGTTGTTTGGAGGTTGTCTTTGGGGTTAACCTCGAATACCGGCACCTATATGTAATTGAGTGCCAGCACACGTTGTAATTTTTTGTGTATATATATATATATATATATGTCCCAGCCCTCAATGCTCCCGGTCTTTTAATGCTCCGGTGCTGTCTCCAACCAAATTGTATACAATACCAGTAGAGAGCACTCAGGAGTCTTTCAAGGTAAATTTCATCTGTTGCTTTATTGAGCAATTACAAATTCACACAACGTTCCAGTCGACGTTTCAGTCTGTAAAAGTCTTTTACAGACTGAAACGTCGACTGGAACGTTGTGTGAATTTGTAATTGCTCAATAAAGCAACAGATGAAATTTACCTTGAAAGACTCCTGAGTGCTCTCTACTGGTAGTAGTAGTAGTAGTAGTAGTAGTAGTAGTAGTAGTAGTAGTAGTAGTAGTAGGTGTGTGTGTGTGTGTATATATATATATATATATATATATATATATATATATATATATATATATATATATATATTTCTCTACAAAACACTTCCCTAACTTCACCCTACTGTAACCCTACAGGTGAGGCTAATGACCTTGTTAGGCAGTGAGCCAGAACTCCTCAGAAAAGTGGGTGGAGAATCGGCCCACCCTGCTCTTCCGAATACTCCACCCCAGGGACCCAAATAACATAGAAAAAAAAACCTACATTTAAACTTAACTTTCCTTGGGGCTGCATGTGCTTACCCACATGTCAGGATAGTGGCTGCGCAAAAGTCTGGGTGCCAGATATACACCCCTGACCACCATCCCCAACACTCTGTCACAAAATATATATATGTGTGTGTGTGTGTGTATATATATATATATATATATATATATATATATATATATGTATGTATATGTTCAATGATATTGAATATATATATTTTATATATAAAATAAATATGTAAATATGTTAAAAAGAATAATTTTATATATATATATATATATATATATATATATATAAATTTTATTTCATTCTATGTGTATTTTGATATATATATAGTAAAGTAATACCGGCACTCAAGGGTTTCACCACAAAAAATCTTCATTTATTGCGAAGAGAGAATCGACGTTTCAGCTCCTCACAGGAGCTTTCATCAGCGCTGACGACGCTTTGGGGTCGCCATGCCAACGCATAACAACAGGATACTTGTTTGTCCCTCGTCGGCTCAGGTGTGGGTGGGTGCAACCAATAAGATTTTGTTGACCACGGTTGCCCTAGTAACACACTGAGCCGTCCAATAGATTATGGTCTAGGGTGTCACATGATCGGAACCCGGAAGTGAATTGGTTTGACATGGCGTCCGCGGCGGTTCCGGCGGGAACGAGAATGCAGTACACCTGTATGTAAGTACCCATCATTATATGTCCTATATAAGTGTGTTTCAATGTTTTTGATATTTTGTGTCCTGATGAAAGCTCCTGTGAGGAGCTGAAACGTCGATTCTCTCTTCGCAATAAATGAAGATTTTTTGTGGTGAAACCCTTGAGTGCCGGTATTACTTTACTATATATTATTCAGCCACCAGAGCACCAGGTATTTAAGATTTATTACAGTTGGAGTGCAGGGGTCATCTAGATTTATATATATATATATATATATATATATATATATATATATATATATATATATATATATATATATATATATATATATATATATATATATATATATTTAAAAAAATAAATATAAATATCATAATTAGGTCATTTTATTAATTACAATTTGCGGGACCTGCCTGACATCCTAGGCCAAGAGTCCAGGGAATTTAATTTGCTTGCACTATATTTGACCGTGTAACTTTCCAAGACACCATAAAACCTGTACATGGGGAGTTCAAATTAGTTTTTTGCATTTTCCACAGACAATCAAATATTAATGCTAAATTTGGCCAGTGTTTGTGACTAAGTGGCTACTAAAAAATACTGGACATATCCCATGTGCAATACCTTGGGTTGTCTACTATTGCAAGTGGTATGCCATCATGGGGGTAATTCTCATTTCTGGGCTACCATACAGTCTCAAAAGCAACATAACCAATCTGGCGAATTTCAATGTGAAAAAAATGAAAAATTTAACATGCTATTTTTGACCCTGTAATTTCCCAAAACACCATAAAACCTGTGCATAGGGGGTACTTTTTTACACGTGAGACATCGCTGAATACAAATATGTGTATTTTATTGCAGTAAAATCAAACAGTATTATGACATTCACTGTTAAAAAGTCCTTTAGAACTAAAAAAAAAAATTCTTATTTTCTCCCAATTTTTTTAATATTTTAGTCATATTAAATTATGTTTCATAGCCAAATATTTGTCAAATGAAAGCCTTGTTTCCCCTGAATAAAATGATATATATATATATATAATCAGTATTGATGCACTTAATATGAAAGAGGTGAATTACGGCTGAACAGACATATAGTCAAATTCCAGGTTTTGTTTATGTTTTGATCACAACATGTACATTTGGTTCAGTCCTTAACCCCTTAAGGACGCTGGACGGTAAATTTCTGTCATTGCAGCACTCCCCTTAAGGATGCTGGATGGAAAATTTCCGTCCAAAATGAAAATTAACCCCTGATTGCCGCAATCGTGGGGTTAATCTTCCTGTAGTCTCACCATATCGGAGGCACACTAGCATGGGCAGTTTCACTGATTCAGCCCATGTGATCGCTCTGACCGGTAGTCAGAGCGATCACATGTGCTGCAGTGAAACACGATCTGTTTCCCTACAACTCCGTGTGAGCAGTGAACTGCAGAGAGACAGATTGGTGCTGATCTGTGTCTCTCTCTGCAAGAAAAAAAGTTAGTTACAAAATCCCACCCCCCTTACCTCTTTCAAATAAAATTTAACCCCTTCCCTGCCC
>OW240912.1:316152556-316209962 GCA_933207985.1 Pelobates cultripes | reverse complement strand
TTACATGGTGTGTTCAATAAAAACATGGCAACATTTCATTCTTTGTGTGTTATTAGTTTTATTGTCGAGACTTAGATGATGATCAGATCACATTTTATGACAAATTTGTGCAGAAATCCATATCATTCCCAAGGGTTCACATACTTTTTCTTGCAGCTGTATATAAATTATATCTTATTTATACAAATTTGATGTAAAATGAAAGCCCTATATCTCCTGAATAAAATGATATATACTAAGTGTGGGTGCATGAAACTTGTACAATTGGCTTTGTCCTTAAGGGATTAAATGTCTGTTAATTCACTAAACACTGTATTATATCCAGATTGACAACATTTGGTGAAACTGGTCAAATTCCAATGGGAGTGGCAATTCTCATATACCAGTGCTAAATCTGGTTGGAATTCAGTTAATCTGACAAAATCTATATTTGGCTGGAAGCATTCTGTGTCAAATTTAAAATCAGTATTTTTCACATCAACGCCATTACAATATATTGGATATGGAATATGTACAAAGCAGTAATTTTAATCTCAATTGAGACAAATGCATTAATCAAGATGCACATTTGCAAATTTAATGATAAATACTATTTGCAAACTGACCGCACTAGCATCCACTGGGGATATAGTTCACCATGCAGCAGCACACCTGGGTTTGCTTGCCATCCAACACATTAAAAAGTCTATTTAAAAAGAAGCCTATGGGGTCAAAAAGTAGCCCATATTTTTGTAAGGGAATGGCTGAAAAGCATTTTTCATATTCTAAAATGGCTGAATAGCATTTTACATAAATAATTCTCAATACATTTAAATGGTTTAATTGTGCACAAATTGAACTGTGAAGGTTCATGTATGCTACAATATTATTGATGGTTACTTTATGGCCAGGTCATACACACAATAATACAAATTGGCTTTGTTAACCCCGTTTACACAGTCAGTCAAGATCTAACTGATTGTCCCATACAACGGAAAAAACACCCAACAATCAAATCAGATTTTTCTTAGATGACTTGCTATTGAAGAAAATAGAACATCAGGGCGATTAAAACAACTTTGATAGACTAGAAGAAAAGGAATCATAAATTAGTAGTAAATACATCTTGAGTAAGGAAAAAAGCGAGTATTAAAGAAACATATTAATTAATTAATGAATGTGCTACCCAGACACACAAATATTTTTACATTTTGAAAAAAAAAAAAACACCTATTTTGAAAATCCTACAATCTTTACTCTCCTTCCACTGTTTGGTTCATCCACATACCTGTTTTACTAGCATATAGCGAAGTGGGCATCATATCCATAACCCCCTCTGCCTTTCTGACAAGCTGTTATTCCACTTGTGTATCTATATCCCTTCATCAAACATTGTAAGCTCATTTGAGCAGGGTCTTCTTCACCTCTTAACTCTTAATATTTTATTGTGACATGTTATTCTATAATTGCAAAGTGTGAGCATTATTTGGCTCTATAATAATAATAATAATAATAATAATACAAAAATCAGATGTAAATAAGAGGATACCTTGGAGTAGTACAAAAAAACTCCTGTTATTATTATACACATATATGGACTTGGGATAGTGCAAATGTTTCATTAGATTTCACAATATTTAAATGTTTTAACAATATTTAAATATCTCTATTTCATTAGATTTAATATACAGAGTAGGCCCACATTTTTTTAAAATTCCATTAGAAAACTTGGGTTGATAGGTGTCATTATAGTCATCTTGTGGACAGGCAAAGCATCCACGTTAAGTAAACATTTATTTGTCTAAAGCACACCCCTAGATATTTACAAGGTTTAGTAGCCCAATAGACAGTGGCGCTTTATCAAGACTCACTCAATAGATATTCTTTAACCCCTTAAAGACACATGACGTGTGACATGTCATGATTCCCTTTTATTCCAGTAGTTTGGTCCTTAAGGGGTTAAAATAGTTTGAGAATAAAAAAAAAAAAAGGAGAACACACTATTAAGAATAGAAACAGTAGAGCAGAAAAAGAGCAGACCAGAGATCAATAATCATCAGAATATCAGAATAAATATCACAAGCTAAAAGATCTGCAATATGGAGATAGGACAGAAAGGAAATGGGCTTTCAGCTCAGTACAAAGGGGTGGAGATGGGGAGAGGGGCAAAATCAGAACAGAGGAGGTAAGTAATACAAATTCAAATAAATTAGAAGTGACCCATGATAATATTAAATTTATGCTTAATAATGCAAGGAGCCTAAAAAACAACACGCAGGAGCTTGAGGCAATAGCATACACTAAGCAATATGATATACAAGGCATAACAGAAACATGGTGGGATGAGACACATGGCTGGGCAGTTTACTTTTATGGTTACACATCATTTAGTAAGAATAGGAAAGGAAAGGTGGTGGGATATGTTTGTATGTCAACCATGAGTTAATGCCAAATCTTAAGCATGTGAAATCTGACAAGGGAAATGTGGAAGCTTTATGGGTAGATATCTGCTTGGTGCAAAAGAAGGGAAATCAATTATTGGGATATGTTGTAAACCACCTAATGTTAATATTGATGAGGAAAAGCAGCTATTGATGAGGCAATTTTGAAAGCTGCTCATCTGGGTAGCACAATAATTATTTGAGATTTTAATTACCCGGACATCAAGGCTAATCAGGTCTTTGAATATGTTAAATTATTATTATTATTATTATTGCCATTTATATAGCGCCAACAGATTCTGTAGATCTTTACAAGATTATAAGGGGGGGGGGAGATTTAACTATAAATAGGACAATTACAAGAAAACTTACAGGAACGATGGGTTGAAGAGGACTATGCTCAAATGAACTTACAGTCTATAGTAGGTAGAATATAAAACACAATAGGACAGGAGATAGCAATCAAATAAGGTAATTAAAGGAGTAGAAATCACAAATTTGCAGTGATGTTACTACAGCAAAGGATTCCTGGTGGGGATATGCAAATTAGTTTAACAAAGAATCACGTTTTTGCCTCATTCCATTTTAAACATGGATTCCACAGACTCCAGGTGGAAAGGGTTTTCAATCAAAATGTTTTCCCCATTATAACCTTTTTGGTTTTTTCTTCCTTTATGTAAATATGAATATAAGTATCTATTATTATTATTATTTATTATTTTATTATTTTATTTTATTATTTATATAGCGCCAACAAATTCCGTAGCGCTGTACAATGGGTGGACTAACAGACACATAATTGAGATCAGACCACTGACGTACAGGAACAGAGGGGGTTGAGGGCCCTGCTTGATGAGCTTACATGCTAGAGGGAGTGGGGTATAGTGACACAAAGGGTTAAAGTAGGGGAATTAAATAGTTTGTTACAGAAGGGTTTATCTATCTATATATCTATCAATCTATCATAAACACACACACTGAAGATGCTTATAACGTTCTGCATACCTTAAAAAATTAAGTAGAAATAACCAGAAAAATGTATGACAAAAGAAATATGATAAGCAGTCAAGACTGATAGTTGGTACAATGACAAATACAAAATATCAATTTGCATATGTATGAATTGCAGCACATCTCTTGCTGCTATGAATTTTATTTCCAGTGCTTATAAAAAAAACTTTACTAGCAGAATGTTTTTTTTTTTTAATTTTTAAATGAAACATTTCTTTTATTATGACTTTCAGCTAGAGGGTAGGATTGTTATTTGTTGAAAAAATACAATAAATTTAGATAGTTGTAGTTCTTTTAGTATGCCTCAACAGTTTGGGTGAAGTTCAAAATTCATAATTTAAAGCTGGATATGAAAGACTTTCTTATCAAACCAAATAGATTAAGGAATAAATGTATTAAATACAGGAATAATGTGTTTTTACTATAAAAGCCAAGCATGTTAAATCGTTTATTTGAATAAGTCACTTTTATTGAAAAATAAGTAAAATTCAGATGGTATATTTGTTTGTAATATTGATTTATTATTCTATTTCACAGTATTTATTTTGTCTCTTGTCTCTTGTATCTTGTACTTACATAAAAGCTTCATTTTCCTCCAAGTGTAACAGGGTTTAGAGAGAATAACTATGACCATCCAACAAGAAAATGTAGTGAGAAGGAAAAAAGAAAACTTCAAGTATTACTTTTGTAAGACAGACTAGACATTAGTGAAAAATATATATAATTTGAACTCTTGCTTTGTATTCTAATTAAGAGGTCAAGTTGACAACATTAATAATGATAATCTCAACTTGTCAATTTTTCAAAAAGAGAAAAAATAGAATACTAATTTGCTGTTGTCAAGTGGTTAGAAACAGTAATTCTTAAAAATTTTGGCTGAACGAGTAATCATCCAAATTCACAATTTCTGAAGTGTTATATATACTAATCACGAAACACATGACACACGCATGATGAGCATGTTTGTTTGACTCGTAATTTGGAGTTCCACTAGGGAAGACTTAAAAAAGTGATGACAGATGGGAAAAGAAATATGACAGATGTCTAGTGGATAGCCACTAAATGGTTTTATTTACAGATCAAGCGAGAAATTACCGAAATAGGGAAAAAATGAGGAGCAGTAAAAAATAAAATCTATATTTATATATTGCATATTTAATAAATATATATAAATATTGATGTGTTACTGCACCGCTTCTTTTTCCCTCTATTGGACACCTTTTCTCACTTGAATCAAATGGAAGGAAATTGCAACTATCAATGTACTGTAAAATATATACATACTATATCATAAATATATTTGGCAGTACACTTATTAGCCCATTTTAATGCTCTTTCAGTTTGCCTGATTTTTTTTTTTTTTACCTAATCTTTTTGGGTGGATGAAATTTTGATGCGTCAAACCATGACATTCAACATAATAATCTGTACGAGAAAGCATAATATACTTAAAGGGGTACTCAGGACTCCTAAATCATTTAAGCTTGCAAAAGTACTTTATGTGTAAAGTGTGTGTCCTCTTTTTTTATTTCATTTTACGAAAAGGGCAGATTTTAATAGAAATGTGCCCTTTTATAAATTAAACTGGTTATGCCCCCTGGCTTTCAAGCATACAGCCAGTTCTGTCAATTTCTTGTTTGTTTAGCTCTGTAAAACTAAACGTATTGCCCAGAGCTGTGTTTCATTGGACAACCACAAAATCTGGGCTAGGTTGAAGAGCGGGACTTTTGCAGCTGTGTTCTATGCCTAGCTATACAAGTAGTATTATTTTGTGTACACTTAAACTAAGAGAAGTGGAGAGGAAATGGGGCTTGGATTTCCATGTTTGCAAATACTGCCAGCTGCTACTAAAATGTCTCCAGAGACTAGAACAGTGGTTGTCACTATTTTTTTTTTGTTTTCAACAAAGACACACATTCATAAGAAAACTATTTCCAAGGTTCAACATATTAACATGCAGCTAAACTAGAATAGTGAGGCACAAATGTAATGTATACTTCTCACGTAACAGTTTTTATTAATTGCTAGGGAATCCAAACCTTAATAAAGTGTTAAGTAGCTGCAGCAGAATCCCTTGTTAATGTGGCTTAGTAGAGGTTAAAAATAAGAAAAAGGCATTTAAAGCATTTAAATCGGACAATCAGATGCATCTTATAAAAGATACAAGGAAGCAAATAATGCGTGCAAAAAGGCAATTAGATTCACTAAACTTCAAAATGAAAAAATGATAGCTAAAGAGAACAAAACCAACCCAAAGCATTTTTTAAGTACGTAACTTCTAAAAAACCCAAAAATGAAAGTGTAGGTACACTAAAAACTGAAACGGGGGTGTTAGTTAATGAAGACCAGGAAAAGGCAGGAATTTTAAATAACTATTTCTCCTCCGTATATATTAAGGAAGAACCCATGGCAATAGATGTGCAAATGATTGCTACTAAAAATTGTAATTGGGTAACTCAAGACAAGGTGCTGCAGCAACTAAAGAAAGTTAATATAAACAAAGCTCCAGGGCCTGTCGGTATCCATCCATGAGTACTTAAGGAACTAAGTGCAGAAATAAGTGAACCTCTGTTTTTAATCTTTCAAGATTCTTTTCTTTCAGGAAGTGTTCCGGAGGATTGGAGGAAGGCAGATGTGGTTCCTATATTCAAAAAGGGTTCAAAATCCTTGCCTGGAAATTATAGACCTGTGAGCTTAACTTCTGTGGCTGGGAAAATATTTGAAAGGTTATTAAGGGATAATATTCAAGAATTCCTTGAGAAGAACATGGTTATCAGCAAAAATCAGCACGGTTTTATGAAGCACAGGTCATGTCAAACTAACTTGATTGCGTTCTATGAAAAAGTAAGAAGTATAGATCAGGCTGTTGCAGTGGATGTGATCTATTTGGATTTTGCCAAGGCATTTGATACAGTTCCACACAATAGATTAGTGTTCAAACTCAAGGATATCGGTCTAGATGAAAATGCTTGTTCTTGAACATTGGCTTAAAAAGAGAGTACAAAGAGTAGTCATTAATGGTAAATTTTCAAGCTGGACAGAGGTGGTAAGTGGTGTCCCTCAGGGGTCTGTTCTGGGACCCCTTCTATTTAACATGTTTGTAAATGATCTTGAAGACAGCATTGAAAGTCATGTGTCAGTGTTTGCAGATGACACAAAACTCTGTAAAATAATACAATGTGAGCAAGGTATTACTTTGCTACAGAGGGATTTAGATAGACTGGGGGACTGGGCACTCAAATGGCAGATTAAATTTAATGTTGAAAAATGCAAAGTTATGCACTTCGGCGTAAAGAATACACAAGCAACGTATACCCTTAATGGAAGCGTATTAGGGATCACAACACACGAAAAGGACTTGGGAATTGTTATAGACAACAAACTATGCAACAATGTGCAATGTCAATCAGCAGTGGCCAAGGCCAGTAAGGTATTGTCATGCATGGAAAATGGGCATTCATTCTCGGGACGAGAATATCATTTTGCCTCTTTATAAATCACTGGTAAGACCACATATTGAATATGCTTTGCAATTTTGGGCACCTGTTCTAAAGAAGGATATTATGGCACCAGAAAAAGTGCAGAGGCGGGCTACAAAATTAATAAAAGGAATGGAACATGTCAGCTATTCACAAATTTAAACCTATTTAGTTTAGAAAAACGTCGCATGAGAGGGGATATGATAACATTATACAAATATATTCGGGGCCAATACAAACCATTGTGTGGAAATCTATTCACAAACCGGACTTTACATAGGACACAAGGTCATGCGTTTAGACTGGAAGAAAGAAGATTTTTTCTAAGACAAAGGAAAGGTTTTTTTTACTGTAAGAACAATAAGGATGTGGAATTATCTGCCTGAAGAAGTGGTTGTATCAGAGTCCATACAGATGGTAAAACAGCTACTAGATGCATAATTGCAAAAAACAGAATATTCAAGGATATAATCTTTCAATGTAGGGTAATAACTGCTTGATCCAAGGATAAATCTGACTGCCGTTCTGGGGTCAGGAAGGAATTTTTTTCCTAGCTTGTTGCAAAATTGTGCTTCAAACTTGTTTTTTTGCCTTCTTTTGGATCACCAGCAAAAAACAAATATGAGGAAGGCTGAACTTGATGGACGCAAGTCTCTTTTCAGCTATGTAACTATGTAACCCATGCCACCTACTGCTCTAGTAATCTCTTCCTAGGACGAGCCGGTATATATGTTTTGTACCTTTTAGCTTAAACCCTCCCCTACCTTTGTATATATAGTACCTATAGCCATTAGACTTCTAAGTTTTAGAATGATTTATTAAACTTTTTAATTTAACATTATTTATGTTTTAATTTATTCTAGTCTATATGGGTTGCTTTAGCACATGTAAGGGTTAGGTCTAGAGATTTAAAGATTTATCTATCTCTGATCTTACCTTTCGTTCTCGCTTTCCTATGAGCCTCCATGATGGTGCCAAGCAGAGGGGAAGATCAGGAAAGGACAGTGAAAGCGATGATACACTCGGGTAGAATAATAGGGGATGTCTCTTGTCCCTGCACAGATTCAGTATCAAACTGTCTGATAAGCCATCCGCCTTTATGTTTTTGGAACCAGGTCTGTAAGTAATTAGAAAGTTAAAGCGAGAAAGGAACAGAGACTATCTAGTCTGTCTAGAAGATAGTAATTTAGCATCCCCTATATAGGCAAATTCTTATGGCCAGTAATGTTCAAAAGGGGGTCCTTGGAACCCTCTAAAAGATGTTGCCACTCCTTAAGCGCAAGCATAATGGTCAACAATTCTCTATTGCCAATGTCATAATTGCGTTCAACAGGAGACAACTTTCTAGAGAAGTGACCACATGGATGTAAAGGGGTATCCTGACTCTCCCTCTGGGATAGAACAGCCCCTACCCCTGTTTTGGATGCATCAACCTCCAGTATGAAGGATTTGCTTGTGTCGGGGTGTCTCAATATGTCAGCTGAGGCAAATCTTTGTTTGAGGAGTTCAAACACCTCTCTAGCCTCTTTAGACCATATTGTACTGCTAGCCCCCCTGTGTGTCATATTGGTGATGGGGGCTATCACAGAAGAGAACCCTTTAATAAATGTCCTGTAAAAATTAACAAACCCAATAAACCTTTTAATGGCCTATAGTCCACTGGGTAGTGGCCAATGTAGGACAGCTTCAAGTTTCTGAGGGTCCATCTGAAATCCAGAGACAGAAATGTTATACCCTAAAAACTGTACTTCTGTTTGATCATAGATACATTTTTCCAGTTTACAATAACGTTGATTTTTCAGTAAAGTTTGCAACACTTGTTTGACATGTTCGTGGTGAGTCTGAAGGTCAGGGGAATACATAAGGATATCATCTAGATAGACTAAGATAAATTAATAGATATAATCCCAGAGTACATCATTAATAAAATCTTGAAACACACCCAGAGCATTACACAACCTGAAGGGCATCACAAGATACTTATAGTGCCCATTTCTGGTATTTAATGCCATTTTCCACTCATGGTTTTCCTTAATCCTTACCAAATTGTGTGCACTCCTTAGGTCAAGTTTAGTAAAGACTTTAGCACCATGGAGTCTGTCAAGCAATTCGAAAATGAAGGGAATGGGGAAGGCATTTTTAATTATGATTTTATTCAATGCTCTCTAGCCAATGCATGGATGTAACTCACCATCATTTTTAGATACAAAAAAGAATCCTGCACCAGCAGGCGAGGATTATTTACATATATGGCCCTTATTAGGGGCGTATTTGATATATTACTCCATTATTCGACTCTCCTGTTGAGATAACGCATATACTACTCCCTTGGGTGGTAGGTTTATGGAGCAGTCATATGCTCTGTGAGGAGGTAGAATATTGGTCTGAGTTTTGTTAAATACCTCTTTACCTTCCCAGTATTGTTTGGGAACTTTGGAGGTTTGAGGCATAGTAGTGGGTGACGTAATGATGCCCACTCTCTTGGTAATGTATAACACCTCTCAGTACAATCATTGCCCCATTCCATTATTTCCCCATTAGCCCAGTCAATATGAGGATTGTGTTTAGTAAGCCAAGGAAAGCATAATATGATGGGGCAAGAAGGAGAAGCAATAACTTGAAAAGTTATATCTTCCTTGAGTAAGGCACCAATGGAAATGCTAATAAGTAAGGTTTCGTGGGTAATTAAGGGTTGAGAGAGTGGTCTCCCATCAATAGCCTCAACAGCCAAGGGTGATAGTTTCTCCTTGATAGGTATAGTATAGTAGGTCCATCAGGGCATTGCATGAAAAGTTTTTTTTTTTTCTTGTTACATTTAATCGTAATAGCGAGGAAAAATCTATTTTTGTTATTCCCAGAGGACGTATCCATTACACCTAAAACCTTTCCCTTTAAGGTTCTTAGGTGCAGAGGTTTTCCGGACGTATGGGACAGGCACTCCTCATATGTCCTCTTCTATCGCAGTATAGACATAGGCCCTCCTTTTTCCTATATTGTCTTTCTGCCTCTGACAGTCTTGTGACCCCTAACTGCATGGGTTCGGGTTCGGACAACAGGAGGATCAGGAGCAATGGGTCTGGCAAAACAAGGTGCTAGTGACATAGCCATACATCTAGTCCTATTTCTGGTAGTTTCTATAGTTCTTAATCTATTATCAATTTGCATGACAAATGTTATAAATTCATTTAATTGTTTAGGTAGATCTTTGGCAGCAATCTCGTCCAGAATTGCTTTGGACAATCCTTTTTTAAAAGCAGAGATCAACCTGCTATTAGTGAAGTGTACCTCAGATGCCAAGGTGCGAAATTCTATGGCATAATCTGAGATAGACCAGTTCCCTTGTTTTATATGCATTAGGGTAGTGGAAGCATCATCCTCCCTGCCTAATGGTTCGAATGTTAATTTGAATTTCGCAAGGAATTCCTGGTAGTTGAAAAACAAGCACTAGTGTGATCCAGGGACACAAAATCCAAGGGACACACAAGTCCTCAGAGAATTACAAGTAAATATATAAAGTAGATTAAAATCTCATTTTATTGTAGATCATGAGATACAAAAGTAAAAAATAAAAAAAGGTACAAAAAAACTAATCACTCCACATCTAAATCCCTGAGGAGAGCTAATAAGCTCAGCAGAGCTAATGGGGATATGGGATTGGCAGGTTATCAGGGGTTTCTAAATGGCAAATGTTGGTAGATGGACATCTTAGAAAAGAAACTTGATACGTTGATAAGAATGTATCTCTTATCTTGTAGTCAGTTTTTAACGATAGATTAGAAAATGCATAAACAAATCAAGCCTGTGTCCTTAAATACTCATATTTGAGGTATAACAGATGATGTTATTCAGCTTTCTCCTAGAGTATAAACACTATAGTTCCTGGTGTTGAACAAACGTGTCTTAAGCTTAATAAGAGATTGCTAAGTAGTAACAAAATGACTATCTGTAGGAAATTGAATCAAAGAGTAACATTCAGCAACATGTAGACCACCTGTAAATGCACGGAAATCTACATGAACAGCTCAGCCTTAAAATCAGCAGTGAACACACTGTCTCAAAAATCACTAGCTAGAAGTAGATCCATGTTATTTTGGTTGTAATAGCAAAATCACTATATAGATAACTCTTGCTTGAATTATCCCAAGAAAGCCCCATTTTAATGAAAAATAACTAATTATAGTAGGTCTATGCTCATAACCCTCACTCCAAATAAAGTGTTAGACAGAACAAGTGCCGTGAAAATAAAATAAAAAGTAAAGAGACATGAAGCCTAACGCGCATTTCGGCGCTGATTATAAGATTTCTGATTATATGTAGATTTCTGTCCATTTACAGGCGGTAAATTACAGGCGCCTTAGGTGGAGGTAAAGTAGGTAGAGGTGACCTAGTTGGAGAAGCCACAGGTTGTAGATGCGCTGTGCAAGTAAGAAGCATACTGAAAGCCTCGGCAAAGTGATCCATACGGTGATCATTCTCCTCTAGCTTTCTCTCGCAAGCTGCTGTGTGCTGACACAATTCTGCAGGATCTATGGTCATGTCATAATGTCAGGATGCTTCCAAATGTCTGAAATTATATTCGGACCGAAACGAATTGCACATACATTTATTCCTTAATCTATTTGGTTTGAAAGAAAGTCTTTCATATCCCGCTTTACATTATGAGTTTTGAACTTCACCCAAACAGTTGATGCATATTAAAAGAACTACAACTATCTAAATTTATTGTATTTTTTCAACAAATTACAATCCTACCCTCTAGCTGAAAGTTAGGTTTCATTTAAAAAAAAAAAAAAAAAGAAATGTTTCATTTAAAAATTTGAAAACAAAATAAATTCTGCTTGTAAAGTTTTTTTGTTTTTTTTTTAGAAGCAATGGAAATAAAATTTATTTATATAAAATTTAATCTCTCTGCTTTTTCATACTAGCAGCTCCTCAGCTGTTTTGTCATTTACTCCTCAAAACTCGAGCAGTTTTAATTTTAGAACCTGGCTAAGAGACAATCAAAGTAAAATAATGACTGTCTATGAGAACCATTACTTCAGCAGTATCAGATCAGATATATTGCAGATCTGATGTAATAAAGAAAAACACATTGTCCAGCACTTAAACAGCTTCTGCAGCCTGAATCCCTATCAGAGATTGTTGGCCCCATTTTGCTTTTTATAGTTGCAATCTTTACATCAACATCAAACAAAACATCACACTTTCCTTCTGATGTCAGCATATCTCCAATGATTATCATTATATAGCTGCAGCACCTTTATTACTTCCATTTTGCAAAGGGTTAATGCACATTACATGTGGTAGGAGAAACATTCAAACTTAATAATAGGCCAATAAAATTAGTAATAGGTTACTATACAGAGCTTTAAAGTGTTAACCTGTTTAAAGTTTTTACAAATACAAAAAAGAAAAGTCCTGTGCTCACTCCCATTACTCCTGGGCGACAGCAACGACTACAGTACACATCAGCTAATACATATAGTAAAAAACAAAAATGTTACCCGCGCTCTCTCCTTAATCCCTATGTATATTTAAACAAATGGAGGTCATTTAGTTACTCCATTGGCCACTGGAGGAAAGGCCCGCTTGCCAACGTCAAGGCAGACCCCCCTAGATGGGTCCTACTCTGACCCTTTACCTTAATAGGGAACACATGGGATGGGCGGCAGAATTGTAACCTATCTATGTGATACAAAAAGTGAATAGAAATACAAAAAAAAAAAAAAAGTCCTGCTCTCATTCCCATCACTCCCACTCACTAAACTCCCATCACTCCCACTCACTAAATATACATAGGGATTAAGGAGAGAGTGCAGGTAACTTTTTTCTTTGGTTTTTACTATATGTATTAGCTGATGTGTACTGTAGTCGTTGCTGCCGCCCTTTTTGTATCACACAGCTAGGTTACAATGCTGCCGCCCATCCCATGTGTTCCCTATTAAGGGTTAACAAGTATATAGGGGTGTATATAAAAAAATAACCCTTTCTCTCTCATTAGAGATATTTTTGCCAGAAGCTCAAGGAAGCTAAGTAAAGGGTCAGAGTAGGACCCGTCTAGGGGAGTCTGCCTTGACGTTGGCAGGCGGGCATTCCCTCCAGTGGCCATTGAAGTAACTAAATGACCTCCATCTGTTTAAAGTTTTGCCTCTAATAATATGCCTTTCTAGATGGGTAAAAATTACATTAGGATCATATTATTAACCCTCCTGACCAGATATACTTTACAGAGCACTAAATTAGATTTATGCTGTGCAGGAGAGTCTTTCCTACCCTACCAAAGATCACTTGCCTTGTTGCAGATTAGTGTGTAATATAGAGTGACAAATAAGAAGTGTTAAGTATGTAAGTGTGCAAGAATGGTGCCCTGACTTTATTGCATTAGTGATGTCGCGAACACGAAATTTTCGGTTCGCGAACGGCGAACGCGAACTTCCGCAAATGTTCGCGAACCGGCGAACCGGGCGAACCGCCATAGACTTCAATGGGCAGGCGAATTTTAAAACACACAGGGACTCTTTCTGGCCACAATAGTGATGGAAAAGTTGTTTCAAGGGGACTAACACCTGGACTGTGGCATGCCAGAGGGGGATCCATGGCAAAACTCCCATGGAAAATTACACAGTTGATGCAGAGTCTGGTTTTAATCCATAAAGGGCAGAAATCACCTAACATTCCTAAATCACAATGAATATGGATTGATACCTGACATATGACATATTGACACCTTGACATATGGATTGACACCTGTCCTCAGAGCCCCTGATGCACACGGACACAGAGCAGAATAGGGACTGGTCCCCCTACATAGGGTCACTTGGCAGATATGGATTGACACCTATCCTAAGGATCCATGATACACACTGACAAAGAGCAGAATAGAGACTGTTCCCCTTACATAGGGTCACTTGGCAGGTATGGATTGACACCTGTCCTCAGAGACCATGATACACACTGACACAGAGCAGAATAGAGACTGTTCCCCCTACATAGGGTCACTTGGCAGATATGGATTGACACCTGTACTCAAAGCCCCTGATACACACTGACACAGAGCAGAATAGAGACTGTTCCCCCTACATAGGGTCACTTGGAAGATATGGATTGACACCTGTCCTCAGAGACCATGATACACACTGACACAGAGCAGAATAGAGACTGTTCCCCCTACATAGGGTCACTTGGCAGATATGGATTGACACCTGTCCTCAGAGACCATGATACACACTGACACAGAGCAGAATAGAGACTGTTCCCCCTACATAGGGTCACTTGGCAGATATGCATTGACACCTGTCCTAAGGATCCCTGATACACACTGACACAGAGCAGAATAGGGACTGTTCCTCCTACATAGTGTCACTTGGCAAATATGGCGTGGTCGTGGGAGGAGGAGGATGACTTTCACCTCTTCCCCTGTTAGATTCCTGTTGTGCTGTGACAACACCCTTATACGCTGTGTAAAGCATACTTTTTAATTTATTTTGCAAATGCTGCATCCTTTCCGACTTGTAATTCGGTAACATTTCCGCCACTGTCTGCTTATACCGGGGGTCTAGTAGCGTGGACACCCAGCACAGGTCATTCTCCTTCAGCCTTTTTATACGAGGGTCCCTCAACAGGCACGACAGCATGAAAGACCCCATTTGCACAAGGTTGGATGCCGAGCTACTCATTTCCCATTCCTCCTCCTCACAGAGAGCAGAATAGGGACTGTTCCCCCTACACTTGGCAGATATGGATTGACACCTGTCCTAAGGGTCCCTGATACACACTGGCACAGAGCAGAATAGGGACTGTTCTACGCCGAGTCACTTGGCAGATATGGTTGACTATCTAAGGATCCCTGACTACACACACTGACACAGAGCAGAATAGGGACTCTTCCCCACACATACCCAAGGTCGCTTGGCGAAGATATGGATTGACACCTATCCTAAGTATCCCTGATACACACACTGACACAGAGCAGAATAGGGACTGTTCCCCTACATAGGGTCACTTGGCAGATATGGATTGACTTTTCCCTGTCCTCAGAGACCATGATACACACACTGACTGGGCAGAATAGAGACTGTTCCCCTACAGGTCACTTGGCAGATATGGATTGACACCTGTCCTAAGGATTACTAGTGATACACTTTTGACATACAGAGCAGGTAGAGACTATTCTCCTACATAGGGTCACTTGGCAGATATGGATTGACACCTGTCCTCAGAGACTATGATACACACTGACAGAGCAGAATAGAGACTGTTTCCCCTACATAGGGTCACTTGGCAGATATGGATTGACACCTGTCCTCAGAGCCCCTGATACACACTGACACAGAGCAGAATAGGGACTGTTCCCCCTACATAGGGTCACTTGGCAGATATGGATTGACACTTATCCTAAGGATCCCTGATACACACTGACACAGAGCAGAATAGGGACTGTCCCCCCTACATAGGGTCACTTGGCAGATATGGATTGACACCTGTCCTCAGAGACCATGATACAGACTGACAGAGAGCAGAATAGAGACTGTTCCCCCTACATAGGGTCACTTGGCAGATATGGATTGACACCTGTCCTAAGGATCCATGATACACACTGACACAGAGCAGAATAGGGACTGTTCCTCCTACATAGGGTCACTTGGCAGATATGGATTGACACCTGTCCTCAGAGCCCCTGATACACACTGACACAGAGCAGAATAGGGATTGTTACCCCTACATAGGGTCACTTGGCAGATATGGCGTGGTCGTGGGAGGAGGAGGATGACTTTCTCCTCTTCCCCTGTTAGATTCCCGTTGTGCTGTGACATCACCCTTATACGCTGTGTAAAGCATACTTTTTAATTTATTTTGAAAATGCTGCATCCTTTATGACTTGTAATTCGGTAACATTTGCGCCACTGTCTGCTTATACCGGGGGTCTAGTAGCGTGGACACCCAGCACAGGTAGTTCTCCTTCAGCCTTTTTATACGAGGGTCCCTCAACAGGCATGACAGCATGAAAGACCCAATTTGCACAAGGTTGGATGCCGAGCTACTCATTTCCCGTTCCTCCTCCTCACACAGAGCAGAATAGGGACTGTTCCCCCTACACTTGGCAGATATGGATTGACACCTGTCCTAAGGGTCCCTGATACACACTGACACAGAGCAGAATAGGGACTGTTCCCCTACATAGGGTCACTTGGCAGATATGGATTGACACTGTCCTCAGAGACCATGATACACACTGACACAGAGCAGAATAGAGACTGTTCCCCCTACATAGGGTCACTTGGCAGATTTGTGATGGTGCGGTCACATGCACGGGAGGCAAGCGCATGCTCCATGTGAACATGCTCAAGCCATACCACGAGCGCACGGAAGAGGTAACCGCGATCTGTGCACCTGCCACTGAAGATTATGATAATTTGCCACTCCCAGATCTCCTAGACCTAGAGGGCCAGAGCGGAGACCTGGGAGAAGTACAGTTAGGAGAACGGTTAGACCCCCAGGAGCGAACCCAGGTCCAAAGACTAATCCAGGACAAGGGGGCCACGTTTTCCAACCTACCTGGGTACAGTCCGTTAACCACTCACAAAGTTGAAACCCTAGACCAGACCCCCCTTCGCCAAACCGCCTATCGCATACCCGAAGCAGTTAAAGAAAATATTCAGAAAGAAATTGAGGAAATGATGCAGTTAGGGGTGATAGAACACTCTGACAGCCCCTGGGCCTCCCCGGTAGTACTAGTACCGAAACGGGACGGCACGACCCGTTTCTGTGTAGACTACCGGAGGCTAAACGATAAAACAACCTCAGACGCCTCGTCTATGCCCCGGATAGACGAGCTCCTAGACAAAATGGCCAGAGGCCAGTACCTCACCACAATAGATCTGTGCAAGGGGTACTGGCAAATTCCATTAGCCGAGGACGCCATCCACAAGTCGGCATTTGTCACCTCGTTTGGCCTGTATCAGTTTAAGGCCATGCCATTCGGGATGAAGAATGCCCCGGCTAACTTTCAGAGGATGGTAGATCGGCTACTGGATGGGTTTCAGGAGTATTCCTGCGCCTACTTGGATGATATAGCCATATTTAGCTGCTCCTGACCCTAACACCTGACCCACATAGGAGCCGTGCTAGACCAGATTAGGGAGGCCGGACTGATCCTAAAGCCCAGTAAGTGCCATATAGGAACGCGTAAAAACCTCCCCAAGATAGTAGTATGGGCCCCAGAGTGTGAACAGGCCTTCCAACAGCTCAAGACGGCGCTCATTAAATCACCTGTACTTTCTGATCCAACTAAACGCTTTCTCGTCCATACAGACGCTTCTATGTTTGGATTGGGAGCAGTACTGAGCCAAGTCGGAGCAGATGGCGGCGAGCAACCCGGGCTTATCTAAGCCGGAAACTTTTGCCCAGGGAAGTAGATACACTGCCATTGAAAAGGAGTGCCTGGCGGTGGTGTGGGCCCTCAGAAAGCTGGTATGGACAACCGTTTACCTTACTCACAGATCACAACAAATTTGGGGCACTGCACGTGCAATCTAATGTGCCACCAGATAGGAGTGGTGTGTTAAGTAGTACTATTCTTATCAGTTTAATCCCTGTTACATCCCCTATCCGTTGATGTGGAGCAAGACGCAGTAGCAGAAGAGGACTCAGCCGAGGAGGTTATGGAAGAGGATGTAGTAGGAGGAGTAGAGGAGGTGGCAGCAGGCCTTCCTGCAAGTCATGGCGGTGTCACCAACTCCTCTGCAGAGCCACGCATTCCATGCTTGGCAGCCGTCAGCAGGTTTGCCCAATGCGCAGTGTAGGTGATATACCTGCCCTGACCATGCTTTACAGACCAGGTATCAGTGGTCAGATGGACCCTTGCCCCAACACTGTGTGCCAGACATGCCATTATTTCCTTTTGCACAATCGAGTACAGGTTGGGGATTGCCTTTTGTGAAAAGAAATTTCGTCCGGGTACCAGTGAGTGAGTGGTGGCACTGGGTACAGTATCCACTGTGAGCCTGACACACCCGCTGGCAGACAACTAACTGCTATTCAATCTATAACAGTGAAAAAAATTTTTTGTTTTTAAATGCAAGCTATTATGACAACAGATATGAGTGGCACTGTAAACTGGCAGAGTACACACTGTAGGGCTGACACACCCGCTTGAAGACAACTAACTGCTATTCAATCTATAACAGTGAAAAAAGTTTTTTGTTTTTAAATGCAAGCTATTGTGACACCAGATATGAGTGGCACTGTGAACTGGCAGAGTACACGCTGTAGGGCTAACACACCCGCTTTGAGACAACTAATAGCTATTCAATCTATAACAGTGAAAAAAGTTTGGGGGTTTTAAATGCAAGCTATTGTGACACCAGTGAGTGAGTGGTGACACTGGACACAGTATCCACTGTGAGCCTGACACACCCGCTTTGAGACAATTAACTGCTATTCAATCTATAATAGTGAAAAAAAATAATTGTTTTTAAATGCAAGCTATTATGACACCAGATATGAGTGGCACTGTAAACTGGCAGAGTACACGCTGTAGGGCTGACACACCCGCTTGAAGACAACTAACTGCTATTCAATCTAGAACAGTGAAAAAAGTTTTTTGTTTTTAAATGCACGCTATTGTGACACCAGATATGAGTGGCAAAGTACACTGGCAGAGGTCTGCAGAGCACACGCTGAAGGCCTGACACCCGCTTTTAGGACACTGACTGCTATTAGCTTACACTGAAAAACTTTTTTTCTTTGTAAAAGCACGCTATAGAGACAACAGATATGAGTGGCAAAGTACACGGGCAGAGGTCTGCAGAGCACACGCTGAAGGAGGCCTGACACCCAGATGGTTGCAGACAACTAACTGCTATTCAATCTATTACAGTGAAAAAATTTTTTTTTCTTTTTAAATGTCAAGCTTAAGCTATTGTGACACCAGATATGAGTCGTGGCACTGGGAAAATGGGCACAGTATCCACTGTGAGCCTGACACACCTGCTTTAAGGACACTGACTGCTATTCAATCTATAACAGTGAAAAACGTTTTTTGTTTTTAAATGCAAGCTATTGTGACACCAGATATGAGTGGTGGCACTGACTGGGCAAATGAGCAAAGTATCCACTGTGAGCCTGACACAGAAGCTGGCAGCAGTGGCAGACAACTAACTGCTATTCAATCTATAACAGTGAAAAAAGTTTTTTGTTTTTAAATGCAAGCTATTGTGACACCAGTGAGTGAGTGGTGGCACTGGGCACCGTATCCACTGTGAGCCTGACACACCCGCTTTAAGGACACTGACTGCTATTCAATCTGTAACAGTGAAAAAAGTTTTTTCTTTTTAAATGCAAGCTATTGTGACACCAGTGAGTGAGTGGTGAGCCTGACACACCCGCTTTAAGGACACTGACTGCTATTCAATCTATAACAGTGAAAAAAGTTTTTTTGTTTTTAAATGCAAGCTATTGTGGCACTGACTGGCCAAATGGGCGCAGTATCCACTGTGAGCCTGACACAGAAACTGGCAGCAGTGGCAGACAACTAACTGCTATTCAATCTATAACAGTGAACAAAGTTTTTTGTTTTTAAATGCAAGCTATTGTGACACCAGTGAGTGAGTGGTGGCACTGGGCACAGTATCCACTATGAGCCTGACACAGAAGCTGGCAGCAGTGGCAGACAACTAACTGCAATTACATTACACAGAAAAAAAATAAAAAAAAGCATACCCTAACCCTAACCTAGCTATGCCTAACCCTATCTAATCAACAGCAGCTACACTTTCCCTCCTCTCACTAAGCATGCAGCTTGAGAATGAATCTAAAATGGATGCTGTCCAGTAGGTGGGAGGGTCTGCTAGGGAGGGTGTGCTGCTAATTGGCTGGAATGTGTCTGCTGACTGTGAGGTACAGGGTCAAAGTTTACTCAATGATGAAGAATAGGGGGCGGATCGAACCGCGCATGTGTTCGCCGTCCGCGGCGGACGCGAACACGCTATGTTTGCCAGGAACTGTTCGCCAGCGAACCGTTCGGAGCATCACTATATTGCATCTAGGTCTACTCTTTGAAGGAAACTAGATAACCGTGGCAGAAAGCTGTGGTATGACAGGCACCAGAGAAAGGACATGGTCATTGAATGCTAAATGCTGGGATTTATAGGCACTTAATAAGTATAGACAATGCACCCCTTGATGATATAAGCTGGAAGCAAATAGCTTCTGGAAATAACAATTTGAGGAAATGTGAAAAAAATATTTTAATAAGACAAGTAGTATTCATTTTTAGTGCCAGAGGAATTCTACATAGCTGATTAACAAGAAACTATGTATGACAATTTGAATAGATTTATAAAATGAGAAAATAAACATATCTGCAATTTTATCCAGAGGCTATAAGAAACAAACCAATATAAACTAGAAATTATATTATTTGTAATGTAGCATTACAAAAAATGAAATGATTGTATTTGTTTGTTTCTTTTCAAAAAGTATATCATTAGATGAGATGTTCATTGGGTTTGGTCATTTTTATTTAAATCTTAATGTTGACATCTATCAATTAACATGTTAGGTATAAATGTAAAAGGACACTATAGTCACCCAGACTACTTAATTTCAATAAAGTGGTCTGGGAGCAATTACCCTATCCTTTTAATCCTGCAATTTTATAAAAGTGTAGTTTTCTTTTAACCCCTTAAGAAATGAGCCAAATGTACACATTTGTCATCAAAACAAAACATAAACAAAACCTGGAATTTGACTATATGTCTGTTCAACTGTAATTCACCTCTTTTATATTAAGTGCACCCACACTTATTATATATCATTTTATTCAGGGGAAACAGGACTTTTATTTAAAATCAAATATTTAGGCATGAAACATAATTTAATATGAATAAAATATAAAATAATGGGAGAAAATAAGAATTGTTATTTTTTTAGTTCTGCATGACATTTTAACTGTTAATGTCACCATACTGTTAGCTGTTACTGCAATAATGTACACATATTTGTATTCAGCAAAGTCTCACGTGTAAAACAGTACCACCTATGTACAGGTTATATGGTGTTTTGGGAAGTTACAGGGTCAAATAAAGCATGTTACATTTTTCAGTTTATACACATTGAAATTCGCCAGATTGGTTATGTTGCATTTGAGACCAAATGATAGCCTAGGAATTAGAATTACCCCCATGATAGCTTACCATTTGCAAAAGCAGACAACCCAAGGTATTACAATAGGGTATGTCCAGTCTTTTCTAGTAGCCACTTAATTACAAACACTGGCATATTTGTTTGTGTGTGAAAAATGCAAAAAAGTTAATTGAACGCTAAAGTGGATTCTAAAAAAGACTGTACATACCCCATTTGCAATACCTTGGGTTGTCTTTTGCAAATGGTATGCCATCATCGGGGTAATTCTGATTCCTGGGCTGCCATACGGTCTCAAAAGCATTGGGCAAATTTCAATGTGCAAAAAGGAAACTCAAGCCTTATATTTGACTCAGTAACTTTTGAAAACAGCATAAAACCTGTACATGGGGAGTACTGTTATACTCGAGAGACTTAACCAAACACAAATATTAGTGTTTCAAAATAGTAAAATGTATCACAACAATATCATCAGTGGAAGTACCATTTGTGTGTGAAAAATTCAAAACTGCATTTTTACTGACGATATCATCATTGTGATATGTTTTACTGTTTTTAAACACTGATATTTGTGTTCAGTGAAGTCTCCTGAGTAAAACAGTACCCCCCATGTACAGGTTTTATGGTGTCCTACAGGGTTAAATACAGGGAGTGCAGAATTATTAGGCAAATTAGTATTTTGACCACATCATCCTCTTTATGCATGTTGTCTTACTCCAAGCTGTATAGGCTCGAAAGCCTACTACCAATTAAGCATATTAGGTGATGTGCATCTCTGTAATGAGAAGGCGTGTGGTCTAATGACATCAACACCCTATATCAGGTGTGCATAATTATTAGGCAACTTCCTTTCCTTTGGCAAAATGGGTCAAAAGAAGGACTTGACAGGCTCAGAAAAGTAAAAAATAGTGAGATATCTTGCAGAGGGATGCAGCACCCTTAAAATTGCAAAGCTTCTGAAGCGTGATCATCGAACAATCAAGCGTTTCATTCAAAATAGTCAACAGGGTCGCAAGAAGCGTGTGGAAAAACCAAGGCGCAAAATAACCGCCCATGAACTGAGAAAAGTCAAGCGTGCAGCTGCCACGATGCCACTTGCCACCAGTTTGGCCATATTTCAGAGCTGCAACATCACTGGAGTGCCCAAAAGCACAAGGTGTGCAATACTCAGAGACATGGCCAAGGTAAGAAAGGCTGAAAGACGACCACCACTGAACAAGACACACAAGCTGAAACGTCAAGACTGGGCCAAGAAATATCTCAAGACTGATTTTCTAAGGTTTTATGGACTGATGAAATGAGAGTGAGTCTTGATGGGCCAGATGGATGGGCCCGTGGCTGGATTGGTAAAGGGCAGAGAGCTCCAGTCCGACTCAGACGCCAGCAAGGTGGAGGTGGAGTACTGGTTTGGGCTGGTATCATCAAAGATGAGCTTGTGGGGCCTTTTCGGGTTGAGGATGGAGTCAAGCTCAACTCCCAGTCCTACTGCTAGTTCCTGGAAGACACCTTCTTCAAGCAGTGGTACAGGAAGAAGTCTGTATCCTTCAAGAAAAACATGATTTTCATGCAGGACAATGCTCCATCACACGCGTCCAAGTACTCCACTGCGTGGCTGGCAAGAAAGGGTATAAAAGAAGAAAATCTAATGACATGGCCTCCTTGTTCACCTGATCTGAACCCCATTGAGAACCTGTGGTCCAACATCAAATGTGAGATTTACAAGGAGGGAAAACAGTACACCTCTCTGAACAGTGTCTGGGAGGCTGTGGTTGCTGCTGCACGCAATGTTGATGGTGAACAGATCAAAACACTGACAGAATCCATGGATGAAAGGTGGCTATATTGGTCACTGATTTGTTTTTGTTTTGTTTTTGAATGTCAGAAATGTATATTTGTGAATGTTGAGATGTTACATTGGTTTCACTGGTAATAATAAATAATTGAAATGGGTATATATTTGTTTTTTGTTAAGTTGCCTAATAATTATGCACAGTAATAGTCACCTGCACACACAGATATCCCCTAACATAGCTAAAACTAAAAACAAACTAAAAACTACTTCCAAAAATATTCAGCTTTGATATTAATGAGTTTTTGGGGTTCATTGAGAACATGGTTGTTGTTCAATAATAAAATTAATCCTCAAAAATACAACTTGCCTAATAATTCTGCACTCCCTGTATAGGGCTTGCAAGCCAATTTCTCTAGACTTTCAGCCTGGGTTGTCAGGCAGGTCGCTAAAATTGTAATTAATAAAATGACTTGATTATGTAAAAATATTGAATAAATATATTTGTAGAATTTAAATATATATGTATGTATATTTGTGTGTGTGTGTGTGTGTGTGTGTGTGTATATATACACATCTATGTATCTATAATGTCATTCTAAATGTAGTTTGAATTTAATATATATTAATTTAATATGTATTAATATAATATTTTATATTAATATATATATCATTTTTTAAAATTAATTTTTCTTTTTTTCTTTTAATTTGTACAAATGTTTTGATTATTTTTAATATATATATATATATATATATATATATATATATATATATATATATTATATTAATATTAAAATACACTTATTAATGGTTTATGTATGTGTATGTGGATATAAAACTACATATACATATATATATATGATCCAGTACTTTTATTAACTTTATTAAACTTTTTTTATTAACTTTTAATAACTTTATAAACTTTTTTGCAGCCATTAGGGGGACTGTCTGGGAGCTTAAGCACTGCATAATCCGGCTATTCCGGCCATGTGATCGCAAGGACCCCGTGATCACATGGCCGGAGAGAATCGGATCGGGCAGAGGGGGTCTGCCTGAGCTCCCAGGCAGACCCCAGGACCGCGCCCGCCGGGGAAGCGGCGGGGATCCTGTAAGTCCAAAGGATGGCAGGGACGTTCTATGCATCCCGCCGGATTTTAGGACCGCCCTAAAAAGGACGGCATAGAACGCCCACCATCCTTAAGGGGTTAAATCCATTTAAAGTGGTTGTCATACTGAAGCCCATAGGAAATTACTCAATAAAATGCTGTCCTAAAGGGAACCTTGAATGTGTGTATGGCGGTACTGTGCATCTGCATCAGATCAGTGCTTCAATATGAAGAGTGTTGGATTGAACAAACATGGTGGAAGTCATGTCATGATGTCGTGGAAGGTGGAGAGGTGAGCAGCCCCAATAGTGCTAAAAAACTTTATTTTACTAATTTGTATTGCACATGGTGTGGACCTATACAGAAATAGGGATAAGGGCACTGTAGTATTAGGCTAGGAATACAGGTTTTTATTCCTCATGCTATAGTGTTCCATTAACTGAAAAATCTCTTTAGCAACCTATTACAGGAGCTTCAACTATTAATGCAAATATGCTGACAACAAGCAGCAACCAAGAACACATACAATGTAAACTAAGTGGATATAGAATCCTTAAAGGGACATTTGTCACCAAAACTACTTTAGCCTAATGAAGCAGTTTATATACATATATACATATATATATATATATATATATATATATACATATATATATATATAATGCCTCTAAAGTCTCACTACTAAATTCTGTCTTTTAACCCCTTCGGGACCGGACTGTTTTGGGCATGTTGTATGTTAAGGACCAGAGCTATTTTAAAACTTTTGTGGTGTTTGTGTTTAGCTGTAATTTTCCTCTCTCTCATTTACAGTGGCATCACTAGGGGGGGGGGACAGAGGGGGCCATGGCACCCCCTACATCATGCTGTGCCCCCCAAACGCTGGAAACTTCCTGGTCATGTGCTGTGCTTAAATTATATGCCCTCCAGCATAACAGTTTGTTACAGCCCGAGGGAATGCAGGACTGAGTCGCTGGGTGTTGTCTGTGGCAGGAGGGAGCACTGACATGCTCCCGGGAACAGGCCCCGCCCCCAAACAAAGCCCCGCCTCCCTCACATAAGCACCGCCCCCGCCGTTAAGCAGCAGACATTGCGGCTGCTGGAAAGGCCAGAAGATGGCTGTCTGACCCCCATCAACAGCCTCCAATGACAGGTAGGCTTAATATGCTCAGGTGTGTGTGTCTGTCTGCTAGTGAGAAAGCTTGTGTGTGTGTATGGACTCAGCAGTCTGTGTGTGTGTGTGTATGGACTCAGCAGTCTGTGTGTGTGTGTGTGTGGACTCAGCAGTCTGTGTGTGTGTGTGTGTCTGTGTATGGACTTAGCAGTCTGTGTGTCTGTGTGTGTACGGACTTAGCAGTCTGTGTGTATGTGTGTGTCCGGACTTAGCAGTCTGTGTGTGTGTATGGACTCAGCAGTCTGTGTGTGTGTGTGTATGGACTCAGCAGTCTGTGTGTGTGTATGGATTCAGCTTGGTCTGTGTGTGTGTGTGGACCCAGCAGTCTGTGTGTGTGTATGGACTCAGCAGTCTGTGTGTGTGTGTGTGTGTGTGTGTGGACTCAGCAGTCTGTGTGTGTGTGTGTCTGTGTATGGACTTAACTTGGGGTCTCTGTGTGTATGTGTGTGTCGGACTTAGCAGTCTGTGTGTATGTGTGTATGGACTCAGCAGTCTGTGTGTATGTGTGTGGACTCCAGCGGTCTGTGTGTGTGTGTGTGTGTGTGTATGGACTCAGCAGTCTGTGTGTGTATGGATTCAGCAGTCTGTGTGTATGTATGGACTCAGCAGTCTGTGTGTGTGTATGGACTCAGCAGTCTGTGTGTGTGTGTGTGTGTCTGTGTATGGACTAAGCAGTCTGTGTGTGTACGGACTTAGCAGTCTGTGTGTATGTGTGTGTACGGACTCAGCAGTCTGTGTGTGTGTGTGTGTGTGTGTGAGGACTCAGCAGTCTGTGTGTGTGAGGACTCAGCAGTCTGTGTGTGTGAGGACTCAGCAGTCTGTGTGTGTGTATGGACTCAGCGGTCTGTGTGTCTGTGTGTGTGTGTATGGACTTAGTAGTCTGTGTGTGTGTATGGAGTCAGCAGTCTGAGGTGTGTGTGTGTATGGACTCAGTTTGTGTGTGTGTGTATGGACTCAGCAGTTTGTGTGTGTGTGTATGGACTCAGCAGTCTGTGTGTGTGTGTGTGTGTGTGTATGGACTTAGCAGTCTGTATGTGTGTGTGTGTATGGACTCAGCAGTCTGTGTGTATGTGTGTGTACGGACTTAGCAGTCTGTGTGTATGGACTCAGCAGTCTCTGTGTGTGTGGACTCAGCAGTCTGTGTGTGTGTGGACTCAGCAGTCTGTGTGTGTGTATGTACTCAGCAGTCTGTGTGTGGGGGGTGTATGGAGTCAGCAGTCTGAGTGTGTGTGTGTGTGTGTGTGTATGGAGTCAGCAGTCTGTGTGTGTATGGACTCAGCAGTATGTGTGTGTGTGTATGGACTCAGCAGTCTATATGTCTGTGTGTATGGATTTGGCTGTCTGTGTGTGTATGGATTCGGCAGTGTCTGTGTGTGTATGGACTCAGCAGTCTCTTTGTGTGTGTATGGATTCGGCAGTCTGTGTGTCTGTGTGTGTGTGTGTATGGATTCTGCAGTCTGTGTGTGTGTGTGTGTGTGTGTATATATGGATTCAGCAGTCTGTGTGTCTGTGTGTGTGTGTGTGTATGGATTCGGCAGTCTGTGTGTGTGTGTGTATGGATTCAGCAGTGTGTGTCTGTGTATGGATTCGGCAGTCTGTGTGTCTGTGTGTGTGTGTGTATGGATTCTGCAGTCTGTGTGTGTGTGTGTGTGTGTGTATATATGGACTCAGCAGTCTGTGCGTATGGACTCAGCAGTCTGTGCGTATGGACTCAGCAGTCTGTGCGTGTGGGCTCGGCAGTCTGTGCGTATGGGCTCGGCAGTCCGTGCGTATGGGCAGTCTATGTGTCTGTGTGTGTATGCACATAGCAGTCTGTGTGTGTGTGTGTGTCTGTATGGACTCAGCAGTATCCTTCCTACCTTTTTTTGTGGGGGGAAAGGACCTGACTAGCTGATACATTTATATCAAGGACTTTTTAAATAAATTTTTACCATTTCTATTCACAATTTGAGTCCTGTCTACGCTATTGGTTTACTTCAATAGACACTCAGAATTTCAGCAGTCTGTGTGTATTTGTGTGTGTGTATGGACTCAGCAGTCTGTGTGTGTGTGTGTGTGTGTGTGTCTGTGTGTGTGTGTGTAAGGACTCAACAGTCTCTGTGTGTGTGTGTGTACGGACTCAGCAGTCTGTGTGTGTGTGTGTGTACAGACTCAGCAGTCTGTGTGTGTGTGTATGGACTTAGCAGTCTGTGTGTCTGTGTTTGTGTATGGACTTAGCAGTCTGTGTGTGTGTGTGTGTGTGTGTGTGTATGGATTCGGCAGTCTGTGTCTTTGTGTGTATGGACTCAGCAGTCTGTGTGTCTGTGTGTGTATATATGGACTCGGCAGTCTGTGCGTATGGACTCGGCAGTCTGTGCGTATGGACTCGGCAGTCTGTGTGTGTGTGTATGTATGGACTGAGCAGTCTATGTGTCTGTGTGTATGGACTCAGCAGTCCTTGTGTGTATGGACTCAGCAGTCTGTGTCTGTGTGTATGGACTCAGCAGTCCTTGTGTGTATGGACTCAGCAGTCTGTGTGTGTGTATATATGGACTCAGCAGTCTATGTGTCTGTGTGTGTATGGACACAGCAGTCTGTGTGTGTGTGTGTCTGTATGGACTCAGCAGTATCCTTCCTACCTTTCTTTGTAGGGGGTAAGGACCTGACTAGCTGATACATTTATATCAAGGACTTTTTAAATAAATGTTTACCATTTCTATTCACAATTTGAGTCCTGTCTACGCTATTGGTTTACTTCAATAGACACTCAGAATTTCAGCAGTCTGTGTGTATTTGTGTGTGTGTATGGACTCAGCAGTCTGTGTCTGTGTGTGTGTGTGTATAGACTCAGCAGTCTGTGTGTGTGTGTGTGTGTGTGTACAGACTCAGCAGTCTGTGTGTGTGTGTACGGACTCAGCAGTCTGTGTCTGTGTGTGTGTGTGTACAGACTCAGCAGTCTGTGTGTGTGTGTGTACAGACTCAGCAGTCTGTGTTTATGTATGGACTTAGCAGTCTGTGTGTGTGCGTATGGACTCAGCAGTCTGTGTTTGTGTGTACAGACTCAGCAGTCTATGTGTGTGTGTGTGTGTGTATGGATTCGGCAGTGTCTGTGTGTGTGTCTGGACTCAGCAGTCTTTTTGTGTGTGTATGGACTCAGCAGTATGTCTGTGTGTGTATGGAGTCAGCAGTCTGTGTGTGTGTGTGTGTACGGACTCAGCAGTCTGTGTGTGTGTGGATTCAGCAGTCTGTGTGTCTGTGTGTGTGTGTATGGATCGTCAGTCTGTGTGTCTGTGTGTGTGTATGGATTCGTCAGTCTGTGTGTGTGTGTATGGATTCAGCAGTCTGTGTGTCTGTGTGTGTGTGTGTATGGATTCGGCAGTGTGTGTGTCTGTGTGTGTGTGTGTGTGTATGGACTCAACAGTCTGTTTGTGTGTGTGTGTGTGTATGCGGACTCAACAGTCTGTGTGTGTGTGTGTGTGTCTGGACTCAACAGTCTGTGTGTGTGTGTGTGTGTGTGTGTATGCGGACTCAACAGTCTGTGTCTGTGTGTGTGTGTGTACGGACTCAGCAGTCTGTGTGTCTGTGTTTGTGTATGGACTTAGCAGTCTGTGTGTGTGTGTGTATGGATTCGGCAGTCTGTGTGTCTTTGTGTGTATGGACTCAGCAGTCTGTGTGTCTGTGTGTGTATATATATGGACTCAGCAGACTGTGCATATGGACTCAGCAGACTGTGCATATGGACTCGGCAGTCTGTGCGTATGGACTCGGCAGTCTGTGTGTGTGTATGTATGGACTCGGCAGTCTATGTGTCTGTGTGTATGACTCAGCAGTCCTTGTGTGTGTGTGTATGTATGGACTGAGCAGTCTATGTGTCTGTGTGTATGGACTCAGCAGTCCTTGTGTGCTTGGACTCAGCAGTCCTTGTGTGTATGGACTCAGCAGTCTGTGTGTGTGTATGTATGGACAGAGCAGTCTGTGTGTCTGTGTGCGTATATATGGACTCGGCAGTCTTTGCCCATGGACTCGGCAGTCTTTGCCCATGGACTCGGCAGTCTTTGCCCATGGACTCGGCAGTCTTTGCCCATGGACTTGGCAGTCTGTGCGTATGGACTTGGCAGTCCATGTGTGTGTATGGACTCGGCAGTCTGTGTGTGTGTATGGACTCGGCAGTCTGTGTGTGTGTATGGACTCGGCAGTCTGTGTGTGGGTATGTATGGACTGAGCAGTCTATGTGTCTGTGTGTATGGACTCAGCAGTCCTTGTGTGTATGGACTCAGCAGTCTGTGTGTGTGTGTGTATGGACTCAGCAGTCTGTGTGTGTGTGTGTGTGTGTACAGACTCAGCAGTCTGTGTTTGTGTATGGACTTAGCAGTCTGTGTGTGTGCGTATGGACTCAGCAGTCTGTGTGTGTGTGTGTACGGACTCAGCAGTCACAAACATGAATTCATGACCCTATAGTGTTAACACCACCATCTAGCCCCCCTGGGCCCCTCATGCCTCCATAAATATAGCAAAATCTTACTGTATTCAAGCCTGAAGCTGTAACTCTGCATGCTGTTAGACTCAGAAAAACTAGCAGTCTGCTGACATCATTATAAGTGGTGGCCTAATCCAATCACAGTGCTTTCCATAGGATTGGCTGAGACTGACAAAGAGGCAGATCAGGGGCAGAGCCAGCATGATTCAAACACAGCCCTGGCCAATCAGCATCTCCTCATAGAGATGAATTGAATCAATGAATCTCTATGAGGAAAGTTTAGTGTCTGCATGCAGAGGGAGGAGACACTGAATGTTTGGACACATTTTAGGCAGCCATGACCCAGGAAGGATCTTTAACAGCCATCTGAGGAGTGGCCAGTGAAGTTATCACTAGGCTGTAATGTAAACTCTGCATTTTCTCTGTGTTTACAGCAAAAAGCCTGATGGTAATGATTCTACTCACCAGAACAAATTCAATAAGCTGTAGTTGTTCTGGTGACTCTAGTGTCCCTTTAACTATATTCATTGTCAGCCAGTCCACACAAGTTTTGTTCCCATACATCCCTCTTAAGTTTTCATACTTAAGTAAGAGTATGTGAAAAGTAGTTAGGGTTGCCACCTTTCTTGGAAAAACATACCGGCCTTGCTAATTTGCATAATTAAATATGTATGGGTGACATCACATAATGTAAATCACAAGGAGTGACATAAGAGAAAATGCTGTAAAATCACCAAAAAACTACTTAGTTTGATTCTGCTGTATAGATGGATTCCTCCCAGTGGGCCCATGTCTCCCAGTGCCCCCATGTGTCGATTACTCCAGGTCTCAGTGTTCCTATGTATCAGTGTCTCAGTGCCCCATGTCTCCCAGTGCCCCCTAGTGTCGTGTCCCTAGGTCTCCCAGTGATCTTATGTATCACAGTGTCTCAATGCCCCATGTCTCCCTGTGTCCCCATGTATCCCAGGGTCCCCATGTCACTAGGAAGACAGGAAGACCTGGGTACATGGGGAGACCTAGGGACACGGAGACATCAGTGACACTGGGAGACTAGGGGACTCTGGCTGGGACACATGGGGACAATGGGAAAATAGGGGACACTTGAAGACACAGGGACACAGACACCGGGGACACAGACACTAGAGACACTGGCTGGGGGACATGAGGACATTGAGACATGGGGACAAGGAGACACCAGGGCCACAGACACTAGGGACACTAGCTTGGAGACATGGGGACATTGAGACACTTGAGGCACTAGGAGACATGGGGACAGTGAGACACTGGCAGACTGGGGGCACTAGGAGACTAGGGGGCACTGAGACACCAGGGACACTGGCTGGGAGACATGTGAACACTGGGAGACATGGAGACACTGTGTCCCCATGTGTCTGTCATAATGTCTCCCAATGTCCCTTAGTGTCTCAGTGTCCCCATGTCTCCTTGCAGCCTTTCCCCCCATCCCTTACTTCCCTGAGCTGTAGGCTGTCTCTGCAGGGTGGGAGTTGCTGTCTGGACTCTCTGTAGCTGCACCCCTGCAGAACAGGGAATATAGATAGGCAGGGAGGGATATGCTGGAACTTCCTATCCCTGCCTGTCTCCACATACAGTGACCTCTACTGGCCAGTGCTGGTATTGCATAGTAATCTCTTGTTTATACTGAGAAAAATACTAGCATTTGTATTGCCAGTATCACTGTAATATTGGCACCAGCCAGGCAGCCTCAAATACTGGCTGTGCCAATAAAATAAAAGCCAGGTGGAATCCCTAAGAGTAGTGTGTGAAAAAAAAAATTCCATGGGCCTGGGCCTGGGGCTGCAGCTCCATCAGCCCCTATGTTAATCCAGCCCTGATCAGATCCACAGGAGGGTTTGTGCTGAGCAGCAATCATGCACATGGATACCTGGTAATTGCTTTTGGGGTCAAAGGCCAGTCATGGCCAATCAGATCCACAGGAGGGGTATTTAAACCCAATTCTCCTTTTGTTCATTGCCCTGTCGTGGTTTCATCCCGATGGTAATCCGAGAGTGCGTTCCTGATTTAGATTTTCTGGTATTTAAATTTGGCTTCATTTTGACTTACCTGAATTCTGGTATCCTTGACCTTTGGCTTTTTCTCATCGTTGTGTGTGATTCTGTGTTCCTGACCTCGGCAAGTATTTTGACTTTTCTTGGATACGTTAAGTCCGGCCATTCTAAGGTCAGGTTACACATTATCCTTACTCCTAGGTGTGACACAGTTCTGCGTGCTGGATCAACTTGTAATCTTGACATTACGACATGGCCATAGATCCTGCAGAATTGTGTCAGCACACAACAGCTTGTGAGAGAAAGCTAGAGGAGAATGAACACTGTATGGATCAATTTGCCTAGGCTTTTAGCACGCTCCTTACTAGGATGGCTCTTTACAACCTGAGGCTTCTCCGATTATGTCACCACTGCCTAATGTATCTCCACCTATAGTATATAAGGCACCTACGATCTCCTTATCTCCTCGCATTTTTCTGGTAATATCTAGGAATGTAGGCGATTTCTCAATCAGATTGAGTACCATTTGAGGCCTCACCTGGTTCATTTCCTTCAGATAGAGCTAAGATTGGATATCTGATGAACCAACTTAAAGGTAAGGCCTTAAAGGACAACTTTAGTGCCAGGAAAACATACTCGTTTTCCTGGCTCTATAGTGTCCTTGGGTCCCCCTCACCCTCTGGGTCCACCTCTGGGCTCTAGGGGGAGGAAGGGGTTAATCCCTCACCTTTTTTCCAGCGCTGGGGACTCTCCTCCTTTCCGGTCATCGGCTGAATGCACATGCACGGCACGAGCCGCGCGCGCATCCAGCCAGTCTCATAGGAAAGCATTCTCAATGCTTTCCTATGGACGCTGGTTTCTTCTCACTGTGAAAATTACAGTGAGAAGTGCGGAAGCGCCTCTAGCGGCTGTCAGTGAGACAGCCACTAGAGGCTGGATTAACCCTAATGTAAACATAGCAGTTTCCCCGCAACTGCTATGTTTACAGCAGAAAGGGTTAATCCTAGCTGGACCTGGCACCCAGACCACTTCATTGAGCTGAAGTGGTCTGGGTGCCTATAGCGGTCCTTTAACTTGGGCTAATTCATTATGGGAAAGTAATAGGAGTATCGCTCATTGTTACCATGAATTTTAGGAAGACGCCTCCACTGCCTTAATGCATATCAAACAAGGGAACCGGTCTCAGATTATGCCATAGAATTTTGTACTCTGGCATCTGAGGTAGACTGGACTACTAAGAAGAAAGACAGAAAAGAATGGAAAGGGAGGTCTGATCCCCAAAATGGGGAGAACTACCCTAACCGTTCAAAGAATACCTCCTAATATTTAGAGTCACATATAGTAGGGTAGATAACCTTTATTGAAATTCGTATTAGTTAAAAATAAGAGTAAATAATTATAATGCCAAATGTATCCAATGGCAGTGTTCAAGAAAAGAGAAAGATGGACAAAGTGTCCCTATAAAAAGGGGGGGTGGGGGACAGTCCAGTGGAATAGTATAGATGTATGTATAGAGTAGAGATAAACAACCTATCTATATATTACATATCTCAATGTGTGCTATAGAGGAGGCACGGAGTAGGAGAAATATATACAAAAAGATAGGGGGAGGGATAACAATGTGAATTAAATAAGGGTGCAAAGAAAGGCAAAAACCTAAATAGAGGTGAAGAAATATAAATAAAATATGAATATAACTCTAAATATAAATATAGAAAGCTTCTTAGGTCGCCTAAACACCCCCTCAAAACACTGCTCTAACCTGAGCTAAAACATATATCTGACTGCTGCTTCAAGGCAGCCTATCCATTCCCCTTAGTGGCTAGAAAGAGCCAACGTAATCGCTCAGGGACATCTCCAAACTAAATTTAGTAAATAGCATCAACTGAAACTAAAATCTCAAATTCAGTAATTAGCGTCGGCTAAAACTGTCTAGAAAACTCGTAAATAGCATCGGCTGAAACTAAAATCTCAAATTCAGTGATTAGCGTCGGCTAAAACTGTCTAGGAAACTTGACGCGCGTTTCGGCGTTATCAAGTACGCCTTTATCAAGAGCAACTTGTTAAATGGTTAGGATTTGCTCTTGATAAAGTCCAGGTGGGGGGTAATGTTACGTATTCATTTGCACGTAAAAATGTGATTCATTGCATTTACCGTCCTGACAGGAAAAGTTGTGCCAAGCAGCATTACTGTCCTGACAGGAAAAGTTGTGCTGTGCAGCAATTATGCACGTGGAAACCTGGCAATTGCTTTTGGGGTCAAAGGCCAGTCATGGCCAATTAGATCCACAGGAGGGGTATTTAAACCCAATTCTCCTTTTGCTCATTGCCCTGTCGTGGTTTCATATTGATGGTAATCCAAGAGTGTGTTCCTGATCTTGATTTTCTGGTATTTGACTTTGGCTTTGTTTTGACTTCCCTGAATTCTGGCTTTCCCTCATTGCTGTATCTTATTCTGTGTTCCTGACCTCGGCAAGTATTTTGACTATTCTTGTATATGTTAAGACCGGCCATTCTAAGGTCTGGTTATACTTTATCCTTAGTCCTAGGTGTGACACAGTTCTGCGTGCTGGATCAACTTGTAATCCTGACACCAGCGCCCCCCACATGGGTCAGAGACTTTAGAGGTGAGATTTTTTTTCAGTCTGAAATCTGTAAAATCTCTATGTTCATTTTATTTGGCTTATCTTTAAAACAATCTTGTATTGTCTTTATGTGTTGCAAATATGTCTAGTCCTGTCTCTCCGGATATTATGGATAAAGACAAAGTGACTGCTCCAATCCCTAAAAAAGCTAACTATAAATCAAAACATCTGAGTTGTAGCGAACGTTCCACACCACTACCAGATGGTACAAAAAGAAAGATCTGCAATCAGTGTTGGTCCTTAAAGCTGAAAAAGTTCAAGCAACAGGACATGAAATAATTTTTACCTTGGTTTCAAGACAATCTGGCTCAAACATTTGATTAATTCAAAGAATCCGCTAAGTCAAATGTTACAACACCCATTAAGGCACCAGTTAAACATAGTAAAAAATGGAAGAGATTTTCATCTAGATCAGAGCTGTTTTCGGGCAAATGTTCTATGTCTTCCTATTCAGAAACGTCTAGCAATTCTTCTAAAACGGAAATTGGTTTCCCACAGGAAGAACTAAGAAAATGTATTAAGGAAGTTAATGTTGCCTTCTCTGAAGAGGTATCAGAAAAGTTGATTAAAAAAGCCTTTCCAGTTTAACAACTGATTCTGGAGCTTATGAACAGGGAGTGGAAAACCCTGACAAAGGGTGTTTATTTCTACTCATTTCAATACAAGAAGAAGACAAGTAGGAAGATTGATGTACAGGTTGCTCAGTTGTCTAAAAAGACTAATATACCTATTGGAGAAGTCATTGGACTTAAAGACCCTATGGATAAAAGGGCGGAAACATCTAGCAGATGAACATATCAAACAATGGGGTTTCAGGATAAAGCAGCATTGGCAGGAGCTTCAGTGGCTAAAGTGCAGTACTATTGGATTCAAGGTTTGTAAGATTGCCTGGCCGAACACCAAGACTTTAACTCCTTTTCCGCAATTTAAGATTATCCAATGAATACCTGCTAGATGTTATTATCGAAGTGATTAAACTATCTGCTCATCTCATGGGCTTGACCTCTGTGGCCAACAGGGTACTGTGGCTTAAAGCCTGGATGGTAGGCATAGCCTCGAAGTCTGCTCTGTGTGAACTTCCTTTGGAGAGGAAGAAATTATTTGGTTCTCCTTTGGAAGAATTCATCCAACAAATGTCGCAAACCAAGAAGACCCTTCCTCAGGAAAGGATGTATTCCTGGAAGCCAAGATACAAAAACTTTCAGTATAAGAAAAACCCAGGTTTTTCATCAACAAAGGAAAGATCCAAGGTTTGATGCAAATAAAGACATCAAAATTGACAGAGCAAAAATATTCTGACGCTATGTGAGTGGGCGGATGGATACAACAGTTTGTTTACAGATTGAGAAAGACAACTGCAAATCCATGGATTTTGAATCTGATTGCAAGAGGATACAAGATACATTTCTTAGATGTACCAAGACCAGATTTCCTTATTTCCTCCTACCGTTCAAGCTAAAAAAAAAAACAAGCTCTCTTCTCCGCTTTGGTTACTCTTTTAAAAAAAAAAAAAGTGTTATCGAAAGAGTTCCAAGGGCCCAGAAATATCAGGGAGTCTACTCTTGGTTTTTCCTGGTCCCAAAACCAGATATGTCCTTTCGCCTCATTCTGGATCTGAAAGAATTAAACAACAAGATTCCATATCAGCATTTCAGAATGGAAACTATTGCTTCAGTCACACATGCCCTTCAAAAAGGGTATGTGTTTTTATGGCAACACTGGATTTGAGAGATGCCTATCTACACATTCCTATAAATGTAGGTTCAAGTACCTATAGTTTGCCATAAGAAAGGGTCACAAGGTTCATCAATTTCAATTCATAGCCCTTCCATTCGATCTTGCCTCAGCGCCAAGGATATTTACAAAGGTTCTAACACCTATCCACCTGACTGCAGTGAAAAGAAGAAAGATAAGGAAGCTGATAAAAAAAGCTTAAGAGAGTACCCAAATGCTCTATAAAAAAAGCTATGCAGGTGTTGGGACATCTCACTTCCACTAATCCTGTGGTAAAATGGTCCAGGCACAATCAATGACTTTGCAGTGGGAGATTCTTACAAAGTGGTCTAAGAAAGAGGAAGACTTGGATACTTTTATAACGATTTCAGATCCTATAAAAAGACAACTGAACTGGTGAAAAAAGACCAGTTTCCTATTAGAAGGTCTTTCATTTTGACATAATCACCACAGATGCTTCAAACACAGATTGGGGAGTGCATCTACAGTAGGCAAGGGACATGGTCTGCAGAAGAAAGAAGGGAATCATCAGATTACAAGGAGAAAGATTTGTATGCTCTTTATCAGTTCAGACCTCTAATTGTGGGAAAAGTGGTGAAAATTCAGTCAGACAACCAGACTACGGTAGCCTACCTGAACAAACAAGGAGGTACAAAGATAAGAAAGTTGCACATGCTTTGCACACAAATTATGTCTTGGGCTCAAAGTCATCTATAAGACATATCTGCTACTCATATAAGAGGGATAGACATTGCAGATGACCTAAGCTGATCGAGATGGTCACAGAACTAATAGTCTCTGAGTACGGTCATTTTTTATCAACTGGTGAAAGAATTTGGTCTACCGGTCATAGATCTCATGGCAAGAAGGTTGAACGCAAAGGTACAAGCATTTGCCTCCCTCTTCAAGGCAGACATGCCTCAGATCCTGGATGGTCTGTCAATCAAATAAGACTTCAGCCTTGCATATATATTTCCCCCAGTGAGCCTAATTCCACAAATTATGCAAAAAGTGAAAACAGAACAGGTATTTGTACTGGCCATAATTCCATACTGGCCAAATCAGAGTTGGTTCTCGGTTTTGAAGATGATGGTTTTAAAGTACTGGGAACAGAGCTCCTGGAGAACAAAGGGATTCCAATAGAAACATTGGCTGCTGCACAGCTAATCATACATCATAGGGGCATCAAGAAAGAAAGGTTAAAAAAACTGCTGAATTCTATTTGAAGATTTGGATGAAATTCCTTCATTGGTGCAGCTCTCATCATTGCCTAAAAACTTCTCCTTCTACAGATACAATTTTGCATTTTTTACGAGACGGCCTTCAAGAGGCTCTCTTTGGTCAAGAACTTTGCTGCAGATATTCGTGTTAGAAGTTTTGGAAGGCTGGCTATAACTTCTGCTAAGAGAATAGGAGATATTTAGGCTTTGACATCTTCTACTGAATTTACAAAGATTCTTCCAGACAAGGTTGTTCTATATCCAAAACCTTCATTTCTACCAAGCGTCATCTCTTCCAGGTCTATCAATCAACCTATTTCCCTGCCTGCTTTTAGTAATACATCTGTCTCTGATCTGGAAGAATATTGGCTCAAGTTGGATTTCGGAAGATCCTTTAAAATCTACTTAGACCGATCCTCTTCATTCAGGAAGACTGACCATTTGTTTGTGAAATTCTTTGTTAACTTTACAGGTCATAAAGCCTCTAAGTCTACTCTAGCTAGATGGCTCATGGACACTATAAAATTGGCTTATGCTTTATCAAATCTGCCTTTACCTACCTCCTTGAAAGCTCATTATAAAAAGAGCCATGGCTACTTTTTGGGCCAAAAAAGCAAAAGCTTCACCAGAACATATCTGCAGAGCTGCTACATGGTCTTCATTTAACACCTTCGTCAAACATTACAGACTAGACTTATACTCTGCCTCTGATGCTGCTTTCGGGCATAAGGTATTGCAAGCGTTGGTTGCATGATTCCCACCCATTGTTCTGGGAAACTAGATATATCCCAATTGTACTGCCACCATATGCGACGAAAAACTATTAAGCAGTATTAAGTCTCTGATGTTTTATTGAGATGTACTGAGGGTCCATGGCAGGTTGGTATCTTATACCTTTTGGGGGAGGTACTTTTTATGTTAATTTTAATTTCAGATGCGTGTCCTAGGGAACAGTACATCCCAATTGTACTGCCACCATATTAAGGAAAAAGGTATTTACGATGAGTAAAATAGCAGTTTTCAAAATTATAAACTCAACAGTTGTAATTCTATGTGTAAAACAACATGTGAATAAACTTGTCTGGTATATAAACTAAGTAGAATCCAATTAAAAACACTTTTGACTTTGTATTATTGCTTCGATCTATTGGAACAAGTTAGTAGTTAATTAATGGAATGATATGTTAAATCAATTAATTTTAACTATGCATATTCTAATTTATTGATTTAATATAGCTTTTTTATGTATTTGTGCAGATTATTACATGTAAAGTAGCAATCTATGTAGTCACATTGCAGGACACAAGTCGACAGAGTAAACAACTACAATTAGTTTTTTTTTTTTAAATCTGATATTTATTTCAATTAAATTATGGGATACATGTATGTCACCTAACTTAAACAAAATCATAAAAAATCATGTACAGATTGCTGTATGTGGACACTTTATGTAAACTTGCGGTACAAAGTTCTTCATTTATCCATTATAAAAATATCAGGTTAGTGGGATAAAACTAATACAGATTTTATTAAAGACACGGAGGCTCATATTATGCATAACTCTTTCTTTATTTCCTCAGCAGCAAAGATAGAGGAATATAAATATTGTCAAAATGAAAGAAAAAACTGTATAGATACACAGGCAACCAATCACATAACAGAGGAAGTGACTATAAAAGGCCTGTGTCTCCCACAATCCCCCTCTTTCTTTGCTGCTTCCTCAGACAGCTAAGTACTTTGCTTGGTCCATTGTATTTATTTGCTGTATTTTCTATTGTATGGTGGTACTGTCTTGTTATGGTACTTTTCAGATGTTTGTTTGGGTTTACATTCTGTCTGATACCCTTATTTATTTATTAGGCGTTTGTTCTCTCTGCCTTTTCCTTTTGTAGCCGCTTCTGCAGTTTCCTTTTCTATCCCCTGCGCTGGTGCCTCCCGCCCACCCCTCCCTCACTCTGCCCGCCGCGACCGCTCTGTATGGCCGGCGGGCGCCTTCTATCCCGGGTCGGCTGTCAGCCGCGGCTCTCCCAGGCACTGCCGCGGCTGTCAGCGTGTTCCCCGGCTCGCTCGCGGCTATCCGCGCGGGGAGAGGCGCGCGCCCCTTCCCCCGCCGGGTTGCAGACCACGAGCGTTCCCTACACGTGCGGCGGCCATCTTGGGGGCGGTCCTTACCTCCGGCCGCTCCACTCCGCTGCCGTGCGCTCTGCCTTGCTCCTGGGTCCCTGGGGTGCACCAGTGCTCAGGTTTTTTCTCTACCTTCTTTCTGCAGGGTTAATCAACCCTTTAGTTTCTGTATTTTTCTTATTGTTTGTTTTATAGCTATTTGTTGGGTTTTGTCCCCTACTAATTGCTTTCACTATGCAGGAGAGAGAGGATGGGCCTGAGGGCCTCCCCACTGATTTTAACCCTGATAATCCTGTGGGGGCTACTGCTTCCCAGGAATTCCAAGCCCTGCTGGATGCCACTATGGCCTCTTCCCTGCAGAAGGCTTTTGCTTCAGCCATGGGGGCTGTATCATCCTAATTTTCTCAATCACTACATTCTCTCCTGCTGCCTTCCATGGCGACTCCCGCCCTCCTGGGCATGGGACTGCCCTCTCCTACCCCGACTGTACCGGGGGCCCGTAAGGCTAAGGAGAAGTCTAAACACGTCGACTCCCACTCCTCTATGCAGGTTCTACCTGCCATGATTGACACGCTTGAGGCGGTCACAGACAGCGCGCCTCCCACGCGCAAAAGAGCCCCTGGCCGGGCTAAAAAGGCTAGGTTGTGGAAACGGGCTAGAGCAATGGATGATGGGTCGGATTCCGACCGGAGTGTGGAGGATGACTCAGACGTGCTGGAGTATGACTCCTTTGATGAGGGTGAGTCGGGTGAAGACTTACCGCTTACGGGTGTGACCCCTTCTGGGGCACCCGCCGCTGCCCGTAGTCAGTTGATAAACCCCACTGGGGATACCAAGGCACTGGTTGACCCTCAGGGCAACCCCTTATTTGACCCCGACGATCTTCGTCACCCTAGGTCTGCAGAGTGGGTTCCCCCGGACCATATTGCTCAATATGTGGCACGGCGCATGCACACCCCCCTTTCAAAAGAAGGTCGCAATAAGTTGCGGGCGGAATGCCCCAGACCCTCTCTGCCCGGTGCAGCCTGCAAAACCCCTGACATCGACCCTCAGATTGCTCAGTTCATGAACAAATCGGGCTGGAAGCCCAAGAAGGGCTTAGACTATTCGCTCAAGGGGTGCCAGGACAAGCTCTTGGACACCCTGGGTCCTTTGTCCAAATTGTACGAGCTCCTGGACGGCGCTCGGGCAGGCACTTCCATGCTGGATGTTGATGTGGCCATAGGATGGGTCCAGAGAGCTATCTGTCTTTTGGGGAATGCGAACACTGCCATGTCCTCAGAGAGGCGTAAGGCAATTCTCCTCAAGCTTGACCCTAAACTGGCTGCCATGACTGTGGCGGAGCCTGGTCCTTCCGAGGAGGGGATGCTGTTCGGTGCTTCCTTCGTTAAGGACTTGGGGTCGTATGTTAAGACCTTTACGGCCATTGACAAGGCACAGGCGAATATGAAGCGCATGTTCGCGCCCAAGGTTTTCGGAGGGGCCGGGCGTAGCAGGAACCGTCCACCCGGCCGTGGTTTCCGTGGCTCCTCACGTGCCCAAAGAGGTTCCTTTTTCCCGTCCCGGGGATTCCAGGATCCAAGGACGCCTCCTTTCTTCCCAGCCAGAGGGAGACCTTGGGGCTCCAGATACCCCCGCGGTGCCGCTTCGGGAAGACGCCCTTATGGTAAGTACCCCTTCTTCCCATATTACTCGGGCGCGGGTAGCGGGCAGGCTGGCTCTGTTCCACCAAGAGTGGGCAAGTATTACTTCAGACGCTTGGGTTCTACAGTGTGTGAAGGGCTATCGCCTGGAGTTTGTTTCTCTCCCTGTCCAATTTCATGTCCCCAGGGAATTGTCTCTCCCGCTAGACCAAGACGAGATGATCTCGGCAGAAGTCGAGGAGATGCTGTCGAAAGGCGCTATAGAAGAGTTGCCGTTCGCCGCTCAAGGCTTTACGAGCAATCTCTTCCTGGTCCCCAAGAAAGGGGGCGGAGTCCGCCCAGTGATAAATCTCCGTCCCCTCAACGCATTCCTCTGGTACCAACACTTTCAGATGGAGGGTATACACTGCCTCAGGGACCTCCTCCGTCAGTCAGACTGGCTGGCCAAGTTGGATCTGAAGGACGCGTATTTCACGGTCCCGATAGCGATGGAGTACAGAGATTACCTGCACTTCACCTGGCATGGGAGACGCTGGCGCTTTACCTGTCTGCCTTTTGGCCTCTCCTCGGCGCCATGGTGCTTCACCAAGATCATGAAGCCTCCTATGGAGTTCCTCCGTACCCGTGGGGTGCGTTTAATCATTTACCTGGACGACATCTTAATCATGTCCCAGTCCAGAGACCAGCTTCTCATGCATTTGGGATGGACGATCGATCTACTGCAAAACCTGGGGTTCTTGATCAATTGGGACAAATCGGTCCTGGACCCATCGCAGTCGATGGAGTTCCTAGGTTTCCAGGTGGATTCCATCCGCCAATTCCTATACTTGCCGGATTCAAAGATCAGAGCCATCCGAAAGGAACTTCGAAGGGCTCTGCGTGTGCAAGATCTATCCATCAGGCAATTGGCACGCATTATCGGTCTCCTTGCGGCCTCCATTCAGGCGATATTCCCGGGCCCGCTCCAATTATCGTGCCCTCCAAAGGCTCAAGGGTTCTCACCTCCGATCAGGTCGTTCCTACGAATCCCGCGTACATCTGGACGTGGAGTCCAGAGACGAACTGGTGTGGTGGTTAGCCCACATGGAAGCCTGGAACGGGAGGGCCATCTTCGGTTCCATCCCGGACGTGGTAATAGAGTCGGATGCCAGCTTACACGGCTGGGGGGCTCGTTGTGGCAACGTTTCCACAGGAGGCAGATGGTCCGAGACGGAGAGATCCCTGCACATCAATTGCCTCGAGCTCCTGGCAGGGGCATTCGTGATTCGCAGCCTTACCCCAGGGCGGGCGAACTGCTGCGTTCTTCTCAAGATGGACAACGTGTCGGCTGTACGTTATATCAACCACCTTGGAGGCACCAAGTCCAGGATGTTGGCCCTGCTAGCGAAAGATTTTTGGCAATTTTGCCTTTTCAACAATGTGTCCGTGACAGCGGAACACATCCCGGGGCTGGACAATTCGAACGCGGATTGGAATTCCAGACATTTGAGAGACTCGGGAGACTGGCATTTGCACGTTTCAATATTCCAAGGCCTGGACAGACTATGGGGGCGGTTCAGGATGGATCTGTTCGCGTCCCGTCTGAACGCTCAACTACCGGAATTTTACAGCTGGAGGCCGGACCCGGCAGCGGTCGCGACGGACGCCTTTCTCCAGGAATGGCCACCGGGCTGCCTTTATGCCTTTCCCCCGTTCAACATGATTGCCCGCACGATATCGAAGATGACTCGTCACGAGTGCCGCCTGGTTTTGATCACCCCCCCTGTGGAGATCCAGACCTTGGTTCCCTCGTCTGTTGGAGTTGTCAATAGACTATCCCCGGTTGATCCCGTGCTTCCAGGACCTCCTTTTGGATCCGGATGGGAACTCTCACGCTCTGGTGCGTCAACAACAGTTGCCTCTTGTGGCGTGGCTCCTTTCAGGGGAACCTGGGCTGTCCCAAATGTTCCGCGATCAACTCTCCTGCTCCTCGATAACGCCTGGGCCCCCGGTACGAGATCAGCCTACCGTGCTTCATGGAATTCGTGGTCTGATTGGTGCATGGAACGGTCTGTGGATCCCGTATCTGCCCCTCTCCATCTGATCCTGGAGTTTCTCACGACACTGTTTGAGACGGGCAAGGCATACCGCACCGTCAACCTCTACCGCTCGGCGATTTCGGCCGGGCATAGTGGTTTGGATGGCTCACCAGTCGGCAGACATCCTTTTGTGTGCCGCCTTCTCAAAGGCATCCGCCTCGCTCGCCCTCCTAGACCTCGCTTCTCTGCCTTCTGGGACGTCAACGTCATGTTACGATTCCTCTCATCTTGGTATCCTAACCACGAACTGAGTCTCAAGCAGTTATCCTCCAAACTAGTGATGCTACTCTGTTTGGTTTCATGTAAGAGGGTGTCTGATGTTAGGGCCCTTGACTGGGACGCCATTGTGTTCACCCCGGAGGGTGTTACTTTCAACATATCCAGGAGGACAAAGTCGGCATCCAAGTCGTTCACGTATCCTAGGTTCCCGGGCTCTCCAGCATTGTGTCCGGTTAAATGTCTGAAGACTTATCTGGATGCTACTCAACCTTTTCGTTCCTTGGACTTGCATCCTCTGTTCGTGTCTTTTAGGACACCTCATAGGCCTGTTTCGACTCCGACTCTAGCACGATGGGTGCGCTGGCTTTTATCCACGGCGGGAATTGACACTTCGGTCTTTACTCCTCACTCTGTTCGGGGTGCTATGGCTTCGAAGGCATCTACGGTTGGCTGTCGACTAGAGGACATCATGCGGGCTGCGGACTGGTCTAGGGAATCGACCTTCCGTGAATTCTATTTCAAACCTATTGAGCATATAGCATCTCAGGTGATCGCACAGCTTTAAACTTGCATAATATGAGCCTCCGTGTCTTTAATAAAATTCCCAGATTTTACTATTAACATGACGTAAAGTCATGATTTTATTAAAGACACGGAGGCGAGTATTATTCCCTCCCACCCTCCCGTGAGGGTATGGGGATGAGATGCTTTTGAGCTCTTCAGGTATGTTTTTTTCATGTCGGTATGTCCTTTTCTATGTCACTATGGGTATGTGTCTCAAGTGTTACATCACATCGACTAATTATTTATTTATGTTTTTTTTTTCAGATTCCGGTTTATCATGGAACTGCTAATGTTTGCTTTGATCCCTATACTACCTGTCGTTGAGTAACCAACAGTTTGTTTTTGGTAAGTTTACAGTTTGAAGTCTGGGTATTACCATATTTCTCTCTCTCTTTTAGCTTGAAGTTTTCGGTTCGTTGCCTTTTTCCTGTTATGGACAAGTTGGATTCGTTCTTCTTATCTGGTCTTCGGTTTCCGCAAGAAAGAGGGGGATTGTGGGAGACACAGGCCTTTTATAGTCACTTCCTCTGTTATGTGATTGGTTGCCTGTGTATCTATACAGTTTTTTCTTTCATTTTGACAATATTTATATTCCTCTATCTTTGCTGCTGAGGAAATAAAGAAAGAGTTATGCATAATACTCGCCTCCGTGTCTTTAATAAAATCATGACTTTACGTCATGTTAATAGTAAAATCTGGGAATTATATTGTTTTCTGTTCTTTGTAACACTTCCAATACTATTTCGTCACATGTCCATTTTCCTGTGCAAAGCACACAATTAAATACCAAGGATTCCATATGTCATTTTCTCCCCTGCTTTGTTAAAGACAAATTTCCTCCCCCTTATTTTATACCTCCTCCAGATTTTACTTCTATTGATCTATCTATTTATGTATTATTTCTATTCTCTTTGCTTTCGTATTGTTAAACTTATATGGGCACATAAAAATGTATTCCTGATTTGATAGACCGAAGGATACCCTCAACAGCAGAGGTCTGCAGAGCATTCCATAAAAAAAAAAAAAAAAAATTTTTTTAAAAAATCGGCAGGATCATCTTCCCCTATACCCAGTCAAACCTATAGGTATATGTATAAGTTATAAAAAGGAAGGGGTTGTAAAGCAGCTATGCATTAAATTACTTAAAATCTTCCGCTCTGTTGTCTGACCACTGCTCTGTTACCAAACTTTATTTTTACCTGTGGTTTCATCACGAATAATATCTATTCTTCAGCATACAAGTAAACTAATAATATAAATTTTCCATATGATCATGTGTTTCTGAAAATGTAGTATTCCTGTACTATAATAATATATAAATGTTCACCAAGATAGATCTATAAGCTAATTTGCTGTATTGTCCTAAGATATAAGACTATTCATGGATATATTAATTCTCACATAAAACAAAATTCAAAATGTGATGGATGAAATCTAGGCTAAGTCGAATAAGTAATATTTTATTAACAATACTGCCAGCAATCAATACGTTAATGTATTTTTCTATTTAGTAAAATGTATGGAACTTTGCCTTCCAGCAGAGCGAGGTATTGTTCTTTTTTTCCCCTCAAAATTACCCCTACTGAGAAGTTGCTTGCTTTACAATCTCACACTGTGCTTTTCTTTCTGATGTAGTAGATAACTGGCTTATACTAAAGCTTATATCAATTGAGAAGAGTGAAAATTGTCTTAGGTTCTACAACATATCTTGAACTATGCAAACTCTACAGAATATTGGGCTTTATCTATTAGGATGGAACCCTGACCTTATGCAGGAAGTATGAAGTACTTGAATAATACAACAGTTGCAGCTTTCATTTATAATGTGTTGTTGATTTTAATTGAAGAAAATGCATTGAGGTCTGTTTATTCAAAGTTTCAAACTAGTATAAGACTGAATTATTTAGACATAATGATATTCATTCCCCAGTTAGAACTCCAAGGTGGTTTAGTGAGACATTTGCAAGTCAGACTTGTGCGTATATGAAATTGCTGCAAATTGTCTGTTCAATGAAGATGTAAATATAGCTTTATGTGTAAAAAGAAGCGGACCTGAGCTTTTGGATGCAATTCAATTTTGGGTGATCCGCTTGAACATCAATGACGTATGGATGTTCTACTAACTAACCAAATGAAGAACAAACAAATACAATATGAACCAAATGTTATTGTCCAATTTTTGTGCATGTATATTGGTTAAATGGAAGAAGAGAAAAGCGGAGTACAGCTGCTTATATTAAATATATATGAATTGGTTCTCGTCTATCATTGCCAGTATCCCTGCTCATTACTGACACTGTATTAGCTCTAGTTGATGTTAAAGAACATAAAGTTATTGCTCAATTTCTGAGAATCTTGTCCAATTATGGAAAACATATAATGAATAAGTTAGGTTCACATTGGATGATTTCCATTCTCCTTGCCAACCCTATATGTGGAATAACATTTAAAACACTCCACTGATTTGTTTTATTTATTCAAGATATACCCCATAAGAAAACATTTTATATATTTTTGTACATTTTGTCTCATTGTTTTTGTCACAATCACAGTTGTCCTATACTTCTCAAAGAGCTATATAAAGCTCAGTGAGAAAGGGAGAAGGCAGGCACTAGCCCACCATGCCAGTTTTAAAACAATGTTGTCTGTTGAAATTGGCATTTTTATTAACCCCTTAAGGACACAACTTCTGGAATAAAAGGGAATCATGACGGAATATTTCCGTCATGTGTCCTTAAGGGGTTAACTCTCACAAATATAATGTTTTCCAGGCACATAAAGAACATTAGCAAGCTGTATAATTAGCAAGCCTTATGTGTGTGGTGTGTTCCTTTAAGAGTAACTGCAACTTGTAAATATGTGTAAATCTGCATTACCCTTGCAGTGATATGTCTGTACTATACAATTAGACAATAGCATCAGTTGCTGTGCAATCTATGTTAAACTTTTAATATCTTTAGATGACTATGACAATTAAATATAAAGTGAATGTTTTTTTTTTTTGGATTGACTTTAATTGAGATGCAACTCTAATATGCATTATACTAAAATGTAAGCACATTAACATATGTATTTTAAATAACGTACAACAGAAAATGAAATAATGTCAATGTCTTAATTGTTATGTCTTGAATAAATACTCACTTATAACTTCAAATTGTAAAACACACTCAGGGGTGTTTTCAATTGTAAATCTATTAAGTATTAATGGGCTGTCTAATCATATTCATTAAACTATGCCCATATTGTATTAATTTGTATGCTAATAAACCAAATATGCATTTAGGATTGGTGAGGGAAGGAACACAGAGAATATAATATGCAATGTGAAATTAAATTAGAAGACAGGTGTATAAAACAGAACCTGGAATAAAGGGTACAAAATGTTTAGGGGGATATATTCATGATTAAAACATAACTTATTGATCTTTATTTTTAGATTTTTAGTATTTTTTTTTAAATACTAATATAAGAAAATAGCTATTTAAATAAAATAAAAAATAAAATATAGCACCCAATAAAATGAGAAAATAGAAATTATAAATATCTATTGTTACATGTTACTGGTACAAAATGTATACCAAATAATTACATAGTGAAAAATAAGTAGATTTTTAGTTGCCAACTGTCCCGTTTTTGCCGGGACAGTCCTGGCAAGCTGAAGTCTGTCCCGGGCAATTTACTCTACCGGGACAGGCCCGGCAACCTGCTGGGCCATGTGCTTTTAATATGATCCCTCAGACTGTAACAGCCTGTTACAGTCCGAGGGAATCCAGGACAGAGCTGCTGGGAGATGCTGGGGGGCTGGAGAGAGAGGCTGGGGGCTGGAGAGAGATGCTAGGGGCTGCATTGAGGCTACTGGGGGTGGAAGGGAGCACTGATAGTCTAATAAAAAATGTTTCCCCTTTCTTTTCAACCAATAACTTAGGTTGAGAAGTGGAGAATTTGGTCAGGATGGTGGTACCAGCTCCACCAGACTGGGCTTGAACCCTGATGTGGTATCTGTAACACACAAAAGAAACTATAAATGGGAGAGCAACCCTCTAGAGGGAGCTCTCAAGCGCTGGTATAAATTCCAATGGAACAAAATATAATATCAAAAATTACCTAGTTAGCTGACTTGGAGAAGAAATAAAAATACAGAGAGGGAGCATGTTAAATATTAAGTGGTAATACGAGACTATGTATCCTCAAAAAAGGAAAATGAACACTTTATAAAATTTCTATCGAAAGAAGGATACAATAGTATCAGTTATCCACATCCTAGTGCCAGTAAGTGCTATTTACCCTGAAAATGCTACACAAAAGTAAAAAAATGGCAACTCATTGCTATGTACATATCCAGTGAATGCAATGAGAGCCTAAAGTATAAGCGTAAGGAGAACAGACGCTGAGAGATATAATTCCCTGATGGTATTCACGGTAGATAGACAGGCTAGTAGAAGATGCCCTATTATTAGTTAGGTAAGGACCATCTTAACAGTTAACTAATATTGGGAAACCAGTTAGAGTGCCTTAGTAGGGAGAGCATGAACAGAGTTATCAACTCTATAATGACTATAAACAAGTCTTTATAAAATAGTTGTTGCACACCTGAGAAGTATAGCGTTTGAACGGTTATTGCATCGTTTCATAGGAAAAACTGCTACTAATTCCGCTGTGCTAGTTCACTGCGATCTCCTGTTAACACCTTTGTGGGTGTTCTGAGCTAAGGCTATCTCTGGAACCCGTGATCCCAAGTCCCTGCGTCTATCACCCCAATAGAATAGACTCCAAGTTCTATATTACATTCTGTGGAGGCCAAAAGATAGATTGGGGTCTAACAACATACCCAAGTATTTGAAAGAGTGGACTACGGTCAGTGTGCTATTTGATTTTGTTTTGATGGATATTGGAATTGTGTAATTTAGGTACTGTTCCAAAGATTGTTGTGATTGTTTTGTCAGTGTTTAGGAATCCACTTTTCTAACTCTGTGAATTGGTCTTGGAGCACAGCCTGAAGCTGCGGTAGATAGGGTTTGCTTGCATAGATTACTGTGTCGTCTGTGTACATGTGTACATTTGAGGATTTGTAGACATTAGGCAGATCATTTATAAATAATGTGAATATTAGGGAGTCAAGAATGTAACCTTGGGGAACACCACACGTGACTGGGAGAGGGAGGGAGTCATTGTCAAAAATGGACACATATTGTGAGTGAACTGATACATATAATCGAAATCAGGTTAGCGGACGATCACCAATACCTGAGTTTTTTTAGTTTGTGCAGTAGAATGTTGTGGTCTACTGCAAGCATGTCAAACTTAAAGTCTGGCAAGGGCCACATAAACAAGGTTTAAGTTTATGTGTGCCGCAAAAATATAAAAGGCCTTAAATTTTCATAGAAACTTAGGTTTATTTTAAAAAGTACAGTATAAAATAAACAGCATCCCCCTCTACTAAATCCCAGTCCCCCTCTCTACTAAACCACAGCACCCCCTCTACCAGCCTGTGCCAAATCCGATCTGACACAGACACACACACATACTTACTGACAGATACACACATACTCACTGATAGACACACTGACAGATACACACATACTCACTGACAGACACACACAGACAGACACACATACTCACTGACACACACACACTCACTGACAGACACACACAGACACAGACATACACTGACAGACACACATACTCACTGACAGACACACACACATATACTCACTGACACAGACACACACTCACTGACAGACAGAGACACACACACATTTACACATTATTGCACTCACATCATTTAATTTATTGTTCCCTACCTTTGGGAGCTGGTGTGGGGATCTTCTGTCTGGAGATTTCCTTCCTGCTCCTCACTGCTTCCCCGAGTGGTTTAGTGATGCTGGGTGCTGGAATATGATGTCATATTCCTGCGCCTGGCTTCACTTCAGATAGCGCGAGGGAGCAGTGAGGAGCAGGAACACTGAGCTTCCTTGCTGCATCCACCGTCCCTTCCTCCCCGGCCGAGTAAGTGTTAGCAGAGTTGGCACCTGCAATGTGTGGAAAGCTGGTGCCTACTCTGCTATAACTCGCATGTACTCGCGGCTCGCTGGGCCGCAAAGATGTCCAAACATGCTTGGTCTACTGTGTCAAAGGCCTTTGCAAAATCCAGGAAAATAGCTCCAGTTAGGTCTCCTTGTTCCATGCCAGTTTGGATGTCATTGCAAACTTTTAAGAGGGCAGTTGTAGTGGAGTGATTCGGTAATCCTGATTAATCAGGGATTAAACCTGATTAATCAGGGATCAAATACCTGATTAATCAGGGATCAAATAGTTAGATTGATGGTAATACTCACATAGTTGCACATTTTACTAAGATTTTTAACAATACTGGGAGCAAAGATATTGGGCGATAGTTAAAAACCAAAGTAGTGTCATCACTTTTATGGATAGGTAATACTTGCGCAGTCTTCCAAAGTTCGGGTATGTATCCAGACATCAAGGATTCGTTAATTAGGGTTGCAACAGGTTTAGCAATTGCGGGCTCACTGAGCTTCAACAGCATCACTGGGATTTGATTAAGTCCAGACTGGTTTTTCATTTTTAGATTATTAGCTCGTGTTTTTAATTACACTAATAGGTACAGGTCTAAAATTGAACTTCTCTATATTGGGTCTTTGCAAATTTAGTGGGGCCTGACCCACATCTGTAGTTTCAGGATGAGTGTCATTTATTAGCTTGGCAATCAGGGTGGTTGACATCCGACAAAATAATTGTTAAAGACTTTTGCTACATCTGAGTGAAGTTGCAGAGTTTGGTTATCTACTTTGACAGTGGAGGGTTGGGAATATGTATTCAGCAGCCTGTGTGTGTCAAAGCAGCCTGTGTGTATAAAGCAGCCTGTTTGTACTCTGCAGTCTGTGTGCATTCAGCAGTCTGTGTGTGTGTGTGTGTTCAGGAGTCTGTGTGTGTTTGTGTATTCAGTAGTCTGTGTGCATTCAGCAGTCTCGCTCTGTGTATTCAGCAGCATCTGTGTGTTTTTGTCTGTGTGTTCAGTGTACTGTGTGTATGTACTCAGCAGTCTGTCTGTGCGTACTCAGCAAAAGGTCTGTGTGTACTCAGCCCCCTGTTTGTGTGTACTCAGCAGTATCTGTGTGTGTATTCAGCAGTCTATGTGCGTCTATTCAGCAGTCTGTGTGTGTATGTACTCTGCAGTCTGTCTGTGTGTACACATCAGTCTGTCTTTGTATTCAGCAATCTCTGTGTGTGTATTCAGCAGTCTCTCTGTGTGTATGTAGCAGTCTTTGTGTGTGTATTCAGTGTACTGTGTGTATGTACTTAGCAGTCTGTATTTTTATTCCTGTTGTTGGATAGGAAGGGCCCTAGTGCACTGCTTTGTCCGGGGGCCCATAACACTATTAAGATGGCACTGCTTGTGTGTGTGTGTGTCAGGGAGCTTGTCTACAGTGAGCTTGTGTGTGTCAGTAAGTTTGTCTGTAGTGAGCATGTGTGTGTCAGTGAGCTTGTAATAGTGAGCTTCTATTTAGTCAGCTTGTGTGTGTCACTGAGCTTTTCTGTAGTGAGCCTTGTGTGTCTATACAAATTAGATTGTCTGTAGTAAGCTTGTGTGTGAGTTAGAGTTTTGTCTGTCAGTGAGCCTATTTGTGTGTATCGGTGAGCTTGTGTTTTTTGTCAGTGAACTTGTCTGTCTTTGAGCCTGTGTATCAGTGAGCTTATGTGCTTACTGTATACCTGAATACTGTATCAGTAAAGAGAGAATTGCAGGGAATTGAGATGGGAATTTCAAACTTAAGGCCGAAATAGTGCAGCTGAATAGGAGAATTTTTCCAACTCGTTAAAAATTGCCAGCTCAATTCCCTATAATTCTCTCTTTATTGAGTAGATCCTGTAATCTGCACTGTGATAAGTAGGGATTAATCATGTGGGTTGGACATAGTGGGAGGAGCTTTGCGGAAGTTGGTGTGGTACATTGTCAAGGTACAGTAGTAATTGATAGCTGTGCTGCAAAGTGTACCTGGAAATTTTTCAAAAATGTTGGCAACTATGCATGACATACAGAATTGTAACTGTCATTTTATTCTCTACCAGCTTGTCAGTATAACTGTTTTAGTTATAATATTTGTGATCTTTGTCTGCAGGTAGCACGGTCCTCTTGGGCCCAAACATGCACAGTCTTTTAAGGCAACTTATTTCCAGTCACTTTATTGTTAAACTCCACAAAGACAGCAGCACATGAAAACAAAATGTAACAAAATCCTATAAACAAAAACCTAGCTCGGTCTGAGCACTAACTGACATCAAGTTCCCTCTCTCTCCAGGGTTTAATCTACAACAAAACAAGAAGTGGTTTCACCAACCTAGCGTCTTTTTCAGCTCTCAGCACTCCAGCGTTTTTGACAGCCTGCTGCTTCCAGCCCTTCTAGTGAGAAATAAACATACATTCTCCCCTACCTGCCTAGCAGGGAGGGATTTATTCCCACTGCCGCAGCTGATTACCTGCAGCTGAGCAGTGGGTTGGAGACAGTCCAAAGCCTGCTCTGGACCTAGTCTCCCAAGGGAAAACAGTAAATAGTGGAGTGGAGCACTGGCCCACCCTTCTCTCCAAATGCTCCACCCCAGGGGCCCATAACTAAATATGCATTCAAGTCATATACATACATTCCCCCTGGGGTTAAAGATCATATGCCTCTCTGAACAATGTAGATGAAATATAAACTCCCTCACAGACCACCCCATTCACCTTATCACATATTTGTTTTATATTAAAAGGCAATAAAGAAAAATTGGTCTTGAAGAATACTATTTATATGGTATTCAGTCTATGATCACACCATCAAACCAATAAAACTAGTTTCTTAATGGGGATCTGTCACTTTCCAGCATTTTTAATATTATATTTACGTATCCCTTTTTTTTTAGCAAATATGTGTTGGTGAGTTATGAAAAATAAAATTCAATGTAAATATTCACACCTTTTATCCTGCAGCTAAGTGCCTCACCATTAATTCTCAGTTAATCTTCTTTAGTGTCTGCAGTGGACACCGAGAAAGCATATAGAGGAGTAATAAACCAATGTTTATATATCTCTTTAAAAAAAAAATTAAAAAAAAATAAAATGTATTGAGTTTCCATGCATTAAATAACCTTCCTGAAATAAACATATGGGTTACAAAAAAAGGGTAAAGGATATCCTAGCATAAAACATTTTTATAAGAAAACTTATGAAGAAAACTTATGAAGAATCATACTTGGCAATACAACAATCTGGACTCTAGTTGTAAAATACAATATCCACTTACTGATACATAAGATAACAATTGAGGGGAGCACTCACTTCCACTGAGAAACATAAATGAAAAGTAAAAAAACAAAAAAAATGAATGGGTTGTATCACTGAAAAGGTAAAGTTTAGTATGTGCTACCCAAGATTTACTCATACCTCACTTATGTTCTTGCTGAAGAGACAGAAAGGGTCTCATAAGTGCAATTGAAACCCTTTTTTCTACCACTTTTCATAGAGATGGAGAAGTGGAGGACTTCCAGGGAAGTGCAATACACTTTTTAGTAAAATATGGGCAGTTCAGGTCCATACAATAGCATACTTATGGTGGGGCAGGGCAATGGCTCACCCCTTCCCACACACCAGAGCAGGCACTTGTTGACAAGATCATTTCTGATCAGGCCATATCAAATAGAAAAGTGCATTAGGTTTCTGCTGAATTGCAACTTGGCATGCTGCTCACCTCTTCAGGTTGTGCAGCCTGTAAACGCCACGCAGCCGCACAACCTCAACAGGGAATACTTCATACTTACCATTCAACCCAGTGAACAACTCCCTCTTCTGGTTCACATGGGCCGCAATTCTCTTTTTTTTTTCACTGTTTTCTTCGCTGCACCATATTAAACGCTGCCTGTTTGATCGGTGAATCATTTGTAAATTCATATGTGGCAACGTTGTAAGAAATTGATATGCAAAACTGCAATATTGTATTTAACTTTCTGTGTATGGTACTGGTTTCACAAGTTGGGGTCATCTACTGGATAACAGTGTGATAAGGATCAAAGCTTTCAGTTGCATTTTATAACAACCAGCTAAAACAAAAGCTTACATCCCTCCACCAGTTCTCCTGCCAACCAGTTTTCCATGCATGTTATCAGAAGATCAGAGTAATGAACATCTAGGTGTAACCATGGTAGTATGTGTTTTCCCAAGCTATCCTGTCTCTAAAAGAAGTCCAGGTCTGCTCCCAACCTACCCAAAAACCAACCCTAACTGGTCACATCTTACACAATGTTACAGTATAGCTGGAGGGAAGAAATCAAAGGGAAAGACTTGTAAAGACAGAACTCTCTGGGAAAAATGGGTCAGGAAAAGGGATTCTGGGACATGTAGTTAATGACTCCAAGAATAAGTCTTTAAAAGAACAGCCAAGCAGGTTGGGTTTCTCTCCTCTCTTCTCCTCTCTTCTCTCTTTTGGAGAGGACAGCGTAGGTGCTAGATTACCTAAGATGAAGGCGCAAGGGGAAGAACTTCATTTACATTTCTAAGTATTGTCCTTTTCTTATGTATCTTTTGATTATGTGCTGGATATGGTTATAATGTATAATGTGTATATCCCTTTTTCAATCTGTAACAATATCCTAAATCAATATTAACAATACATGTTATTATACACTTGTGTTTGTGTCTTATTTGTCACACATTCCCTAAAAGAATATCCTGTCACATCACCCATTTGTGTCTTATTTGTCACACATTCCCTAAAAGAATATACCGTCACATCACCCCTTAAAGTGACCATGTCATCCAGGCGACCTAGTTATTAATCATTTTGGAGTCGCAAAGATGACATGGACAAATCAGAGCCAATGTTAACCAAGATAATTCTAATTTGGCCCCTTATTCATAGCCATATCATGGTTTCTGCCTTGATACATGTTAGTGCTTATAGTAAGTCTCTCTTGATCTATATTCAGATTTTGACCTTGGCTTGTTTCTAACCTTGAGAATTTATTGTATCCTGACCTTGCTTGTTTCTGATCTTGATTATTTCTGCTACCCTGACCCGGCTTGTTATTCCGTTTATCCGTATTTCTATATTTCTGACATTTTCTATTACTGACTTTGTCTTTATCTTTCTTACGCTAAAGGAACTGTATAGGAAAAAAAAAATGCATATTCTTTTTTTTCCCCTGAACAGTAAAGTGTCACTGAATGTTTTTTCCCTAAATAGTGTAAAAATTTGCATTAGAAGTACCTGTTTTAATCTTTGCTTTGATCAGATTTTTTGCTCCTCCTCTGATTTTGTCATATATTCCTTTACTTTCTCTCAGCTTCTTCTATTTCAACTAGACTGTCCACCAATGGCCATGCTCCAGTGATTCTCTATGAGAATCAGTAATGATATGCCTTATTGGGTGTGCTTGAGCTTTACTCAGCTCAACACATGCCCACAGTGCCTGCCCAAGACTACTAGGAGTCCTCAGCATTCAGACACTAGAACTTACAAATCACATCACAAACACAAACATTTCCTCCCCACATTAAGTATCATATAGTGTCATATGCTTATTTTAAATAAATAAATATAAAGAGACAAACAAACTCATATATACACATAGAGGTATTATCTCTCTCTATCTATCTATAAAGGTTGATTAACATGGACTGCCAGGGGAGGGGTTAACAGTGGGTAGTGAGGCTGGCTGACAGATTGGCAATAAAGGGGTTAACACTGGGTAGTGAGGTTGGCGGACAGGGACTGGCAAAGGAGGGTATAACACTACTCATATTCTACATCAGGGGTAGTCAACCGTTTAATACCTAGTTAAAGTTTGCTATAATTCATATTTAAATTGGATAAAAACCGATAGTCAACTAAATGAAAGACCTGTTATTTTTAACCAAAAACACTATTGTTTCTTTCTGTACCATTTATAGATTCACCTTAACAAGAAGGTTAAATACCTAGATTTCACTTGTGTATCTTTGTTGATGGTAACATTTCCTTACCACCCACCAGTGCCACAGTAACTAATTTTATAGCACAAGTGCGACTTACATTTTTTTTTAGAAAGGAGGGTTTAAAAAAAAATAAAAAAAAAAATACATACTTAAATGTAGCATTTTTTTCCCTTTTTTTCTATTTTCTATTCTACTTTTTTTCTATGTGTGTGTGAGAGGTGCAGTATGTGTGAGGGAGCAGTGTGTGTGAGGGGTGCTGTATGTGTGTGAAGGATGCAGTGTGTTTGTGTGTGAACAGTGTAGTGTGTGTGTGTGTGTATATGACAGTTGCAGTGTGTGTGAGGGGCATTGTGTGTAAAGGGTCCAGTGTGTGTGTGTTGGGGGTGCTGTACGTCTGTGTGAAGGGTGTTGTGTGCGTGTGGGGAGGGTGCTGCGTGTGTTTGTGAGGGAGAGGCAGTGTGTGTGTTTGAAGGTTGCTGTCTGAGAGGGTGGCAGTGTGTGTGAGGGGACAGTGTGTGTGTGAGAAGTGCAGTGTGTGTCTGAGGTGCAGTGTGTGTGTGGGGGGGGTACAGTGTGTGTGAGGGGTGTGATGTGTGTGTGAGGGGTGTGATGTGAGTGAGGGGGCAGTGTGTGGTAGTGTGTGTGTGTGAGAGGGGCAGTGTGTGTGTGTGTGGGAGGCAGTATGTGTCAGGGGGCAGTGTGTGTGTGATGGATGCAGTGTGGGGTAATGTGTGTGTGTGTGTGTTTGAGGGGTGCAGTGTGAGTTAGGGGTGAAGTGTGTGTCAGGGAGGCTGTGTGTCTGAGAGAGCAGTGTGTGAGAGGGGTGAAATGTGTGTGGGGGTAGTGTGTGTGTGTGTGTGTGTAAGGGGTGTAGTGTGTGTTTGTATGTGAGGGTCTATGTAATGATCTGCAAAAATATATCTTAATGTCTTCCCATCACTTGCCGTGCATGTGCTTTAGCCTCCCAATCAAATAACGTCAAAGGAGGTGGAGTGCCGACCTAGTGCTGTGGGACCTCAGCGCTGGAATTGAATAATTGAGGGGGGGCAAGATAGAGGGATGCAGAGGGTGCTATAGTGTAAGGAATAGAACTTTGTATTCCTTACACAAATATATCCCTTTCATTGATAATGTTGGGAAACATACTGCCAGTGGCACACTTTCACCAAGTTTATTCACTGATTTACTTCGATTTATGATTTTTTTGTAATGTTTCTTGTGAGAAACAGATTTTTTTTTTTATATTTCCAGTTTGCATCAATGCCACTACATTTTCTATCGTAAATTGCAATACCATTTGTGACATTTGACTGTTTGTGACATTTGTGACAGTTCTACACAAGTGAATGCTGCAGTGATTGTGGCTTGTCTTTTTTAATGCTTTGTAGAAAGAAAATCCTTTTTTTTATGTGTGTTCAGTCCAAGGTATGTTAAGTGCACAGTGCTTCTTAAAGTCATGTACAGTAACATTACAGTCATAAAATGTGTTGGCTTACACAATACACTTTAATATTCCAATGTATTTTAATAACAGAAAAATAAATATTAATAATCATCAACAGTAAGTCCTAATTCCAAGAATGAATTGAAGAAGGGTAGGGTTTGTATTC
>OW240912.1:316105056-316150056 GCA_933207985.1 Pelobates cultripes | reverse complement strand
ACTTTTAAAATAATAAAAAAAAATTATATATATATATATTTTTTTTTTTTTTATTCTAACTGTATTTTGATATTAATATATACGATACCAGTAGAGAGCACTCAGGAGTCTTTCAAAGTAAATTTCATCTGTTGCTTTATTGAGCAATTTCAAATTCACACAACGTTCCAGTCGATGTTTCAGTCTGTAAATGTCTTTTACAGACTGAAACGTCAACTGGAACATTTTGAAACACTAATATTTGTGTTCAGCGAAGTCTCCTGAGTATAACCGTACTCGCCATGTACAGGTTGTATAGTGTTTTTGAAAGTTACTGAGTCAAATATAAGGGTTGATTTTCCTTTTTCTTTTTTTTTTTTACACTGAAATTTGCATGGTTGGTTATGTTGCCTTTGAGAGTGTATGGTAGCCCAGGAATGAAAATTACCCTCAAGATGGCATACCATGTGCAAAAGAAGACAACCCAAGGTATCGCAAATGGGGTATGTCCAGTCTTTTTTAATATGAAGTTAGAGTTCATAATTTTTTTTTCATTTTTAACACGCAAACAAATGTAAATGCTAACTTTGGCCAGTGTTTGTGACTAAGTGTCTACTAAAAAAGACTGGACATACCCCATATTAAATACCCTGGGTTGTCTACAAAAAATATGTACATGTCGGGTGTGATTCAGAGATTTATGACAGATAACAGTGTTACAATGTCACTAATGATACATTTTAAAATATATATATTTTGAAACCGCAATTTCCTACTTGTACTTATAGCCCTATAACTTGAAAAAAAAATAAAAATCAAGAAACCCCATAAATACTTGGTGTTCTTAAACTAAGGACAACATTTTTAGTCTATTTAGCAGTTTTTTGATTAGCTTTTGTAGATAAGTAAAAGTCAAAACTTTTTTTAAATTTTTCAACATATGTTTTTTTTTTTTTTTTTTAAAGTAAAGTATATGACATGATACAAATAATGGTATTTAAAGAAAGCCATCTTGTCCTGAAAAAAATATATATATAATTTGTATGGGAACAGTAAATGAGAGAAAAGAAAATTACAGCTAAACACAAACACCACAAAAGTGTTAAAACAGCACTGGTCCTTAACATACAACATGGCCAAAACAGTCTGGCCCTTAAGGGGTTAAGCTGAATCCACTTACGCTAAAGTGTAAAATAATATCTCAGTATATTCTAGCAATAGATGCCAGGAATAACATTTACCTCCAGTAATTAAAAGGAATAGTGCAGAACACTGGCAAACTTGAGTTAGTACATGCAATTTGTGTGCTGAGTATCACATGAAAGAATTTGAGTATGGCAGATATGGCACATATGGGAAATGGTAGCTTATAGCTTAACAGAATTTTAGTTGCAGTTCAGTAAAGAATTAAAGTGGATCTGTTAATTTTTGTCAACCTCAGGCTTTACTATAGGACAAAGTAGTTCCCATTTTGACTTATGAAAACTTTGGATTGCATGTAGTATCAATCAATATTTCATAAAGATTACATCTTTATGAAATACTGAAAAGTAACAGAACTTCTCTATGAGACTGGAGAGTGCTAGAAAAACATTGACTTATTTCACACAGGCATTTATTATACAGAATGTAAATATTGCAGGATATTGCCATACATACTAACCATCCCAGGTCCTATGGAAATGGTAATTTGGGACATACTCCGAGAAGCAGGTCAACATACGAAATATTCCTACTAACTGCTACTGTACTTTTGTGATGCTTTGAGCATACTTGGATGGACTGTTGAATTAAGAGCCTAATAACACAATACTATAGATAGAAAACACTAAAATAGTCACCTTCCAAATATAACGGATCTGGTAGTACAATCTCCATTTGTCCTGCTGATCTGGGTTAAATTTTTTTTTAGAATTTGTAGTTTTTATTTAATTTGTGCAAAAACAAAAGGAAATATGGGTACACAAGGAAAAAGGGGTGGGTTAAGCGGGGTACAACAATTCCATCAGGATCCACTTGACATCACATAAGCGAGATTTATCCATTGCACCTTGACAATTGTAGCGGACCACGGGTAACCCGACCGGTTACCTCTGCTAATTCCTTCCTTCAGCCACTCAGGAACCACTTATAGCACCATAAAGAAACCCATTTCCCCCCAGTTACTGGATGACACACAGTTCTGGAGGTACAACACAATTTTATTGAGCCAAACACAGCTTTTAAGCATAGCTCCATGCAAGGGGCCTTCCACTCACACCAACAGGGGTCGGATCCCAGGATCCTCTACACCAGGGAGCCCCTTTGCCTCCCAAATATGGAAAGCCCACCACCTAAGTGAGGGGTTTCCCATCCAGGATGACATGGGGTCTTCATCCCAAGAGCCTCTGTGCCTGGGTGCTAAAGTGTGGGAAAAGAGACAGTTGTCTCCCAGGCACAGGAAAGCCCGCCAAACCAGCCAATGTCCCAAAAGGGTCCCCACCAACCCCAGGCAACCTCACACTGGCACATTCACTGGGAAATCTCGAGGTTCCTGTGCTGAAACCTGCATGGGAAGCGTCTCATTTTGGGGTATGAATACTCCCCCTGGTTGGTGTTCGTCTATACGAAATGGCGGCCTCTCATGGGAGCACTCATTAATTACTTCCCTTGCAGTTTCACATTTATGTTGCCAGTGCGAACGTTGCGGTTTCACACTTGCAGCGATTGCGAATGTTCTAATTAATTGGTGGTAGCATTCTAATTGGCCCTGGGATGGTCCTCGTTCGGGAGACAAACGAGTCGGGAAGCAATCCACGAATACTCCCCCTGGCTGGCGTTCATCTGTACAAAATAGTTGCCACCCAGGGGAGCACTCATTAAATGCCTCCCTTGCGGTTTCACACTTACACTAGAGGTGATAACGTTCTACTAGTGTTCTAAATGGGAGATCGGGGTGGTCCCCGTTTAGGATTCGAAGGAGTTCCCTTCAGAGGGGCACTCCCGAACAGGGAGCTGGTACAGTAGACGAAGTGCAAGTGAAAAACACAGTGTAAATATAAAGCACCCGGTTCCGCCATAACAATAAGTTCACTCATCTGTGTACATGTGCACATTGTATTTGGGAATCTGTCTGCCTGAACCCTTTATGGAAACAGAACCCATGGTGCATGCTCAGTCAAACATAGTATCATTAGTAGCCAAGGACAATAGGCCAGTATGGAACGTAGTAGTATGCATCATCAGTGTAAACAGTGAGTGTAGGAAATAGCTGGTGTAGAGTCACTGTCATGATGCCAAGCATCCAGTACGGACAAGCATCACTGATGGACATAATGGATGTCCTAAAGAGGATGTAGGGAAAGTAAGGATTAGAACTAGAAATCACAAAAATATACAATAATTGGGTTTGGAGAGTATGGTAAGCCAATGATACCTATAGTTGCCAAGTAGTGTTGCCAGTTATGCATGTGGATAGTTGACAATGCTAGCATGGTAATACGGGTCTGGAAAAGTACAAGGACACTGAAGCCGAGAGTGCACCAAGTAAACATGGTAGTAAGGTAGTAAGAGCCCAATACTAGCATGCAGCAGTATTGCTGCAAACAACGACTCCCTGACCAATTGCTTCTGACCATAGGACAGAGACGGATCAGAAGCCACTACAAGACCACCATATATGTATAATTGTGCCACTGCATCTCCAACACATCGGGGATGAGCTAGGGAACAAATGCTGAAGTCTGTGGGGCCATCGATATAAGAGGTTCCTATGTGCCTCTATATGAGAGAAGCATTTTGTCCACCAAGATAGGTCATTGAGGGCATTAAGCCATTCTGAGTCCGTCAGAGTGGTGCCACAGTCTAACTCCCATTGTGTCTTTCACTGTTGGGGCTTGGGCGGTAAGAGTTCTTGCCAGACCTATAACATAGAGTAAGAGCCTTTGGTTTAGTAGGCAGGACCAACACCTCTCCATAAGTAACTGAGGATCAACATAACTGGGATTTGGCATGGGGTGTAATAGCGTGGCATGGGAATTCAGAATGCTCTTTAATTGCAAGTAAGAAACGACTAAATGATTTGGGTACCCGCCATTGCTTTTGTAAAACTGGGAATGGTTTAATCACGTTATCTTCCACGAGCTGGGAGATTTGTGTGACCCCCGCCGCAAGCCAATATTTGAAAGGTATATCTGGTGATATGGCCTTAAGGGCTGATATAGTGGATTTGGCATGAAACTTAGTTTTATACCGATTGGCTAAGAAAAATTCATCCCAGATTGCCAAGGTTATCTGAGTGCTCGGGAACAATTCAGGCCTTTATTTCCTGAGATGCTTCAGCGTCCACATATAGTCTATGAGGGACTGGTATAGAAATTGTGTGCTTTCCATATCTGCCCACTGTGCGTGCATAAGGATCCCAGCTGATAGCATTGCAGCTCTATAATACTACCAAATATTCGGTAGTCCCACACCCCCAAACATGGTGCAGCTTGTAAGAGAGATACAGACACCAGGGGCCTTTTATCCTTCCATATAAAGACACTACATAGCTTCTGCAAGGATTTACGATATTGTGTCCTGAGTCTCATGGGTAACATCCTAAAGATATAAAAAATGCGGAGGAGGATAATCATCTTATCAGCGTTACCCTTCCTAGCCAGGAGAGTGGTACATGTCTCCATTTATTAGTTTTGTTTTTGCACAGAGTTAGTAGAGGGGTGTAGTTTAGTTTCAGGTTATTGGGCATAGTAGGTGCAATTTTTACCCCTAAGTATACTAGGAAAGTCGATCTCAAGTCAAATGAATAGGTAGAGCGTAGGGAGTTGGTCATGTCAAGAGGTAGATTAATGGGAAGGACTTGGGTTTTGTCCTGGTTCAAACGATAATGGGAGATGTTTCCAAACTGCTGCAGAAGATCTAGGAGAGGGGATGAGACCCTTGAGGGTCACAGAGGGCTATGGATATGTTGTCCGTGAATAGTGCTAAACTGTATTCTCTGTCATGAATCAGAATACCCTAAATGAGAGGATGATTTCAGATCTTGCATGCTAGGGGCTCTAGGGAAAGAATGTATAGGAGGGGTGATAGTGGGCATCCCTGCCAAGTGCAATTTCTAATTGAGAAGGGAGTCGATACAAAACCTCTGTGGGAGATTTTGACCGCAGGAGCATTGTACAAGGAGATGATGCATTGAATTGTGAATTGTGTCTTGTGTAAAATTCAATTTAGCCAGAACTCAGTTCATGAAGGAGCAGTTAAAACGGTCAAAGGCCTTCTCTGCATCTAGTGCGAGGAGAAGGCCTCCAGCGCCTCGGGTCTCTAAGTTCATCAAGATATTGAGACTCTTCCTGGTATTATCTAACATTTGCCAGCCTTGTATGAAGCCTGCTTGATCATTATGTATAAGTTTATGGAGTAATAGGGCAAGTCTATTGGTAAAGAGTTTGGCATAAATATTTGCATCCCCATTAAGCAGTGAAATTGCTCTAAAGTTTTTACACTGTGTCAGGGGTTTACCTGGTTTGGGAAGGGTGGATATATGTGCCATGTGCCATAGGCACCTACGATGGCAATGGTTAAGAAGGGCTAACAAATGCAGAGATAAGATATGGGAAAATGTTTGGTAATATTTGTTTGATAGGCCATCTGGACCCGGAGATTTGCGCGCTGGGAAGTGGGAAATTACCTCTACAAGTTCGTCTTAGAAAAGGGTCTCTACAAAAGGTCAAAGTCATCCTCGGACAGTTGGGGAAGGTCAAGATCTATCAAGAAATTGTTGATTTCAGAGTGTGTAGATAGGATCGTCTGCAGATCATTTTTCAGGTTGTACAAATCACTGTAATTAATAGCGAATTGATTAACAATAGCTTGGGGGTATAACGTTTTTTTACCTTTATCAATTTCTAGGAATGCAATCCCGGAGGTGGCAGATCGTCGTTTTAGTTGTGAAGCAAGTTTGGAACCTGCCCTATTCCTGTTGGCAAAAAAATTGTGTTTAACACATAACGTCCTCACAACACTGAGACGATACAAAGACGTATGGGGACTATCCCCGGGACTCTCTAGGTTTTTTCCCCTAGCAGATAACCTAGACTCCCAGAAAGGACAGAGGAGCTCCATCCTCGCCCGACTTATGGGGACTTACAGATATAACTGAGGTACTGACAGCTGGGGACCCACCAACGTTAAAGGCTCTCCCCAGGCTAAACAGGCAGGATGCACTTCTCGACAGTATGGGCAGGGCACAACTCAAGACCTTCTTGAATCGATCAGCCATTCCCTTCTGTCGCCTGAGGGGTAACACGCCCTTTGAACGCCTTTGTGGCCCAGAGAGCGACCCAAAACGTCCTCTAGTTAAAATATACTGCATTCTTCAGGCAGCTGAAGAAGCGCATACACCACCCCCATTCCAACAGAAATGGATGAGAGACCTCCACATACACATGTGGGACAAGGACTGGACATACATTATGGAAACTGAGATTAAAACCCTGATTAGTGTGGCTCGCAAAGAGAACTTTTATAAAAGAGTCACTAGATGGTACAGAACCCCAGCCTTACTCCACACATTCTGGCCATTAGTCAGTAACACATGCTGGAGATGCTCAGAGGGTCAGGGGGATATAGAACATATCTGGTGGAGCTGCTAGGACATAAATACATACTGGCAACAAATACTGGTTGATATAACAGAGATTCTAACACTACAGACCCGATTGTCTCCGTCCCAGGTATTACTGGGCTGGCTTAGCTCCTTCAAGGAACCACACAAAAAAACAACTCCTACACCTACTGCTTGGGGAAGCCAATGCTCTTATTCAGATGCACTAGCAGCAGCACAGTGTACCATCCAGGGAAAAGTGGGTGCAACGGGTTGAACGTACAAGAGAAATGGAAGATATACACTGGCCAGCATTGGGGAGAAGGTATAGGTACCTTAAAACATGGGAGCCTTAGATTGAGTTTTGGAGTCACCCCCCTAGAAACCACCCCACCAACCCTCCCCTAGCCGCAAGGGTCTAGCACCACAACGTAGACCTAGCAAGTATACAAAGTATGACCAAAAGGAGAAACCACAGGAACCAAACTACCCACAACCAGGCAGGACCCCTGTCCCCCCCACCCCTCTCTTGTTAAACCCCCACCCCTCTAGAACTTATTCCCGAAGGGACATTCACAACACAGCAGTGCATCTTACAAACGAAACCAAGTTGATCCAGACACCTAGGATTGGCGTGGGGACTGCTACGACCCATCCCAGATGGGAAAGTCGGACCATGGGGCACCCTGCACTTTAGCCCTATACCCTACACTTGGGAATTCCACATTAAAGGTCACCCACACACTCGCACCAGATGCACAAATGTAGTAATGGTAATAGGCAGTGGCGTACTAACTGGGGGGCGAGGTGGGCGGCCCGCCCAGAGTGCCACTGACTAGGGGGGTGCCATGACTTCCAGTGTCATGTGTCAACCCCCCCCCCCGGCCCCAATCATTACGCTGCGCACAGCGCACCTTTGCAGAGGCTGAGAAGGGGGAGGAGTCTTGCGGACGTGGAGTGATGAAGCTGTACGCAGCGCCGCCGTCAGTCCGCCTTCACGGATCTTCAGCGCAAGGATCCAGTGGTCGGTCTCGGAGGGAAGGCATCATCAAAAAGGGAGTAGTAATTTATGTGATGTTATTCATTTATGTGTTTATGTAATTTATGTGATGTTATTAAATTAATTAAAAGGGGGGTGTATAAATATGGGGCATGTATAATCAAAGAATTAAAGGGGAGGGAGGTTTAATTATGGGGGTGTATTAATTATGGGGGGTGTATTACTTATGGGAGGGAGGATTAATTATGGGGGGTGTATTAATTATGGGAGGGAGGTTTAATTATGGGGGGTGTATTAATTATTGGGGGTGTATTAATTATTGGGGGGTGGATTAATTATTGGAGGGAGGTTTAATTATACGGGGTGTATTACTTATGGGAGGGAGGTTTAATTATGGGGGTGTATTAATTATGGGGGAGTGTATTAATTATGGGAGGGAGGTTTAATTATGTGGGGTGGATTAATTATGTGGGGTGGATTAAGTAAATGTTAATTATTTAAATTTTATTAATTTCTAAGTTAATTTATTTTTCATAGTTCCATTTTGTTTCAAGTTGATATACAGTTTACAAATTTGTGAAATAAATATTATTGAAAACATTGAACAAAATTGTGGGTGTTTTCTTAAATTTTTATTATGGGGGGGTGCCACACTCAGGGTCTGCTCCGGGTGCCAAATGCTCTAGGTACGCCCCTGGTAATAGGTGACATGCAAATTGTATTGCAAAACCCCACTATGTTACATCTGAATGTTCTGTTTTCTTTATTTTTTGTACCCCATAACTTTTTCGGTTTCTGAAAATAAATTTAAAAAAAAATATTAAAAAAAAAATAAAAAAAAATTGTGTTTAGATTTTCGAAGCAAAAATTTTGTTTTGGCGAGCTCAATTTCTCTAAGTTAGGTTTTGAGTTCAAGTAGTTTGGTGTATGTAGTGGAATTAGGGTCATCTTTTTTTTCCGATTGTGTTAGGGTCGTAATTTCTGCAATAAGCGAGGTATATTTAGCTAGTCTTAGTTTCTTGGCATAGCTGGCATGTTTTATGAAGCTACCTCTAATGAACGTTTTATGCGCTTGCCAAATTTGATCAATAGGAGAGTCGGGGACCTTATTGTCAAGGAAATAGTGTTAAAGCTCTGTGAAGATTTGAGAGACTATGAATGGGTCTCTATGGTGGGTCAGGATATGTATTTGAGCTTCTATGAGCTTAGGCCTTTGTTCAGAAAATGTTCCTTGGTACTTAAGGTGATCGGAGCATGGTCCAACCACGAGATAAAGCCAATGTGACTCTTCAATCTTGGGCAACAAGGTGGCGGGGATAAGGAAGCGGTCAATTTGTGAATAACTATTGTGCGCTGCCGTGTGAGATAGCAGGAGGGCTTACACCCAAAGATGTCGCGGAACTGCATGGCGCAAACTGGATGCACTTGAAACAAATATGCACACCTGCAGACGTCAAACTCCTCCACGACCTGGCCTCTGCCGACGCCCCCTCACACATGGGAAGGTACATTTATATCACCAGATTCGATACTACTACCAATCCATTCCAGGCAAACACCTGCTCCACAGAGAACTAACAGTTTGAACAATTGTGCGCCTCCAGGGAACGGCCGATGAAAGGGATCTCGCTGCTTTACTCCCTCCTTCTCCCCATTACGCCATGTGTACCCCCGAAGTACATGTCTCGATTGGAACAGGCCACAGGATGCACACTGATGGACCCACAATGGGAAAAAATACATATCCTGACCCACCAAGGTACCGTCCGTACCAGAATGCAGGAGCTCAACTATAAGCTTCTCATGAACTGGTACAGGACCCCGGCCAAACTCCACCGCATGAGGAGCGATCTTTCTGAAATGTGGGAGATGTGGGAATGAAATGGGGACTGACCAACACATCTGGTGGTCATGCAAGACAATCGAACCATACTGGCGAATGATTCACACCGAGATCCCCTAAATTCTAGACCTGGATCTACCCTTTCAACCACTATCGATGTTGCTACACCATACATCTCTTTCTCTCTCCAAATACAAATGCTCCCTCACCAGACATCTCCTCAACGCAGCCAAATCCCTCATACCACTTAAATGGCGCACGGCCGAAGTACCGACCATCGAACAATGGATAAAAACTGTTGAAGACCTCTACAGTATGGAGTCTCTCACGGCTTCTCTCTGAGGCACCTCAGAGAAATGTGCCCTAACATGGTTCCCCTACATAGCACAGAAGACACCTCGGAGGGCCCCGAGGCCTGCGGTCCCCAGTGACACCATACAGGAGGGTGAGGAACCACACTGTGCAGGGAGCAGACAACAGACCTAAAAACACACTGGGAGACGATATACCCCCTGGAGAGACTTAGGCGGAGTAGGCAGCCACCTGAGTGGGTCGCGACAAGCAGCGGATGATGGGGGCTCCCCCTCCCTCGCCCATTTTTACATTAAGTAAAAAGACATGCTGATTATCATTGGGACTATAGAAGTTGACCAGGTTATACGGGTTGTTATTAAGGATGTATTGTAGTATTAGGTAGCACCCCTTTTTGTCGCAAATTTTGAGAACCAAGGAAAACAATATATCTCTACCAATCTGCATAAAAACACCACGTTTTTTAGCTGAGTAGTAGGCATGATAATCCTGTGAAAACCAAGGGGAGTTAAAGTGAGGCCTGCAATCCCATTTGAAATGCATCTCTTGGAAGAAAGCGACATGGGCTCCACAGCATTTAGCATCTCATAACCAATCTACGCTTATGAGGAGAATTGAGCCCTTTAGTGTTTAGGGAGAAAATGTTCAATGCTATAGTATGTGGTGGTTTAGCTGGATAAATACTTTTCGCAAGAATACACCACATTGTACATGTGACCCTGTACACAGCACTAGATGGCAGATGAATGAACTAATAGGGGGATGAACAAACAAATAACAATATACATTTTTCTTATGGTATAGACTTGTTGGATGTCGGGCTTAAAGGAGGCCTTCAGCTCCTGCATTAGCAACCTCCTTGATGCATCGGTCACTGGGCTTGGGGTCGGGTAAAGCCTTGACGGCTATCACCCGCGTCTTAACTGTATTCCGAAGAATTAGACCCGTCTGCACCATCTTGGTCTCTGAGGTCCAAGGCCTGCGGAAAGGTAAGGTGGGAGTGCAGCATTTTCAGCAATTTAGTCTTAAGCAAGTCTTCACACAGGTACGTAGGCTGTTTAGCTATAATGCCAGCTGTAAATCATGCTATCAATACTGCTGGATTTAAGCTCTGGAAATTGTGAGTATATTCAATTATTATATATATATATATATATATATATATACTGACATACTGCACTATTGGATCTTCTCTCCATTTCTCTCCACATATTTGAGAACACAAGCCTCCATTTGGGAAGAACCATCACTGCTTTATAAGAAATCTTCTCCGTTTGTTGTGGACTATTACCCTGGACTTTTAGTATTCTTTTAGATACATACTATATTAAAGGCGCGCCCCTTTCTCTTTGTATTTTATGTTCTAATTTATTGTTGGGGATAGGAGGATATTTCCCCTGTTAGGTGTGCTGCCTTTACACTATTATACATACTTTTATCTGTGGTATCATTAGCGCTGATCCTATTTTGATTTTTCACAAGTATTATTAAGAACTACCTTTTGCAATGAAAACCAAGTACATTTCCTTTAGAGGAGGATGGGAAGGTTTAGGTTGCTTTTTTTTCAAAGCATATCAATACTCTATGTGATACAACTGATCACGATGCACCCTGAGGAATTGTATGTCTAATGGTGACGTTTGCCTGGCTATGACAGTCTCTTTCTTCTATCAGTTTCTTTCTTACAAAAAATCCCATGAATACAGCCTCCCACATAAGAATCAAAAAAGATCTCTCATTAATGTTGAAGCCTAGATTTGTGAGATGGTCCATTGCATGTGTGCAACTTGGAAAGAACCAAGGAGCAGAAGAGATACCAAATGGTAAACATGGGAATTTCCATATCTTGTTCATCCATATAAACTATAACTAATGTTGGGATGATTGATGTATCAGGACTGAAAAATACACATCTTTTTAGATTAAATTTATATCATACACATCTTAGATTCATTTATATCATTTAGTCATTGTAAATCGAGAGGTCTTAATGTAAATTAATTTCTTACATCTTGAAGTGATGATATTTAATGTAGTTGTATAGTGTTAAGGACATCAGTAGTTATGGTACTGAGTTCTTCTATTCCTTTCCCAATAGCTGAGCAAAAGTGATTATAGCTGCAGTAAGGGCGTAGAGGAATATTAGAGATGAATGCAGTTTCCCAGATGAATCTTCCATCAAATAAAAAACCACCCAAGCATGAGCCTAGACTTCATGAAGGCTACAACAGGAATAATCTTTATTGACTCCACACTGGTTTTTATGGAAATTCTCCTGCAAGAGGATCCCACAATAAACAAAAGTGACAACCAATCATAATACAGATTTACAATCAAACCCTCCCTTCCTCTGCCTGGGAGATAATGAGATAAGTTAAGGAATAACCCAATTATCTCCAGGCAAAGTCACACAATTTCCCCAAAACTTAGAACACCCCTTTACACACAAGGTGTCAGGATCTTACCTGATGGGGAGTCCAGCTCGCAGAGTTATACGCTCACCCTTGCAAAGTAGACACAGACCAGGGTGACCAGGTAAGACGCCACCTGATCTGTGAGTCTGTGCACGGGGGCTTTCCAGGAATAGTGCTCCAAGTAGCAGTACAGCAGGGATTAGCAGAAGCGTAGTCAAGGAAAGCCAAAGTCAGGGGAAGCCAGATATCAGAGTAGTCCAGGAGGAAAGCCAAGGTCAGAAGCCGGAATCAGACAGGAAATACTGGAACGCAGATATAGCAAGACAGGAACCAAACAAGGGAACCAGAGTCAATGAACTGACACTGCCCTCAGGGAGAGGCAGTGTCTTATACCTGGCTAATTTGTGATCAGCCACAGGTGTGCTGAGATCGTTGGAGCAGCCACAGAATAACGTCCAGCCCCCAATGCTGGGTACAAGGCAAGATAGACTTCTGTCTATCTCTAGAGCTGATATGGTGGCTCAGAGGCAAAGTAGCAGCCCCAGGACTGCAAAGTACCCTGGTTCAAGTCCGTCACCGGGCACTTCTGGGGCGACCTCATCTGGCCGTCGGGATGTCGCGGTGAGAACAGTACCCTCCCTTCAAGAACGCCCTCCCGGCGTGAACAGGTTCTTCTTGAAAATAGTACACCTCATCTTCGGTCTCAGTATCACTAAGATAGTCTTTGTAATCAAAGTCTCCAGAGTGGAGTCCCTTTACAGCCTGGGACTTTATGGTACCAGTTTTGGGTACTAATGGAAAGAGGTCAAGGTTATTCATGGATTTGGTGGAGGTGGTAAGTACCTTGATCCCAGGAGTCATTTTCTCTGAACTTTTTTTCTTAGGTGAGTCACCAGGAGCAGAGTTCACGGCTTTTAAAGCCCTTTCAAACGTTTCCAGATCTGTTCTGTGGACCTTGGTACCATAGGTGCAATCCGCAGGTAGTTCTCCTTTGGGCAGACAGGAAGTGGTGGTGGTACCAGTTTTAACAGGAGAGTCTTCTGGAGGTGGTGAATTCTCATGATCACCGATTATGTGTTCTTGAGAGACACTGGCATAAGTAGCCATCGTAGTCTGGGTACTCTTCTGCGTCACGGAACGTGGAAACATCCGACAGTACCCTTGACATTTTTCTGGCTGTGTTGCCGGGATAACAGGATGAAGCTGAGTAGTACCTACTTGAAGAGGCTTAGGCCTAGTTGGGCGAATAGGGCAGTGGGAGATAAAGTGCCCTCCTTCTCCACAATAGAAACAGAGACAACAAGCCCTCCTTCTGTCTCTTTCTCTAGATGGCAGTCTTGTTCTAGTGCGGATGAAGCCGATCTCCATGGGTTCCTCCTTGTCCTCTAGAGTGTCAAGTTCCACATGGGTAACATTATGATGACAAGGCAGGTCCTTGGAGGTAGGTTTAGACTGTAGCGACATGGGATTCTTGTATTCATAAAATAATTCCTCTTCTCTAGGCAACCGGGTTCTGCGAGAACCTGAAGTAGGCTTGGGAGTTGCTTTCCTTGATGCAAAGCACTGAGAGTCCATTGCAGACATGAACAACTCCCAGGAGTCCAAGACAGTACTTCTCTCCTGCAGCTTCTGGTGTGCCCACACCTTAATCCGCCCAGTACACAGGTTAATAGCGGAGCGGACTCTGATAAGGTCGGTGGCGTAGGTTCTAGGTTTCAGGGCAAACAGTAGCTCACAATCCTTCTTGAACATCGGGAAAGCAGAACGGGAACCGTCAAACCTGTCAGGCATAATGACATAGGGTTCTGGGTATGTATGCTCTGGGATTGGATGTACTGCTCCTTTAAATGCCAATGAACATCTCTGCAAATCCATAGCATTCTGGGACAGGTTGGAGACTTGTTCAGCCAGGGAGGTGAGTAATTTTTATAACTCTGCAGACTCCATATGGTCAGTTCATTATGTCAGGATCTTACCTGATGGGGAGTCCGGCTCGCAGAGTTATACGCTCACCCTTGCAAAGTAGACACAGACCAGGGTGACCAGGTAAGACGCCACCTGATCTGTGAGTCTGTGCACGGGGGCTTTCCAGGAATAGTGCTCCAAGTAGCAGTACAGCAGGGATTAGCAGAAGCGTAGTCAAGGAAAGCCAAAGTCAGGGGAAGCCAGATATCAGAGTAGTCCAGGAGGAAAGCCAAGGTCAGAAGCCGGAATCAGACAGGAAATACTGGAACGCAGATATAGCAAGACAGGAACCAAACAAGGGAACCAGAGTCAATGAACTGACACTGCCCTCAGGGAGAGGCAGTGTCTTATACCTGGCTAATTTGTAATCAGCCACAGGTGTGCTGAGATCGTTGGAGCAGCCACAGAATAACGTCCAGCCCCCAATGCTGGGTACAAGGCAAGATAGACTTCTGTCTATCTCTAGAGCTGATATGGTGGCTCAGAGGCAAAGTAGCAGCCCCAGGACTGCAAAGTACCCTGGTTCAAGTCCGTCACCGGGCACTTCTGGGGCGACCTTGTCTGGCCGTCGGGATGTCGCGGTGAGAACCGTGACACAAGGTATCCCCAATGACATGTCCCCTGATAGCCCGATCTGGGAGACCAACATATTCAAATTTCATCCAGATCAGTTCAGGGATTCTCAAAAAGTATGGAAGTCTTAGTTTACTCACCGCACACGAGGCTCCTGCCCAAAATAGTTCCGTGTGTGCAGTCAGTCAATTTCAAAAAAAGCCAAAAAAACGAATAAACACATGAATGGAGCCTCCTGGCCCAGAGGAGCGATTGTTCCCCGTGTTTGTAGGAACCAAACTACCGAACAGCGCTTTTCTAGCTGTTCGGCAACAAAAGGAAGCAGGCGTTCGTATATTTTCAGCGATGTTCGGGAAGTCGAGTGTCCGATTTTAGTTCCAGACACTTGACGACCAAGTTCCGCTGCCTCCTTTCGGACACCCAGAGAGTGCTTAATGGATGGTTCCTTTTGAAGTTAATGAGCCAGGAGGGTGGTTGGCGTTTGGTAGTTTAATCTACCGAACCAATAAACGAGTACAAGTACAAACGAAAAATACCGAATCAAAGAAGAAAATGATGAATGTTAGTCTATTTTCTTCACATATAGAATACATAGCTTGATAACAGGTCTGTTACCTGAATCCCTTCTTTTTTTTTTTACCAGGTTGCTTATGAAGCCTGAGGATGAGATAGGCACTTGTACTCTAGACTCTTTTAAAATTAAATCTGAAACCTCCTGTTGAACTAGAAGGTCATCGTGAGAGGACAAGGACATCGGAAATGGGATCTGAATTTGAACTTGAATGGCATAACACTCTATTCTGTAGCCTCTGACAGTATCTAATACCCAGGCATTGTTTGTGACAAGGGTCCATGGATTGAAAAAATGGGATAACCCAACCCCAGCTCTCATTGGATATTGAATATGGTAAAAAAAAAAAAAATCATACTATGTTGGGGGCTGTCCAGTAATGGCTGAAAGGCTAAAAGAGTGGCCCCTTCATTTCCCTAGCCCCCCCAAAACCTTAGGGTTAAAAACTTTTATAACAAAGGTAAATTTAAATCCAAATTTGCAGAAGAGTCACTTGGGGAGGTAAGAAAGGAATCATGTTTTCTTTGTAATATGGCCTCCCAAGCCTGCTTGACTTCTTTACGGGCAGTGGGGGTAAGGAGTGGTGTGGATAAACACTCTATTTTATCACAAAAAGTGCACATATCATTCTTATTTTTTTTTTTTAACATGTCAAGAAATTGGCTTTTAACACTATTATTAATATTTTCAAAGTAATGCTTCCTTTTCTGGTTGGCCTGCCCAGACCTCCTCATATACTTAAGCTAAGTTTTGCTCAGACTCTCCTGCTGGTCTTAAAGTGTTCTAGGGTGTCTACCATGGGATTCATCAGCCTTGATTGAGAAATTGCCATAAACACAGTTATTGCAAAATTCTTAGCTGTTCATGGCTCTTAAAATGGCATTAGAAAATGCCTTATTTGCAGTGTTGTCTAACATAGATTGTAAATGTTCCTCTGAAACATTCATTATCTGCAGATGTGGCAGGGACAGACATGTCAAATGCAAGTGTTTTGGGATCTTTTGAACTCATAACCACAGAAAACAGTATATAAATAAATAAATTGAAAGAATTCCCCAGTTCCAATAAACCTACTGACAGCTTATGTGAAATAAACTGAGGTAAATTATGTTTCAATATATAGAAACAGGAGAAAACAAGGGTTTGGCTGCGCTCACCTAAGCATACTTGAATGGGGTGCTAAACAGTTATTTTAGTGATGAACAATTGTTAGCTTTTTTTAAAAACACCTAATCTAGGCAAAAAGTAATGGGGGTTTAGTTACATTATATGGTCATACATTGCATAAGCCTGCCACAACGCCAATGTACCCCATCTTTGGCAGGTCCTACTCTGCCTGCTAAATGAGCCACTCACTTGGGGAAATCCTTCCATCTTGAGTTCTCTGCAGTACACAGCTTAAATAGGGTCCTGAGATGAGGCACCTGTAACAGGGAGGGGTGCAAAACCAAGATGCTGGCTAAACTCCTAAATATATACATATAGGAGAAAACAAGGTGAGTGAGTAGCTCATTTAGCAGACAGAGTAGGACCTGCCAAAGATGGGGTACATTGGCATTGTGGCAGGCTTATGCAATGTATGATCATATAATGTAACTAAACCCCCATTATTTTTTGTCTAGATTAGGTGTTTTTAATAAAACTAACAAAATTGTTAAGCACTAAAATAACTATTTAGTAGATAAGTGAGTGCGCTGAATTTTCCTTTTTACTGTACTTATTGGATCCCAGCAGCACCCCATTTAAGTAGGTTTAGGTGAGTGCAGCCAAACCCTTGTTCTCCTATATGTATATATTTAGGAGTCTAGCCAATATAGCATTTGTCAGGCCCAGAGGGTGACATAAATGAATACCATGCAACAAGCTATATACTAGGGAATGCTTGCCAACCTGAACCCACTGAAACAGAACATGGGAAGCTGAAATACCACATTAATAGATCTAGATCTATAGTGTCCCAAAGAAAAAAAGATGAGACAAAATTCATCATTGCAGTGATAGGGTCAGTAAAGGAATCATGATCCATTGACAGGAATCCCATGCAGACAGATAGCAGCATCTAGTGCCTGGAGCCCATGAGTACCATAGCAGGTTACTATCTGCAGCCGATAATACACTGACCTGCCAGGAAAGTGTTTAAGCCATGAGATGTAGCATTCCATCCAGGATCAAAGAATGAGTGTTCTCTTTTGGATCCATCTGAAAATCCAGAACACCTGGGAGGAGGAGAGGGCCCTCACATGATAGCTCCAGAATGCCTGGGAACCAAGTTTTGCTCTGCCATAGATGAGCCATAATGAAAGATTACCAGAGCCATCTCTAGTTTCCAGAAGCTGGTGTCCCTCCAATGCCTGGAGAACCAGTCTGTGGTGAAATTAGTCTCCCTCGAAAGGGAATTTTGAGACAGACAGTAATCATAGATTACCCTTGTGAGCTTTTGTGAGGCAATTAATATTCCACATTGCTGACACTTTGTCCATCCTGAGTAGGATGCAACAATTTGACCTGTCCTGTGCCAGGCTGCAGATCACAAATGAACCTGCCATTAGTTCCAGACATCTGTGCAAAGAACTCACGTTTTGACCTTCCACATTGAACCCAAGCCGCACAAACTGCCATCGACTCCAGTATGAAATATGTTTGGAATCATAAAATCACCCAACCATTCCACGCTTGAAAATTTCAGAGAAACCAAAGGAGTTCCATCCAAGCATCCTTCATCAGCAGGCTTTCCTGGTCATATGAAGGTGTCCTCTGGAGGAATCTGGCATGTCAGGCAATGTATTGCCCAATAAAGGAATGTACTTCGCTTGGATGAAGAAAAAAGCAGGCCAACTTTCCTGGCCAGGAAGAGGGGAATTGACTTCTGCAGAGGTAACAAGTTATTTGTGGGTAGCCACTACCTTGATACAGAGAAGTTGGAGAATGCCAGAGATTGAATCAATCTCAAGACTGAAAAACTGCACTGACCAGGAGAGGCCAAGCATGGATTTTGGGCACAATGGTCTGTAACAAAACCTCTGGTACAGAATGATCAGTGAGCAAGATGGCTCACCTCTAACCAGCAGCGCACCAAAACCAGGGTGCCCATCCCTTAACCAGAAGTAAACCAACAAAGAGCGGGTTATATTTATCCAGCAAGAGAAGCAGACCCACACCAATCTTGGACATTCCCAGCACCACAGTGGGCACCCTGAAATGAGACAAGGGCCTCTAGGCCACAAGGCCACATCTTCATGTAGAACTTCCCAGGTAAGAAACAATCCCTGGCCCTGGGACTGCCCTGAAGTCAAATAGAGGGTAGTCCATAGCACAGAAATGCATAGTGAAGGTTGTAGTCATGAAGCCAACTAGCATCTGGTGAGAGGAGAACCCTCTAAGTGGAGATGATGTGCAGTACGGCAAACAAAGTTGTTAAGACTCAAACCCCTGAAGTAATGGACTAAACATTAGTGGCTAAAGCAGACCCAACAGGCAAGGGATATCTCAAAGCCCAGGATAAAGGAGAATGGTATCAAAAAACCCAGAGACAAGCAATAATGATTTTTAAAAAAATCTATAGATATGTATAATTACACAATATATACATGTGCCTACAGTCACCAATGCTCCTATGTGAGGAAAATTGAACTGGACCTTATCCTGGACATCATGCTAGGAGAAGGCCACGGCAGCGCTGAAGGAGAATCAGTGCTGGAAAGAAGGTGAGTAAATCATGTATTTTCATTTTATTTGTTTTATTTTTTTTCAGTCTAGGAGGGCACTAAAACTAAGAAGGAACATAAATAATCTAGCATTAGGAATACAGATGTTTGTTCCTAATGCAGTGTTCCTTTAAATTCTTAATTATAATATGAGAAATACTGCTATACAATAAAAAGAATACCAGGTTCAGATATTATAAACATTCTCTCATTTGGGCATTCTACCAAACATACTTGGCACATTAAAAGCATGGTAGTCTGCCGAAACAATGCTAGTCTGATTTGAAAACATTCAATTTGATGATCGATTTAGCAGCATTGAATAGAAGACGTTTTGATTTCATTGTTTGTATGTCTGTTGTGTTCAATAGTAATTGCAGTTTTTCAATTGTTTACCAATAGAACATCCTCCATCATTTGTGGAACATCGGGCAAACAACATTTTCAAATATACAAGAATATGACCCCTTCATACTTTGACTTGTTATTATCATTGGTTGTTGTGTTTGCACATATCTTCTGGGTTGGTGTTCACATATTTTCTGTTTACCAGCTAGCCTTTTGTGTGCATGTTTGTATCGTTCTTATTATCCACTTTCAACCAAAATAACTTGTGCAGAACAAAAGAAACATAAATAAGTAAAAAGAATAAAATATATAACCTAAAATATGCAGCATGTCCATTTTAAATTTACTTTAAAGCTTGTAAACTTTATAAAATTACCTGCCACAGGTAAAATTACAAAATACAGTAATGCATTGCAATAAAACAGTATTAGTGTATTAGTTGAAGATTGTTACTTTTGAGTCATGAGTAATTTTTGTTAAGATAGCATACAGTTATATCCTACAGCCTTTGTCAAGTCTAATATATGTGCAACAACTATAATTAATTATTTTAATCCCAATAACTATAAAGCATCAATAATTATATCTCAATAATGAAATCATTTGACTAACATGATCCCGAGGGAGGACAGGCCAGGTGTTTTGACCACACCTTGCCAGAATTAACATCAGGGACCTCTGATGTCACACCTAAAATGTGGTGTTGTCACGCTGTGCAGCGGCGCAATCCACACAAAAAAAAGCAAATGAAGGCAATCAGAACCAACAAAATATTCTTGCTGAGGTGCACAAATAGTGCAAAGGGGGACCAGAAGTAATTGTCATATCTGGTGGGTGTGACTCATTATCAGTGCATATTATAATAAATATGTAGAGAGAATATTAATATTGTCATTTATTTTAATGCCCTTCAAAAGAATTATGATTCAGTAAAATAAAGTTACAGTAATAAAAGTGTATATATATTAATGTATTAATGTGCGAACACCCACCAGATATGACAGTTGACAGTATCCTGAAAGGTGTCTATCTGGGTTACAACTTTATTTTAATATAGCCGATTTGTAGGCTGATTTTTCTTTGTGCACTATTTGTGCAACTCTGCGAAAATATTGGATTGGTTGTGATTGCATTTTTTGGCCTTATTTTGTGTGGATTGTGTCATTACACAGCATGACATCACATTTTTACATGTGATGTCAAACAACTTCTATGCAATTCTGACAGCACACCTGCCCTCATAACAAAACAGTATCTATAAGTGTAAAAAAAAAAAAAAAGAGCACACACAGAGTAGTACAGTAAAAATAAATAAATAAATAAAAATTTTGATATACTGGTTAAACTCACAAGATAGTAATAAAGACAGGCAATTCAGAGTTAAGTAGATCCGCTACTGATGTCTTCTTTTATCATTTCAAAGACAATGAAGGACATGCAAAGAGAGACTTTTTTTGCATGAGCAGTCATATTTTCAAAATCAATGCCAATATTTCACAATTTCTGCCAGGGCATGCAAACTTTGAGCACAACTGTATACTCTAAAAGCACTAGTGTAGTGTTGATTTCAGAGAGGAAGTCTTTTTCATTCACTTACCCTCTAACACCACCACAACTCTACTCAAAATTATTCAGCCCCCTAAATAGAATCCTCACAAAGGACACAAATATGCAAAACATTTGTTGTCTCAAGCACACCTGATGAAACTAGTCATTAGTTGCACCAGTTGTTTTTGAGCTGGAACAGTTGAAATACCTGAACTGGCAAGGGGTTTGTTGAGTGTCATGTTTTACAAAATGTTAGAAATCAAAATAATGGTCTACAGAGTTAAGAGAAGAGATCATTTACATTCACAAACAAGGAATAGGATACAAAAAAAGATAGCAAATGCACTGCATGTTCCTAGAGATACCATTGAAAGCACAGTTCGCATGCTCAAAAGTTGAAGGCTCAGTGGTTACACTACCTGGATGACACAGAAAAACAAAAGGTCTCAATGAAGCTACCACCAGACAGCATGCTAGCTGCAGTTAATGAAGCATTGTCCACAATTCCGACCTTGACAATCCTGTTTTAATGGACGAAAAGCGTTGATGAAACTGGTGTGACTGACTTTTTAAACCTGCAGGAACCAATGCGGTAGGACAGAAGAGCCGACATCTCTGCAACGAAATCGGTGCACAGGACTGACATACGAAGCAGCACACGATCTTCTACCGGTGAGTACACCGCATTGTACCACTGTTTATTTGTGAAACTTAGAAATAAATGTTCACTATATTTTCTTGTAAGAGCTTTTATGTAGGGTTTTTTTTATGCTTGGGAAATAAATGTGTAACTGTTTTACGCTATGTTAGGTATCCTTTTTTAAAGGTTGATACAAAGTAGCCAAGCAGACACAAAGTGAAAGAGGATCTGTTTCCCTTTATCAGCTTAAACCCTTATACAGCGTGGGAATACCCTTATACTAATCTATTTGTATATATCTCCACTCTGTCATTTGCACTGGACATTGCATAAGTATATTTTGTGATCAGACTTTAGAACATTTTTTTAACTCTGTCCCCATACTTTTAAATGAGGGATTGGTCTGCTAAGTGCTGATACTATTGTTTTATGCATTGAGACTGAACAGTACTGGAAGAATATCTCGGAGAAATTAGAATCCGATAACACCGAGGCCCAGACTACTGGACCTGAAAGCAGACCACTGCATGCTTCCAGAACAGGAACCAGTCACCATCACAGTCGAAGATATCCAACAGAGAGCAGCACACGTGAAGAGTTGGTCAGCCCAAGGACCTGACATGATCTACAACCACTGGATAAAGAAGTTAACAGCGCTACATAAACTCCTAGCAGCACAAATGAACGAGCTACTAGCAATAGGCAGAACCAACAGTGTGTCAGCACTATAGGATATAACAAATACAGTAAGGCAGCACTCAATCCCAGTGATACAGAAGTATATACAAATACAAAGAAAAATTACCACAAAAGCGCGCTAAACTGATCTGAAAATATAGAAAAATAGAGAATAGTGCAGACCATCTGAACTAAACAAAGTATATATAGGGGGGTATGAGGGAAAAAACTCACATTGACCAGAGCCCTATCACCCCTGGCTCTGGGTTTGTAATGCTCCACTTGAGAGGGAAAATTCACACACTGGTAGGCTTCCAAATGGTGTGTTCACTTGAAAACTGGTTAAGCTGTGCAATATAGGACAGAGAGAGCCAAGACCTCCAATTGAATAGTATCAAATACACTTTATTAAAAGACAACAGTTAAAAACTCTTACTTTGCGAGTGGTGGGTTTTGCTGACATAGCTACCCACATAAAAGCATATAAACGGCTGATAGAAAGTCACTTCCTGGTTTCGTCAGTCCCGATCACGTGATCACTTCCGGGTCCGCCTCTCTCGTGACGTGTACGTGACGCCTTTCGCCAGCCTCCACAGGCTTCCTCTGACAACGTCATGGGTATCCAGCCCTTCCTTTTAAATATCATACTCCTCCCCTTTTATTATTCCATTTGTCCGGGGGCGTGGTTTCCTTATAAAGGGCTGGTTTCATCTTTCCCTTGTGAGAATCTGAATCCTATTCCCCTCCTACTTTTGCATATGTATGTTTAATCAGGAAACCATTATTTGATTCAGGGCTAGTATCCAACCTACTATTGCACATAATTACTAAATTAAACACACAAAATGTCATACATCAATTTAACCTTATATTGATTTATACATAAATGTTAAAGCAGAATAAATACAATATATAGCTTATGTAAGCCAGAGCTCCACCTAGAGATCCAGATGTATATAACTAATTAACAATAATCAAAGATATCTCTATATTATAATTAAGAAATAAGTATTACTCAATCCAAGTACATAATTTAAAGAGATATTCACCTTCATACTTATCACATATGGTATAACAGCCTAATATGGAATACAAATCTAGAATTATCCTAAAAGGGTAATGGATCTAAACTTTGGACCAATATTTATTCACAATATTCTTCAATTCTTTACTTTTCCCTGAATAATTAAAAATAAGTGGGACCTCATTAGTCCTATTTTCTCTTCCTTTATTACACTTGATATCATTTCTTGGAACATCTTTCCTATTTATGTTTTTTGTTTTTTTATACGCTTTGTCCAGTATTGCTTTAGGATAATTTTTATTTTTAATTATTCAGGGAAAAGTAAAGAATTGAAGAATATTGTGAATAAATATTGGTTTAGTCAACAGGAGGATCTCCTTCTAAATCAGATAGTTCCTAAAAAGCCAAGGATCATATATAGAGGGACACCTGGTATTAAAAACCAGCTCGTTAGAAGCAGCTTTAAACAAGAGAACCATATTAAAACTTTTTTAAATCAAGAAAAAGGGTTTTTCCAATGCGGCTACTGTCTAGCGTGTAGGACTATAGGAGCCCCTAAATGTGTTAAAAGAGAATTAATAGGGGGGAACACGAAACAAGTATATCAAGTTAAACAGTTAATAACTTGTCACACCACCAATTGCGTTTAAATCCTCACCTGTCCATGCAATATGCATTATGTGGGGAAAACTACTAGACAGATTCATATCCGCATTGAGGAGCATTTACGTAATATTAAAAGGGGCTTTAAGGAGCACCCTCTATCTTCGCATTTTATACACAAACATCAAGGAGACATGACAAAGCTCCAATTCATTGGGATTGAGAGAGTTAATAGGAATTGGAGGGGGGAGGATTTGGATAATAAACTGGCAAAACAAGAGATGAGATGGGTGTTTAAATTGAAGTCGTTATTTCCTAAAGGTTTAAATGGGGACTTCGAGATTTGTCAGGTCCTACACTAACAGCCTAATGTCTGCTCTTATGAGATTAACCTACTTGGTGCCTCATCCCAGGGCCCTATTTAGCCTTGTACTGCAGAGAGCCCCAGATGGAATTTCTTTCCCCAAGTAGGTTAATCTCATAAGAGCAGACATTAGGCTGTTAGTGTAGGACCTGCCAAAGATGGGGTACATTGACGTTGTGGCAGGCTTATGCACTGTATGATCATATAATGTAACTAAACCCCCATTATTTTTGCCTAGATTAGGTGTTTTTAAAAAAACAAATAAAATCTTTTAACATTGAAGTTGCTGTTTGGTGGATAGGTGAGTGCGCTGGATCTTGTGTATTGTATTATTTGGCCCCCAGCGGCACCCCCATTTGTGCATGTTAGGGTGAGTGCAGCCAACCCCCTTTTGTTTTATATATATTTGGGAGTCTAGCCAACTCCTTGGTTTTGCACCCCTCCCTGTCACAGGTGCCTCATCCCAGGGCCCTATTTAGCCTTGTACTGCAGAGAGCCCCAGATGGAATTTCTTTCCCCAAGTAGGTTAATCTCATAAGAGCAGACATTAGGCTGTTAGTGTAGGACCTGCCAAAGATGGGGTACATTGACGTTGTGGCAGGCTTATGCAATGTATGATCATATAATGTAACTAAACCCCCATTATTTTTGCCTAGATTAGGTGTTTTTAAAAAAACAAATAAAATCTTTTAACATTGAAGTTGCTGTTTGGTGGATAGGTGAGTGCGCTGGATCTTGTGTATTGTATTATTTGGCCCCCAGCGGCACCCCCATTTGTGCATGTTAGGGTGAGTGCAGCCAACCCCCTTTTGTTATATATATATATATATATATATATATATATATATATATATATAACCTCCCCCTTTTTAGATCTCCTCTTCTCCACAGCCCCCTTGCTATTTGTTGGGGATACAAATATTCTTACCAGTTCACTTTTGTAAATTGGGGACTAGTCCGATTAATTCCATCTTTTCAATTATTATGTTTATGTTAAGCTCAGTCAGCATCTGGATGCTGTTCATATGCCACATTTCTCCTTAGAGGTGCATTACTTTTCTTGGTAAGTTTCTTTTTTTCTCCCAATAACCTGGTGAGATTTGCACCATCTTATGATAGTTACGTGGTTAGATTAATTATATACAAGTTTTGTATTTTTTGTTGCTTATATTCTCTCTTTCTTTTTTAAATTAATTAGCTTTGGTACTTTGAGTCTACGTTGTATGACAATGTTGTTCCAATCAAGAGAATAATTTAGTACTTGCAATGGCAAATCATAAGATGACTTTGGAGGTCAGGGGGCTAAATACCCCAAGAAAACATACTGTTCTAATCAACGAGATGCATAAATGCTCCCCTAATGTATGCTTCATTCAGGAGACCGTTCTGCTCCAATCTTATATTAAAAATATACTTCACATGCATGTTACAGTAATTATCATAAAGGGAAATCCAAAGGGATTGCAATTATTTTTCTAAATAATGTTAACTTTAAGCTGATACAATGCATTACTGACCCCCAGGGTAGATTTTTATATGTGAAAGGATTGATTAATAATGTGAAATTTACTTTCACTAATTTGTACGCTCCTCATAAGCACCAAGTGCAAAATATCTGTAACATTGTAAACAAGCTTGATATTACAGAAGGAATTCTTGTGATAGGGGTGGATTGGAATATGGTTGGCCAGCTATTAAATAGCACTTTTAAAGGTAGGGACCACCATACCATCAAAGAGTCTTATTTAAAAAAATATTACATTTACATAAATTAATGGATAGCTGGCAAATGGCTGATCTTTCTGAAAGGGATTTTAATGGCAATTTAATGGTGCATTTTGGAAAGCTGCAGGGCAGCCAATCAATAAGCGTTTGACTCGTGTACCCTTAGAAGCCATCACAGCCATGCCTACTAATGGCATGGCTGTGATTGGCCAGTGCAGCATGTGACCGCTGAACGCACATGAGCTCTTATTAGTGTAGGGAGAGGATGCTGCAGCTGTGAGGGAAAGATTAGGAAAGAATTCTGGTGTTGAATCTGCAAACTACAGCAATTATTTTTTTGGGTGCTATACTATATTTTTGTACCCTGCCCTGAGCCCAGTGCCACTGAGAAATAAGCGATCAGTCTGTTTGTTAGGTGGGCACTTGCAACTGCATGTGTGCCAGGCACATTACTTTAATCCTGTTCTGGGAGCTCAGTGGGCAACATCTAGGCATTTTTCAATACTGCTGTGACATTGCAGTTTGACTAATTCACATTTTTTCTGGTGCTAAAAAGTACATTTGTGGAGTGCACTTCATATCTGAGGGTCAAATAGAACCATCAACTACTGTGGTTACATCAAACTTTTAAAAATTAAAAAAAATTTGGTGCTAAAAAGTAAATATGGGGCGTGCACTTCATATCTGACAGTCAAATAGAACCGTCAAATACTGCTGTGACATTGCAGTTTGACCAATTCACATTTTATGGGTAGTGGGGGAGAGCAGGGAGAACCTGGGGCAGAGGGGGAGAGCAGAGAGAGCCTGGGGCAGTGGGGGAGAGCCTGGAGCAGAGCAGTGTGTGTGTGTATCTGTATGTCTGCACATATGTATGTGTATCTGTGTGCCTGTATCTGCATGTTTTGTTGGTGTGTGTAACAGTGTGTCTGTGCAAATGTATGTGCGGCAGTGCTTGATACACATACTGAACCACATGCAGATGCACAGACACACATACAGTTGCATAGACACACTGATACACACATGCAGATGTACAGACATTCAGATACAAACATTGCCACACATGCAGATACATAGACACATAGATGCAATCACTGACACATGCAGATACACAGACACACTGATACACATACTCACACACATGCAGATGAAGTGTGTCTGTGTATCTGCATGTGTGTCAGTATTTGTATCTGTATGTCTGTATCTGAATGAGTGTCAGTATTTGTATCTGTGTATCTGCATGGTTGGAGAGCCTGGGGCAGAAGGAAGAACAGGGAGAGCCTGGTGCAGAGCAGAAAGAGCCTGGGACGGGAACGGGGGGGTGGGCAGGGAGAGCCTTGGGCAGAGCAGGGAGAGCTTAGGGCAGAGGGGTGTCAGGGTGGCAGTCAGGTGCCTGGGACCCAGCCACTGTCCGGGCGGCGGTGCGAGGACCGGGAACCAGTATGCCTGATGTTGAAAGTAGGAGTCACAGTGTGGAGGTGGATTAACAGGGTCTGGTGCAGGGTAACCGCACGCCCCCTGGTGTTGAGCACCAGCGTTTGTGCAGCCACATACCAGAACCCTGATGCAGCTTATGCAGGTCCCAGGAACTAGGAGCTAGGAAATAAGCAGACCTCCCAGGAGCTAAATAGGGAGGATCTGCAGCAAGAATGTATCCAGCACAGAAAAAAAGGCAAGACTAGGAAAGGCACCAAACATGAAAACAAGACAGAACTAATAGAACCCAGAACCAGAGAAGGATAGGAAGCATTAACTTAACATGGGCAAGACAGGACAGGACAGGACTGTACATGGACTAGGAATACAAACTAAAACAAGCCAAGATATGATAGGTAGAACAAGAGGAGGAATAACTAAGTACTATATATGAAAATCATGGGGATTTAGTCACATTATATGATCATACATTGCATAAGCCTGCCAACAACGCCAATGTACCCCATATCTAGCAGGTCCTACTAAGAAAGGGCAGAAGACTTGAGCAGCTGCCTGCAGGAACACTGAAACAAAAGGAATGATGGAAAACAAACGGGTGTGGAAAATAAAACAAACATTTAAATGAATCCTGGAGACTGGGAATTCCAGGGACAGATTACATGAATGAACCCAGAAAAACCCAGCATAAATAAAATCCGACATAGAATAAAAAAACAAAAAAACAAGAAAAACTAAACAAGAATAGTAAAAAGAGTACTGGGTACCAGAAGCCATAGCCAGAATGATCCACAGCTAGGAACAGGATGTGACCAGGGGGAGAGCCTGGGCAGAGGGGGAGAGCAGGGACTGTCTGGGGCAGAGATGGGGGTGAGCAGGGAGAGCCTGGGACAGAGAGGGGTGAGCAGGGGGGAGAACAGGGTGAGCAGGGAGATCTTGGGGCAGAGCAGGGGAAGCCTGGGGCCGTGGGGGAGAGCAGGGAGAGCCTGGGGCAGAGAGAGGTTGGGGCAGAACAGGGAGAGCCTGGAGCAAAGCAGGAAGAGCCTGGGACAGAGGGGAAGAGCAGAGAGACCCTGGGGTAGTGGGGGAGAGCAGGGAGATCCCGGGGCAGAGAGGAAGAGCACAGAGAGCCTGGGGCAGTGGTGGAGAGCCTGGGGCAGAGGGGAGAGCAGAGAGAGCAGAGAGTGCAATGAGAGCCTATGGTAGAGAAAAACAAATATATTTGAAATAACAGCAACTATATTTCATTACAAACCTTTCGCTAATATGTGGGCAGGGGCGTTTTAGCCACAAGGCAAACAAGGCATTTGCCTTGGGCGGCATTTTTCAGGGGGCGGCAAAAAACGCCTCCCCCCAAATGCCCAGGGCAAATGCCTTGTTAGCCTGGCGGCTAATAGACATGCCGGGCTGTGCGGGCGGTGCTGGGCGGGCGGCTGGCGAGGGAGCACTTCCCCTGAGCGGTCTGCTCAGCTCCCTCGCACGCCGCAAAGTGAGGCTGGGAGCCGGAAGACTGGTGGTCCAGTGGCACAGCAGCCACTGGACCACCAGGGAGGTAATGAACCCCTTCCCCCCCAGCACTCCCAGAGGTAAGGAGGTGGGGGGGGGAGTGAATAAAAAAAAAAAGTGTTAATGTGAGTGAGTGAGTGTGTGTCTGTTAATGTGTGTGTGTTTTGTTAGTGTGTGTGTCTGACTGTGTGAGTGTGTGTGTCTGCTAGTGTGTGTCTGACTGTCAGTGAGTGTGTGTTTGCCTGTGAGTGTGTGTGTGTGTCTGTTAGTGTGTGTGTGTGTCTGTTAGTGTGAGTGTGTGTGTCTGTTAATGTGTGTGTGTGTTTGTTAGTGTGTGTGTGTGAGTTTGTGTGTGTGTCTGCTAGTGAGTGTTAGTGTGTATGTGTGTGTCTGACTGTGTGTCAGTGAGTGTGTGTGTGTCTACTAGTGAGTGTGTGTGTCAGTGAGTGTGTGTCTGTTAATGTTTGTTTGTTAGTGTGTGTGAGTTTGTGTGTGTGTCTGCTAGTGAGTGTGTGTCTGTTAGTGTGTGTGCCTGACTGTTTGTCTGTTAGTGTGTATGTGTGTGTCTGACTGTGTGTCAGTGAGTGTGTGTGTGTGTGTCTGACTGTGTGTGTGACTGACTGTGTGTGTGTGTCTGTTAGTGTGAGTGTGTGTGTCAGTGAGTGTGTGTCAGTGAGTGTGTGTCTGTTAGTGTGTGTGTGTGTTTCTGTTAGCGAGTGTATGCGGATCTGTCAGTGAGTGTGTGTGTGTGTGCTAGTGAGTGTGTGTGTCAGTGAGTCTGTGTCTGTTAATGTTTGTTAGTGTGTGTGAGTTTGTGTGTGTGTCTGCTAGTGATTGTGTGTCTGTTAGTGTGTGTGTCTGACTGTTTGTCTGTTAGTGTGTATGTGTGTGTCTGACTGTGTGTCAGTGAGTGTGTGTCTGACTGTGTGTGTGTGTCTGTTAGTGTGAGTTTGTGTGTCAGTGAGTGTGTGTCTGTTAGTGTGTGTGTGTGTTTCTGTTAGCGAGTGTATGCGGATCTGTCAGTGAATGTGTGTGTGTGTGTATTTAGAAGGCGGGGCGGGGGGAAGGGTTGGGGGGGACTGGCGCGGTGGGGGGGGGGGGTGCCTGAGTTTTGTCCTGCCTAGGGCAGCACAAAACCAGGATACACCACTGTATGTGGGGTACAATTTATGGAAACGGGCTGCCAAGGGGTACTCGAGTGAAAAAAGGTTGGGAACCACTGCCCTAAAGGAAACATTAAGCAAGTGCAGAGTAACATTTGCTCGGAATTTCAGACCTAGCTTAAATTCAGGTTGTAAAACCCAATGAATGGATGCAGCGTTTAAATATTTTCTCCTCTTTAGTATTAAGATTTTACTAAGATCATTTTTATGGTCTTTTGACTGTATAGCATACATGTGTAGGTGAAAGTGAAAATATATAGCATATATAGATGTTTGTGTGTGAAAGCACGTCTAATTATATAAGTGTGGCTGTGTGTGCATGTGTGTGTATTGCATACGCATGCATTCAGAATGATTACACACAAAAAAATTATTAACATATACACTATCAATAGTTTACTATGTTAAAATGTTTATGTATGGGGTTGATAAGACTCAACCAGGTATAGGGGACTCTAATACATTAATTGTCCTTGCTTTGGTACTGTTAATATTGTGTCAGTATGAATTAAACAAAGTCAGAGATAAAAGTGGAGCATAAATAGTTTGCTATTGTAAAATAACCTGTAAAAATATAAAGGATGATCATGAGACATGAAGCAATAAGGAATGATTAAAATATAACTTAGAGGGGGGGAAAAGGCATGCTAAAAACTACCAAGATGTGGAGCAAGAAAAGGCTTCTTGCTGTGCTCTTTTAGTATAGATGCTGCTTAGTTAAAGTGAGGCATTAATAGCAGCTGGAAGTGCGTGCAAACATACAAAATGAAGGATAATTTTCTATTCCCTACATGCAGTCCTACCCAGTTGAAATGTTGTCTTAAAGGTCTTCATGTTACATTAATTTGTATTTGATTAATTACCAGTTCAAAGACCAGCTTTAGGGATTAAAAAGGTGTCTTCACTGCCATTAGCAAGCATATCAAGTCACAAGAGTAAAACTAAACATGCAGTAGAATTAATATTATCATAGGAAGGGGAATTCAGAAGGATCAAGTAATTGTACTATTAATTAAAATATAAAAAAATGGAACAAGAAAAAAAGTTAAGGAATAATCAATTAGGTGTTTAATTGAATAGCACACAATCTGCTATTTTAAAGAGAACATTTGAAATAATCAATTACTGAAGTGATTATATAATATATGCTATAGTTGTTACATAATAAAGAAAAGAGAGAATACATTACCAGATTAAATAACTAATACATTTTGGTTGAATCTTAAAATACAATTCCCCCCCCCCCCAAAAAAAAGGCAACGTATTATATTCGAGATAAAAAAACTATATGTTGGGTTTTTTTCTTGTCATATAGATACAGTATAGAAAAAACAAATCTGATGTATTGTTTAATTAATGTTCTGTTAACTATTAAGCTGTTTAATTATGATTTAAACTAGAGTTCTAAAGTTTCTGAAAAATTGCTAATGAAATAAACATGCAGATATGGGCTTTGCCAAGAACATTACTATTATTTTTATTATTATTTTATTATTTATATAGCCCCATCAAATTTTGTAGAGCTGTACAAAGCTGTCAAAGCTACTTTGATGATAAAAGAACCCATGGGTGGTTAAGTATTCAATAACTATTTTTCAGTAACAAAAAATGTGTTTTCAACAACATGGAATTCTAAATAGATAATTGTAGGAATTTATGTGCAGATATCAGGACCTTAGACAATTTTATTGAAAATTTATTTCAAGACAGGTCAACCTCAGGACAGCAGTTACAGAGATTGATGGGATTTACTCTTACAGGCAGCAGCTGCTATTTGAAATTCAGTCTTATAGTCAGTGATGTGACTGGGGGGGAGGCCAGAGAGGGACATGTCCCCCCCTACATTATGCAGTCCACCCCCCCAATTGAAATTCAAGTCAGGAGCACTAAGTCTCCCTTTTTAAGCACTGTCACTGTGGAACTGTGTTCCACCCTTTTTACCACGTGCGGCCAGAGGGGGCACTGTGCTGGGAGGACTTCCTCCTGGGTCATAGAGAGCAGCGCAGGGGAGAGACAGGGAGAGGAAGCTCAGCTCTGCACATAGGCATCCAGGCAGCTGCTGGTAAGTGTGAGTCAGTTTGTGTGGTTCAGTCTGTGTGTGTGTGTGTGTGTGTGTGTGTGTACGTATGGGTCACTCTGTGTTTGGGTTGGAGGTTCAGTCTGTGTGTGTGGGGGTCAATTTACACAAATATGGGTCAGTCTGTGTGGGGGGTCAGTCTGTGTGTATGGGTGTGGGGGGGGATAAGTCTGTGTGTGTGGGGATCAGTCTGTGTGTGGGGTGGGGGGTTCAGTCTGTGTGTGGGTGGGTCAGTCTTTGTGGGGTGGATCAGTCTGTGTGTGTGTGGGGGTATGGGTGTGTGTGGGGATCAGTTTCTGTGTGGGGGTGGGGGTTCAGTCTGTGTGTGTATGGGTCATTATGTGTGGTGTGGGTCAGTCTGTGTGTGAGGGGTCAGTCTGTGTGGGTGGGGGTCAGTCTGTGTGTGTGTGTGTGTATGGGTCAGTCTGTGTGTGGGTGGGGTCAGTCTGTGTATGTATGGGTCAGTCTGTGTAGGGAAGCAGTTTGTGTGTGTGTGAAAGGGTCAGCCTGTGTATGTATGGGTCAGTGTGTGTGGGGATCAGTCTGTGTGTGCGGTGGGGGGTTCAGTCTGTGTGTGGGTCAGTCTTTGTGGGGTGGATCAGTCTGTGTGTGTGTGTGTGTGTATGGGTGTGTGTGGGGATCAGTCTGTGTGTGGGGGTGGGGGTTCAGTCTGTGTGTGTATGGGTCATTATGTGTGGTGTGGGTCAGTCTGTGTGTGAGGGGTCAGTCTGTGTGGGTGGGGGTCAGTCTGTGTGTGTGTGTGTGTGTATGGGTCAGTCTGTGTGTGGGTGGGGTCAGTCTGTGTATGTATGGGTCAGTCTGTGTAGGGAAGCAGTCTGTGTGTGTGTGAAAGGGTCAGCCTGTGTTTGGGGGTGGGGGAGCAGTGTGTGTCTGTGTGTTAGTATGTATGGGTCTGTATGTGTATGGGTCAGTCTGTGCGTTTGTATGGGTCAGTCTGGGCTTGTATTGGTCAGTCTCTGTAAGTGGTTGAGCCCCAAGTTAGATACCTCTTATCTTGTGAGGGAAAGAAGAATATTCTTTTTTTTTTTGTAAACAATTATTAAAGTAAAAATTGTAAAGCTCTGCCCTATCCCACTATCTATACCCCCTGAACACAGTACATGCTCCAGACAGTGAACCCCCCACATACAGTACACTCCCACCAACACAGAGTACACCTTTGCATACACACACATCATCTATCCACCTACACTTCTTCCCCACATACCTTTACACCCACACACACATACATACATGCTCCAACCCATTACACACCAATGTAGTGATGCCGGGGTTGGAGTGACATCATGTCAACAGCGCGCAAGTGAGCAGAGAGGAACTGCAGGAAGGTTACTGCTCCCTCACGCGCCGCCTACATGCTCCCTGTGGCGGCCGGCTTTAATGTTTCATGCACTGCTTAGCAAAGGGCTGACAAATGCTAGGCACCATGGAGAAATGTCTAGTCACCATGGTGACCTGGAGCCTGGAATTTGTCGAGCCCTGTGTATGTATGTTTGTGTGTGTGTGTGTGTATGTATATATATATATATATATATTTGTGCTCGGAATTTCTAATAGGTTATGGAATGTATCAGAAGATGCAAAGTGGGTTGAGGTGTGCCGAAACCAATGTACGAGTAGGTCTGTAATAAAAAGTGGGCCCACAAAGGTGAAATGTAATATATAGATGGGTGGGTGGGGTCAATCAGCTTGAACGGCATAGGTGAGTAGGGGCTAGGAGTTTAAGTAGGGGCCATAAATCCTCCTACAAATTCACGCCTAATGGCCTTTTAACTTGTGCTCGCTATTTCTAATAGGTTATGGAATGTATCAGATGATGCAAAATTGGTGTGCCGAAACCAGCGTACAAGTAGGCCTGTAATAAAAAGAGGGCAAAAGGAGGATTCAAGGAAAACACACTTTATTGCAAGTTACAAAGCTAGACTTCTGAGAGCTTGTCGAAGTTCCCTCTCTGATCGTGGTATGTAAGTATTGTAAATAGAGGATTTCCAGCGGCCCAGTCTCTTAATGATGTGGACTGGTGTGTATGAGCTTGATGCTGAAGATGCTGCACCTATACAGAAGGAGTGACTGGAGAAGGAAGCCGGGCTGTAGCCCAACCTTAAAAGTAGAGTTCTGACGTGATATGTGAATTTAGCTGTGGTGAGTGGGTGCCCTTTGAGTAGTAATAGTGGAGTGTCCAGTATATATAATGTATATGTGTATGTGTGTATGTATATGTGTATATATATATATATATATATATATATATATATATATATAAACAAAAGCCTTGCACTCCTACTTACAAAAATGTAGAACCCGGTGCTAGATTGCACTAGACATGCAGAACAGAAAAAAAATTTCTTTTTACTCCAAATATCGACGTTTCAGTTCCTACCAGGAACTTTCATCAGGATGACAAACAATCTAGTTATCCTGATGAAAGTTCCGGGTAGGAACTGCTCAGAATTCAGAAGATGAATGCTGCCTGGGGGGTAGAGGCAAATTTGGGGTTAAGTAATTCAAAAACAAGAACTAGAAGAAAGGTGGAAAAGCCAAAGGCAGTTCACCTATATGAGTGGAGCATCCTGTGATAGTGATGGACACCTACCTTATAACAAGGGTCATCTGGTCCCAATATTGTAGCAGTATCACTTTCAATTCAGCATATATACAATAAAAAGAGAAACATATACAGAGAAAATAATAGTGTAAATCTGTATGACAATTGATCGTTATGCAGTGATCAGAAGAAATGCCAACTCACATATTATGGAGCCTAAGTTAGGATAGGCTCAGATCACTTGCGCTTTAGTACCGTCTAGTGTTACTATTCCCCTTTCCTTGGAAATGTAGGCGGAATCCCTTAGAGGTAAGATTTTGCAGGAAAAACGTAATAAGAGAAAATATAGTGTAGTAACTTTAAATAATAAAGGTGAGTATACTATAACTTTAAATAAGTGCTCACCTTATTTTGAGCCTAGTACTCGGTTCTGAGTTTATCAGCATGAGTGTCAAATAAGGGAGACACTTTCCCTTCTTGGAGCAGCTTTGGTGAAGATCAGAGGGAACTTTGGTTAAAAAAATGTATTTTGCCAACAGGCAGTAAAATACAAATCAATAAAACAATGTAAAAAAAATGTCCCATAAATATCTTTCACTTCCGAAACGCGTTTCACCCTACTTGAGGGCTTTCTCAATCGGTGTCCACTGATCCAACCCAATTGACATTTATGGGTATTCAAATTGTTACGATCAATTGGAGGGGTGAGGATCCAATAAGGAAGATGGGACAACAAGAGATGAGATGGATTTTCAATCTCAACACTATGATTCCCACCGGCCTTAATGGCGATTTTGAAATGTGTCACTTTTTATGATATTGCTTTAAACAGCATGTGTAAATCTTTTATATTTGAAATCAATAGATTGATTTCATTTTACCAGTTGTTTATTACATAATCTCCATAGGATTTGAGAGGATCTTTAAACATAGGTGACCTGAATTACTATTATTAAATATGTCAAATCCTATTGTACTATATAACCTATCTTTATAGTTATTGCTTTGAAGCTTTTTGTAAAGATTTATGTACATGCTGTGGGAATGTTAATTTTTGCTGTATTTAAAAATAATTTACTAACACTCATATTTATATTTCTATCTTTTTCCTATGCCCCAATAATTTTGCTTGTATACTTGATGCAATTGAGGATATCCTCTTAATATATAAGGTATATGTATATCATTCTACTTGTTCAATATAAATTTCACGAAGAATAGGAATAGAGGGCATAAGGGAAATGACAAACACGAATATATAGTGCTCTGTCTCTTTCCCTACTTATTGCCCACCAGTAAAATGGCGATCGCAATACCGGAAGTGACGCGGCAACGTGCCTGACGTCACTTCCGGTCACGGACGTAACTTACGAAACGGAATGTGATAAGCCACAGTACACTCCCCCTAAACAAGTGGATGGCTTGGCTAATTAATGAGGAAACCCACCAATGAAGAACCAGACTGGGATATTTAAACCGAAACGTGGAGAAGAGCAGTGAACACCGATTGAAAAAGCCCTCAAGTAGGGTGAAACGCATCTCGGAAGTGAAAGATAATTATGGGACATTTTTTTACTTTGTTTTATTGATTTGTATTTTACTGCCTTTACTGGCTCAAAATAAGGTGAGCACTTATTTAAAGTTATAGTATACTCACCTTTATTATTTAAAGTTACTACACTATATTTTCTCTTATTACGTTTTTCCTGCAAATTCTTACCTCTGAGGGATTCCGCCTACGTTTCCAAGGAAAGGGGAATAGTACCACCAGACGGTACTAAAGTGCAAGTGATCTGAGCCTATCCTAACTTAGGCTCCATAATATGCATTTCTTTTGATCACTGCATAACGATCAATTGTCATACAGATTTACACTATTATTTTCTCTGTATATGTTTCTCTTTTTATTGTATATATGCTGAATTGAAAGTGATACTGCTACAATATTCAGACCAGACAACCCTTGTTATAGGGTAGGTGTCCATCACTATCACAGGATGCTCCACTCATATAGGTGAACTGCCTTTGGCTTTTCCACCTTTCTTCTAGTTCTTACAATTTGAGGTGGGTGTGAGGGACCCCCACAAGAGTGTTGTAGCATTTTACACAATTTTCAATATTCTATAAATGCCTTCTATACACAGGTTTTCTTTTTCTAATTCAAAAACAGTTTAACCCCTTGAGATAAGAGTGCTTCCAGGCACCTCCTGGAACCATAACAACTTATTTAGATGAAGTTATTTTAATACCTGGAGTGTCCCTCTATTGTAGTATTTAACAGACCATAGTTATTTCCAGTTATGCTAATTCATCCATACTTTTTATTATTTCCTGGCGATTATTGCAGTTCTCTAATGATAAAGTTCTCAGTGCACTATATTTTCTATACTTACAGCAATGATTTTGTATATTAACTAGACCTGTGCATCTGATGCTTGACTTTGTCCATGGAAATATTGCCAAGGTAAAATAATTCTGGGGAACATTCAGAACATTCAGATAAACCAAAAAGAGTGTGAAAACGGGCCATTCATATATTTAAAGATATAGAGATAATATACATATTTGCACTTTTCCTACCAATAAAAAAAAAGAAAAATCACAATTCAATAGAAAATGGAGGTGTAGTAAAAATCCTAATTCATAATATGTTCCCTCCACCCACCCTTCCTTTAAAATTTATATAGCATTACTAGCTGGCCTCCTCTCAAATTGATTAATTTTAATTAATTATTCCATATTTCCCATATACTAATCCTGATTGTTTGACATACATTTTTCATTTTTGATCTCATATTATATTATTACTATAGGTGATATATTATTGATTGAGTTGAGTCCATATCTGTTTTAAGAATGCATTAGGTGAATTGTTGCAGAATTTCCCTCGTGTTTTATTACCTGCTACTTTTATTAAGCAATTCTATCAAGTTCAAACATTTCCTTATTTATAGTTTTGGTTTAATATCAGGGCATTTATCTGGCTTATTTAATTTATGCTGTGTGTATGTGTGTATATATATATATATATTTGTGTTCGGGGCATTCTCATATGATATAGAATAAGATGGGTTGTAGAGATGTAGCTTTAGGAATAATCGGTTGAGGTGTGCCGAAACCGACGTATGCTGTAAGCCGGTAAAAAGTGGGCTTACATAGAGGAAATATGAACAATGGGAGTGGAGGGTGGGGCTATTCGTCTGACCAACAAAGGTAAGTAGGGAGAGGGGGAGTCCCTTTTATAGGTCTATAGCCCCTCCCACAACTTCAGGCCATGCCTTCCAATTTGTGTTCGGGGCATTCTCATATGATATAGAATAAGATGGGTTGTAGAGATGTAGCTTTAGGAATAATCGGTTGAGGTGTGCCGAAACCGACGTATGCTGTAAGCCGGTAAAAAGTGGGCAAAAAGAGAAATATTAATGCAAAACATTATACAGGATCATAGTGCATTTGTTAACCATCAGTTAGACATTTTAATGAAAGCGTCCTAATTCCTGAATCGGCTGTGGTATGTACATCGCATAAGCCTATGATTCCCAGCGGCCCCGTGTCTTAACGTGTGCGGGGATGTCTTGGCTATGGGCTGTGTAAGCTGCTCCTATCCAAAAGGAGTGCCCTGAGTAGTCGCTAGGGTTTAGTTCGAGCACGATGAATGAGTAGGTGGACATAGTGCATGAACTTACCTGTGGTAAGGACAGTATCGTACAGCGACAGTAATGGTTCAGTGGTGCGTATGGTGGCGTGCCCAAGAACGTAATCAGTACCTTAACCGGGCACCCAGCATTGCTTGTAAGGTAGTAGGTTATATGCACTGGCTCGCCCCTCTGACTCATCTTAGTTTTAGGAAGGGACCGGACATAGTGGTCTGTGTGTTTTAGAGGATAAGAGGTCACCAGGTACTCTTGTTTATGATGTTGGCCGCTGATAGTGAGTTATTGTTTTGGCCTGAGAAAGCCGTTAAAGGCTAGATAGGTAGCAGTTTTGATAACTGCATTGGTGCGTGGCTCGGAAGTGCATGGTCGAGTGGTTCTGTCATGGTTTGAACATTGTATGTCTATGGCCAGTATTTAGTTTTAGCGGGAACGTCCGCTTGGCCATGTCTCTAAGTAAGGCATGTATGGGGTAGGAGGATAGGAAGCCTTGTTGTTTGGGGTGGAGAAATACGTATAGGGTTGAATGCCCGTGAGATAAAGTTTAACCGTGTTGTGCGAGAATTATTAACTTAAGGTGGCAAAAAAGAGGCGAAGGACATACGTGGTGAAACCTCAAACCAGCAATCTAAGTGATGGTCCGACATGAAACGTATTGTATAAGTGGAAAACCCTGTAGCAAGCGTGTTGAGTGCTGGTGGACAAGGCCAGTTTAGTCAGAGCCCGGCTATGTTGGCGAGGTTCATGTAATCCATGACCTTGACCATAAATGACCCCCTGCCATGGCGGCTGTCACGGCAGCTGCCACAATAATTTACCATTACGTGTGGTTAAGAAAGTCCACCATATGTGTAGGTCTGCCATGGCTTGGTTGTCTAGGGACAGCCCCTGATCATCATTCGGGAGGGAGGAAAAAGCAAAGTGGTCTGAGATGAAAGCGCGGCCTGCGGTACGATGTGCATGGCAAAATTTAAGGAACCTGGTAGGGATTGTAGTTCCATGTGGTTGCAAGTACCAAGCAGGAGGTGGTAATTGGTGTTGTTGCGACTGTTCCTATTTCTCGCGTGGTAATTTGTTGGTATGGATGCCGAGTCAAGTTGTATGCCCAGGAATGTAACGACAGTGTCTGGGTCTTCTGTGACCTTAGGGAATACTGGGACACCCAAGTGTTCAGACATACTAATGGCTTCCTTGAAGCTTCTAGAGGGAAAGGCATTCCCTTTGACCAACAAGAAATCATCTCGGGAGTGTATGACTGTGGGGCATCTGGATATGTTTAACCACAACCAGTAAAGAGTTCAACGAATATATTGAAGATTGTGGGCTGCTCTTGACCCGAAAGTTAAGCGGGAGAAGAAATATATAACTGCTGCCCATAAATGCCCTGTAAGTGCCAGTGCAGGGTGGATGGTGGCAGTCTGAAATGCGTTTGTGATATCAGTTTTACTTAACCAGACTTCCCCTCCCTGCTTGAGTGAGTTGTCATGGTATGAACAATGGTGGCATACTGTAATGAAAACTCCTCGGAGAGTATGAGGGAGTTGAGATTATGGGGTAGCCGAGGCGTGAGGTGCAGATAAGTCTATGATCAGTTACAATGGGATTGCGCCACACTGTAAATAGTGTAGATCGGAGAGGCCCAGGTAGAAATATTTCTGCCATTTCTTGGGCCATGAGTGTAATGCCAGCTGTTGGATGCTGCTGTGATGACTGCAAGTTAGGGCATTCTAGATTTCCCCAAAAGTATATGGCAATACCTGAACAGAAGGCCTTTAAAATCGGAGATTAGGAAATAAACTAAATGTCTGGAAGGGTGATAAGTTAGAAAGTACTGGAAATGCATAATGTTTACAGACGAGAAGTAAGGTTCAGGGTACATTTATTGGGACACATGGTTTTGCATGTGCCCTGACATATTGGGAACATATCTGCAACAGTCTGCATGCACTGAAACTACATGTGCCAACATGGAAATTGTTGCAAATCTGGGATTTGCCAAAGAGAATGAGACGACCCAATTTGTCTCTGGTAGTTCGCTACGTCCTACCAGAGGTGCTAGAGCCTGGAGCCTGAAACGTTATCGTCCGCTGTGTTGGGACAAAATTGTCCTGTGGGACTAGCAACATCTCCAAGTGAAAGTGTGTTGACTCTAGCTGGAGTGTTAGGTAGAGAGAAATCCTTACCACCTGCTTGATACATACTAAAAAATATGAAGATAGCCATTATTATATGAACCCACAGTGTGCTAGTACTGGCTTGCTAGCTAAAGCCGCAAGGCGAAACAATTAATCCTTTGTTTGGTGACAGGTGAGGCCCTGCTAGTTGCCAAGTGGCTTGAGAGGCTCTATCTATGCAATGGCGCGAGGGGATTTTTGTGGCCACCAAACGTAGTGGCAGGATGTTGGCCTCTCGGTGACTGTAACCATAAAAAAGGGGAAGGGAGTGACAGGTGAGGCCCTCTCTATATACCATGCGAGGCGGCTAGCTCACGAGTGGCCCGATGGGTGTTTGCCTCCGAGCGTTGAGGCGGGGTGTTGGCCTCGCGGGACCACTATACGACAGGCGTAGATGCCAAGAAAGGAAAATATCTATTGGAAACCTATAGTCCCTAATTGCCAGTACGCTAAGGATATACCCAGGGGGAAACAGAAAATGTATGTATATACCACATGAGCAGGTGTATGTACCTGGTAGTATGATTAGATACCCTTACTGGTCGTAAAGGTTATTAATACCTGTATCCCAGACGGGTAAAACAATGTATGAAAATCGAATATAGACATTTAAAAGCGTATATCCATATGTGTGTTATGCAAGTTTAATAGAGCAAAGTGCTCTGTCCCAATGTTTATTGTATGCTTGTAATGCCCCTGTTTGAAGGAAATTAACTTGTCGGGAGTGTTATATCATGTGTGATATGGAACACAACTGTACCCCGAAACATGAGTGTAGTGAACCATGACTGGCAGCTGAATAACCTAATAAGTGAAAATACATAATTGGAAGGACTTATATTTTAAGCGTACAAATATTCCGTATTAGACTCTGGAAAACTGCATAGTGCTTTAAATAGTATGTGTATTCTTGGGTAAATGTATGCGTATTGTCAGTAAATGTAACCAAATGCCTATGAAGGCAGGTATGCAGGAATGATATCATAGTAAGCATGATTTATAAGGAAGTGTTATTGTGTAATTATAATTATAGTGGGAATGTTATGAGGGGAATAACCATATGTCTGAAAAGCCTGTAGTATACCGTTTGACAGATAGGAGTCAGTATAAAAGTGAAAATGCTGTAGTTAGTTTGTTTGCTTATGAAGTGAAATAAAGTCTGAGAAGCCTGTAGTACACTGAATGACCGGTAAGGGTCAGCATGTAGGCGAAAATGCCGTGGTTCGTTGGTTTGTACATGAAATGCAATAATGTCTGAGAAGCCTGTAGTACACCGAATGACTGGTAGGGGTCAGTGTGTAGGCGCAAATGCAGTGGTTCGTTGGTTTGTACATGAAATGCAATAATGTCTGAGATGCCTGTAGTTACACCAAATGACTGGTAGGGGTCAGTGTCTTGGTGAAAATGCAGTGAAAATGCAGTGAAAATGCAGTGAAAATGCAGTGAAAATGCAGTGGTTTGTACATGAAATGCAAAAAACTTCTAAGAAGCCTATAGTACACCGAATGACCGATAGGGGTCAGTGTCTAGGTGAAAATGCAGTGGTTTGTTGGTTTGTACATGAAATGCAATAATATCTGAGAAGCCTGTAGTACACTGAATGACTGGTAGGGGTCAGTGTGTAGGTTAAAATGCAGTGGTTAATTGGTTTGAACATGAAATGCAAAAACGTCTAAGAAGCCTGTAGTACACCGAATGACCGATAGGGGTCAGTGTCTAGGTGAAAATGCAGTGGTTCGTTGGTTTGTACATGAAATGCAATAATATCTGAGAAGCCTGTAGTACACCGAATGACCGATAGGGGTCAGTGTGTAGGCGCAAATGCAGTGGTTCGTTGGTTTGTAGATGAAATGCAATAATGTCTGAGATGCCTGTAGTACACCGAATGACCGGTAGGGGTCAGTGTCTAGATGAAAATGCAGTGGTTCGTTGGTTTGTACATGAAATGCAATAATGTCTAAGAAGCCTGTAGTACACCGAATGACTGGTAGGGGTCAGTGTCTTGGTGAAAATGCAGTGGTTTGTACATGAAATGCAAAAACGTCTAAGAACCTGTAGTACACCGATGACCGATAGGGGTCAGTGTGTAGGCACAAATGCAGTGGTTCGTACATGAAATGCAATAATGTCTGAGATGCCTGTAGTACACAGAATGACCGGTAGGGGTCAGTGTCTTGGTGAAAATGCAGTGAAAATGCAGTGGTTTGTACATGAAATGCAAAAAACGTCTAATAAACCTGTAGTACACCGATGACCGATAGGGGTCAGTGTGTAGGCACAAATGCAGTGGTTCGTACATGAAATGCAATAATGTCTGAGATGCCTGTAGTACACAGAATGACCGGTAGGGGTCAGTGTCTTGGTGAAAATGCAGTGGTTTGTACATGAAATGCAAAAACGTCTAAGAAACCTGTAGTACACCGATGACCGATAGGGGTCAGTGTGTAGGCCCAAATGCAGTGGTTTGTACATGAAATGCAATAATATCTGAGAAGCCTGTACTACATTGAATGAGGACCGATAGGGGTCAGTGTGTAGGCGAAAAAATTGTATGTCGTTTGTAGTTTTAACCCAACAGATTTTTAACCAAAACAGATTTTAACCAACAGATTTTACATAAACAGCTAGGTGAGTATAAGGTAACGAAATAACCGTGCAAAACGAAAGGAAACCGTAAAGTGAGGACCCGTGCTGTGTTGAACGCCGTGGGAACTAATCCTGGCGCGACAGGTGGGTCAACTTACGGTTTGAGAGTCCCTGAGACACCAAATGCGATGCTGACCGGAGAGAAAGCCACTGGATTAACGGAAATCCCTGCTGCAGGATTCATGGACACAGCTTGGAGTAAGAGACCTCATGGAGCAAAGGTGAAACCAAAATGGCGTCTTGTATGACCTGGAAGTGGATCTCATGCAAATGCTGACCTTGAACAGTCTATTCGTCTGACCAACAAAGGTAAGTAGGGAGGGGAGTCCCTTTTATAGGTCTATAGCCCCTCCCACAACTTCAGGCTATGCCTTCCAATATATATATATATATATTTTTTTTTTTTTTTTTTTATTACATTTATATTGATCATATCTGTAGTTTTGTTCTCAGATTTCCCCTGTAATTTCTTTAGTGCATTTATAATTCACCACATATGGATTACCTTTTTTCTTCGTCTCTAGTTCAATAAAAATAGGCATTTCCCCCTTTTTATATCTTCTCTGCTGGCCCTTTTTTGATGAAATGGCCTCTTCGGACTCTCTGAAATGCACAACACATCCTTGTAAGAGTTGTTGCCATTGCCTAGAATATATTATTTGATGTTGTTTTCTACTATATCTTTATTTGCTTTAGTAGCCCAAAGGGTTCCTTTTAACCTCTAGTTTGTTTTAGCTGTTAGCTTTTATCTCTAGAAATGTTGGAACATGCCTAGATGAAACTGGTATTCCACAGTATTTTCTTTAACAGTTTTCATCAGTTCCCATATTTACTAAAAATACATTATGTATGTTCATTGATTATAGACGCTAGAGTGAAATGTTAGATCTCTTTTGTATTTAGTACTTTCAGCATGCTGTAGTTACTTTATACAATTGGTTTCCTACAGGAATTCAACCAAATTATACAATGTGTGGGGAAAACTATGCAATTTTTTTTATATTAAAAACTTTTAAAAAGATTTTTCCTTTGTAGACAAAGATTTTAAAATATATATGTATATATATATATATATATATATATATATATATATATATATTTTATATCACAGTATTTACTTTTTTTTCCCTCTAGTGTAACTCCTCAATAGCCTCAATTACATTTTGAATTCATGTTTTAACTGTGATATATATTCTCTTTTCTGTTTTTGAATAGGTGAATACTTTAATGATTACAAATCTTTGGTAACACTGTTATTCTCTAATTTAAAATGTATACTTAAAATCACAAGAATTCTATCTGAAATCAAATCCTATAAATAAGGTGGCAAAAGCAAGCTACCACTTCTGTTTACTATTAGTCTACAACAGTGGTGGGTTAGACTGGGAAAGTATGTATGATAGCTTGGACTTAATACAATTACTAGATTATAGAACAACATAGCAAAACTATTAGGTTAGATAAATTTTAGAAAATACTTCTACCCAATTGAATACAGTTTAGAAAATACATTCTAAGGATCAAATCACAAGGATCCCCGACTTACTGAAGTTACAATGGGAATGTGTTCCATTAACAAACCCTTTCCTCTCTATATTTTAACAAGATCCAACATGTTCCCTTACATCAATTGCTTTTAATTTTCATTGTAGCTTTTGTGACAAATTACATAGAATGCTGTAGTAAATCTAAATAGATCACATCCATATAACATATGCAGAAAGGAATACTATTGAAAGGAAGAACTAGCTCACACAAATAATTTTGTATTGCATGTGAAAGGGCCTTTGAAGGGACAGTTGGATCCCGAGTGCGCAGCCCAGGATAGGTTCCGAATTTCGGCACAACTCAGGATATCTTCTTTGCCGAAAATATAAATGGATCACAACTTGATGAACAGCCACACA
>OW240912.1:316093646-316104956 GCA_933207985.1 Pelobates cultripes | reverse complement strand
TGTTTATGTTTTGATCACAACATGTACATTTGGTTCAGTCCTTAACCCCTTAAGGACGCTGGACGGTAATTTTCTGTCATTGCAGCACTCCCCTTAAGGATGCTGGATGGAAAATTTCCGTCCAAAATGAAAATTAACCCCTGATTGACGCAATCGTGGGGTTAATCTTCCTGTAGTCTCACCATATCGGAGGCACACTAGCATGGGCAGTTTCACTGATTCAGCCCATGTGATCGCTCTGACCAGTAGTCAGAGCGATCACATGTGCTGCAGTGAAACACGATCTGTTTCCCTACAACTCCGTGTGAGCAGTGAACTGCAGAGAGACCGATTGGTGCTGATCTGTGTCTCTCTCTGCAAGAAAAAAAGTTAGTTACAAAATCCCACCCCCCTTACCTCTTTCAAATAAAATTTAACCCCTTCCCTGCCCTTTGATCACTGCCTGCAATGGCTGTGTCTGAAATGTACCCCTTCAACGTCCACATATACCTGGCAAAGGTACATACGGGGGTATTGCTGTACTCGGACAACATAGCTGAGCAACATTTAAAGTATTATAAAGCCGTAGCACACATAAGGTTTGCAAAATATATAGTACAATGCTTATTACCACTACATTTCATACAAGATAATGGAAAAATGATCCCACGCTAAGGTTCAAAATTTGCCTTTTTAAATACCCTAGGGCGTCTTCTTTAAGAAATAGTATGCCTTTTTGGGGTAGTTGGGAAAAAGCAGCCTGCTAACATATTTAAAAATAGAATACAGACTCATTAAAACTCTCCATGTAAATTCACACTTAAAAACCTGAACTTGTCACGTCTCTTTCACAGCACTGTAACTTCACAAAATAGTGTTTAGGTCTTACATTGGGTTTATTGTCTTACTCAGAAGAGTAACTGAGCATACTTAGGGGGAATTTATGACAGTGGCACTTATCAAATGCAAGAAATACCCAGCGAAAATGCAACATGTATGTAAAAAAATTCTCACCACAAAATTTGAAATAAATTGGTGAAAACATGGTGGCAAGTTAAGGTATAATATATACCTAATAAAATACCCTGGAGTGTCTGCTTTCTCAAATGGAAGGCCTTTATGGGGTTATTTGAACAGTCAAATGGCTATAATGCCACAAAATCAGACATATGACCATCTATGAAAATTCCAACTATAGAAACTGAAATAGCATGGTCTCCTATATGGCATTGTAGCTTCAAAGAATAGGGGCAAAGGTATACAATGGGGGTATCGTTTTACTCAGCAGATGTAACTGAACACAATATGGGATTCTGTACAGGGATAGCACACACTAGGTTTACGAAATACACATTACACAAACCTTGTAATATGTGTATATGCCAAAATACAGAAAAAATAAAATTTTACTCCAATATTTAGCAGAGATTGGCGGTGAAATGGCTACGCAAAAAGTGTCAAACTAACCTTAGGTAAATAGCCTATGATGTCTACTTTATATAAATATATACTTTTGTGTGGCAATTTTGTTTCCTGTAATGGGTATTAAACTTCCAAGACAAACATACCAACTTTATTTTAGAACTTGTAGTTTGTGACCTGTAACTTTCAAAATAAACTGAAATCCTACACATATTATGTACTTTGTAAATCAAGACATAAAAATGAATTTATTTTGAATTACTTTTCCTAAGCTGGACATATTATGCACACATTATTATTGCCAAAACTTGGGGAAAAAAGCATTTTTTTTCCACATTATTTTGATTTTTTTTGATAATAAATGAGAATTTATAAATGTCTATGTCTCATCAAATTAAAGCCCTTTTTGTTGTCTAAAAAACGGTATATAGTATGTGTTGGTGCAATAAATGAGAGAGATGCAAATTGCATTTGAACACAAACAGCAAAAATTGCTTGTATCCTTAAGGGTATGTCCAGCTTCTGAAGCTGTGACCTTAAGTGGGCCTGGTGCTGACAATTATAATGCAACTATTTACAAAATTTTACAGACAGAAAATTCTAGAAAAGGCATACCTTCCAAGTGTTCTGCATGTGGTGACCCAGTCCCACTTTGGGACTATACTTGGCTTCTCATCACAGCAAACTTAACCCCTTTAAGACCGGAGGGAGTACAATTACGCCCTATTTTAGGTGGCTCTAAACGCCGCGGGGCATTATTGTACGCCCTCCAGTCTTTTCTTACTTACCCGGTAAGCTCCCAGGGAGCGCCCCCGCAGCAGATCCTCCTCCTCCGGTCCCCCCTGGCCATGTGAGAGTGAGGTCCTTGCGAGGACCTCACAATCACATGGCCGGGTAGGCTGCCCCCTGCATTGCTGGAAATAAAATAAAATTAATAAGTGTGTAAAAAAAAATAAAAAAAAAATTATACTTAGATATCATATATATATATATATATATACACACACACAAAACCAAGAGGGCTGCACTCACCTAAACATGCATACATTATAGGGTGCTGCTGGGGCCAAAATATACAAAATACAGAATCCAGCGCACTCGCTTATTCACTAAACAATGCTTTCAAAATCTTAGAGATTGTAATAGTTTTATTTAAAAACACCTCACCTAGGTGTTTTTAAATAAAACTATTACAATCTCTAAGATTTTGAAAGCATTGTTTAGTGAATAAGCGAGGGCGCTGGATTTTGTATATTTTGGCCCCAGCAGCACCCTATAATGTATGCATGTTTAGGTGAGTGCAGCCCTCTTGGTTTTGTTTGTATATTTGGGAGTCTAGGCCAGCTCCTTGGTTTTGCACCCCTCCCTGCCACAGGTGCCTCATTCCAGGACCCTATTTAGCCTTGACTTGCAGAGAGTCCCAGTAAGGAAGTATTTCCCAAGTAAGTGGATCAATCTCATAAGGGCAAGCATTAGGCTGCTAGAGTAGGACCTGCCAAGAATGGGGTACATTGACGTTGTGGCAGGCCTATGCAATATATGATCCTATAATGTAACAAAACCCACATTATTTTTTTGCCTAGGTGAGGTGTTTTTAAATAAAACTATTACAATCTCTAAGATTTGAAATCATTGTTTAGTGAATAAGCGAGTGCGCTGGATTCTGTATTTTTTATATATATATTATATATATATATACACATACACACATACACTGTCTAGATGTATTTTACTATTAATAAATATATATATATATATATATTAATATCAAATTATTATTATAATATATATTTATATAATATAAAAAAATTAAATATGTAAATACGTTAAAAAAATAAAATTAAAAAAATAATTTAAAAAATATAGATGTGTGTTATTTCGTTCTAACTGTATTGTGATATTGATATATATTTATATCAAAATACACGTAGAACGAAATAATGTATATCTACATGCATATATCACTATATATATATATATATATATATATATATATATATATATATATATATATATATATATATATATATATATATATATATGTAATATTTTTACATAATTAGGTATCTTAATTACAAGAATGAAAATTACCCCTATAATGGCATACCATTTGCAATAGTAGACAACCCAAGGTATTGCAAATGGGGTATGTCCAGTCTTTTTTAGTAGCCACTTAGTCACAAACACTGGCCAAAATTGGCTTTTTTTTTGTATTTTTCACACAAACAAATACAAATGCTAATTTTGGCCAGTGTTTGTGACCAAATGGCTACTAAAAAAGACTGGACATACCCCATTTGCAATACCTTGGGTTGTCTACTATTGCAAATGGTATGCCATTATGGGTGTAAATTTAATTGCTGGGCTACAATAAAGTCCCAAAGGCAACGTAACCAATCTGGCGAATTTCAATTTCAAATGTAACGTGCTATATATGACCCTGTAAATTCCCAAAACGCCATAAAACCTGTACATAGGGGGTACTGTTTTACTTGTGAGACTTTGCTGAATACAAATATGTGTAATTTATTGCAGTAAAAGCAAACAGTATTAAGACCTTGACAGTTAAAATGTCATGTAGAACTAAAAAAATAAAAAAAATCTTATTTTCTCATTTTTTTTCATATTAAATTATGTTTCATAGCTAAATATTTGATATTAAATGAAAGCCCTGTTTCCCCTGAATAAAATGATATATAATAAGTGTGGGTGTATTTACTATGAAAGAGGAGAATTACGGTTGGACAGACATGTAGCGCAAATGCCAGGTTTTGTTTTGTTCACAAGGGGTGTACATTTGGCTCGGTCCTTAAGGGGTTAATATTTCCCAATTTTTGTTTTGTTTTGAAACCAATGTTATGGAAATGTTTGCTACAAGGGTAATGTGTACAGAGAACTTTACCGCCATAAAAGATGTGTTCATAAACTCTGCAAGTAATGCTGAAGTATGATGAACAAAAGACATAACAAAACTGTTATATAAACGCGCTAAAATTTAAGGAACAAAAAATGGAAAACACTGTTCTTCACCATCTTCAATAAACAAGTGAAATAAAAAAACAAGTGATTAGTAATATTGAAACAGCTTCAGATGTTAGTGTTGGACCCTTACACCAACCATATATAGCAAATCATAGAAAATATACATGTAGTAGTGGAGCGCCAAAATATGTCCCCTTAATACTTCATGGGTGTCATAATACAGATACCAGGATCACATATAAAGTGTATATATAATAGTAAAATCACTTATATCTTTATAGCTGAAAGGGAGCAAAGTGATCATCTTTTTGAACCCTCTCTAGGTTCCAACTAAATATATTTTTAAAACGTAAGTTACTTTATTATTAAATGATTGGACCTATTTACTGGACTTATACAGCAGACTTTCATGAACTGAGCTACATGGATAATGCAAATTAAGGTTTGGAGATTTAACTAATGAGAACTATATAAGGGCGGTTCATTTGCCCTTAAAAACCAGAAAAAGAGATGGTGGGGAAAACACTGTAGTCCTGAGGATGCCTATGGCAAAATATGTAGACGTGGTGACGCCACATGGTGGACGGGAACATGTTTGATACCAGCGGGATTTAATGCTTAGTAGTTTCCTTCAAACTTGGATGAATTTCATGAACGCTACTATAGTCCTGGGACTCCGAGATAAGCCAATAAGAGTTCACAGTACAATAGTAGCGGAGTAACCGTATATACGTTGATATTAAACCAAGTCATATAAGAAATATATCATAAAGATTGGATTGATACACAAGCATATAATATTCTACTCCAGGTAATATGAGCCTCATTTTAAATTATAAACCAGAAGCTTGGTTCGTGCGTCTAAGTGTTAGAAGATTAAAACATTAACAGGTTTCGCCCCTCTGAACTCCCTCCTTAGACTGCCACTGTGTGGCTGCCGCAAGACTGTTCAGAGTGGCCCAGAATCTAGCAAACAGCTCATCCAGGCAGTGAAGCGACTGCTCCACAAAGTTGTGTGGAATCTTCCCCGCACACTGAGGCATCATATTGTGTGAAAGTTGTGGATCCGCCATTTTGGCTCCACGTGGGAGGTGTGGCTGCTGCTGTTCAGGCAGTAGGTGTTTGGAGTCGGAGGAATTAGGCAGGTCAGTCCAGTGGGGACCGGGATAATTATTTATCAATTGACCATATCTCTTTTCTTGCTATTATAATGCTGTAACAGATCGCCTGGCACCCCGACTGGGTACCTCCGTTGAAGGATGCTCCTAACGCTTCCTGAGGGTTTCCAGCACTCCAGCAGACACCATAACCACCATAGACTCTGGCAAAAACCGGAAAAAGTTTAGGAATGATTATAGCCAGAGAGTATGACTAGCATAGCAATCCCTTGTAGCAGATTCCCCCAATAAGAGACGGTACTCCAAATTGAGAGTGAAGTAGAACTCAAGTTTTTAATGACACACACTCTGCTTTTATGCAATTCTCTTATGAATTACCCAATCACACATTGGTTACATCCCACACATCTCCTCCCCTTAGCCTGAGAGGTAACACAATTAGCTGTACAGTTTAAAACATACTTTTTACCCAACTTTCATAACTCTAAAACTATACATCCAATATTAATAAAAACATATTGTGATGAAGTGCCCTTTGCCACTTCCCCTGCAGAAAGGTTTATTTATGTATTTCTGCCGGGGCGTTCTGGACTTTCAGTATGGTAGTAGTGCTACCCCAGATAGCTATGCCATGGAGCCTATTTGTGTAACAAAAGACTATGGAAAAGACTTTGGCTCCATGGCGATTGAACTGTATGTGTGTGATCTGAACGTCATTCAGTAATAATGTGCACTCAGATCTGAGCTATCTGGGGATATGTTGAATGTACCTGTTTTATGCAATGGCTGCACAGTTATATATTTTTATGTATTTTATTGACTTTTGCTGCCATGTGTTCAATGGAGTTTTAGAAGACTCTGTGGAACTGGTTTTGGGCAGAAAAGCCATGCTTCATTTGGTTACAAAGGACTTCTGACTAACTTTTGAACTAATGGAAGGATTTGCATGATTTTTGGTTATGTTTACATTTAAAGTATGCTGATTCTGAATATGATGCATATTTTTAAAGTTACAGTATATGTGTAAAAAGTGTGTTTTTCCTGCCTGTGATAAATTACATTAACCCATTGTGTTCAGTAATTATATCACAGGCAGAGGGGAGGGATTGTATGTTGGTGCTAGGTGTGTTTTACGGTTTTCCTGTAAACGATTGGTTGTACTGTGTCCCACCCTGTGGGACGTCCCCTTGCATGGGGACTTGCATAAAAGCCAGTGTGTGGTCATTAAAATCAGATCATCTTGTACCTTTCTTGAAGCCTTGGCTCATGTTTGGGGGATTGGAGAACTACACTCTGGGGATTGCTATAATCACTATATGTCAGGATCGTGACAGGGATCCAACACGCAGAATACAAACAGGAGATAGGTACGTATACCGGACCTTAGAATGGCCGGACTAACGTAAGGAGAAAGCAAAAGAATGGTCAGAGACAAGCCGAGGTCGAGGGAACGAGAGATCAGGTAAGCGAGAGACAAGCCGAGTCAAAAGGACAAGAGAGGAAAGCAGGGTCAAAAATACAAGCCGAGTCAGGAACCAAAAGACAATAGAGGTAAGTGCACTGAGTGACCAGACTAGCTAGAACCACGACAGGGCAATGAATCATTCCACAGAACCCTTTTTTATACCTTGGCTCTTTAACTGTTGGCTCCGCCCCCAACGAGTCCTGATTCGTTGTTCGGCACTTGGTTGCCGTGATTGACGGGTCGGAACGTGATTGCCGTCATGACGTCGGCTACTGAGCGCCGCGTCATAAAAGGAGGCGGAGCTATCGCGGCCGGCGTGTAAACGACCGGGAGGAGTGCAAGGATCGGGTGAGTCAGCCCCCCTGGGAGGATGGACGTCTAGGTGTCTAACCTCCTCCGAGGTAGACACCAAAGGTAACCTGACAGTACCCCCCCTCTCAGAAACGCCCACCGGGCGGAAGGAACCGGGGCGAGACGGAAAACGAGCATGAAATGCCCGGAGGAGACGAGGGGCATGCACATTTTCATGGCCCACCCAAGACCTTTCTTCAGGCCCATACCCCTTCCAGTCAACAAGATATTGCAACTTCCCCCGAGAAATACGAGAATCGAGAATGGGTTTGATTTCATATTCCTCCTGACCCTCAACCTGGACAGAGAGAGGGGAGGACTCAGCGGAGGAAAATCTGTTACAAACCAAAGGCTTCAACAAAGAAACATGAAAAGAGTTAGGGATGCGCAGGGCAGGCGGAAGGGCAAGACGATACGCAACCGGGTTAATCCGACACAGAACCTTGTAAGGGCCTATGTAACGAGGGGCAAATTTCATGGAAGGAACCTTCAAGCGGATGTTTCTGGTACTCAACCACACCCTATCACCCGGGGCAAAAACCGGAGCCACCCGTCTCCGTTTGTCAGCGTGTCGTTTGAACACCATGGAATTCTGAAGAAGAATTTGTCGAGTCTGATCCCACAACTTTCTCAGATTGGCGACATGAACATCAACCGACGGAACCCCTTGGGAAGGGGAAACCGACGGAAGAATGGAAGGATGAAAGCCATAATTCAAGAAAAAGGGGCTAGAACGAGTAGAATCACAAACGAGATTGTTGTGTGCAAACTCTGCCCAAGGAATCAGACCAACCCAATCGTCCTGGTGTTCAGAAACAAAACAACGCAAATATTGTTCAATCTTTTGGTTGGTGCGTTCGGCAGCTCCGTTGGACTGGGGATGATAGGCAGATGAGAAATTCAACTTGATGCCTAAGTGAGAACAGAAAGACTTCCAAAAGCGGGAAACAAATTGGGAACCTCTATCAGAAACAATTTCAGAGGGAATACCATGTAAACGAAAAATCTCCCTCGCGAATATCTCAGCTAATTCGGGAGACGAGGGCAGTTTAGGCAAGGGCACGAAATGAGCCATTTTAGTAAACCTGTCAATCACCGTGAGAATAACAGTATGTTTTTTAGAAACAGGCAAATCGACAATGAAGTCCATAGCCAAACATGACCATGGTCTCTCGGGAATTTCTAAGGGGTGCAAAAGTCCACAAGGGAGCGCGTGAGGTTGCTTAGTCTTCATACAGACAGCACATGCCCCGACGAAATCCCTTATATCCTTACGAAGGGAAGGCCACCAGAAATCTTTAGAAATCAGGGAACACGTTTTGCGTATGCCGGGGTGCCCAGCAATTTTACTGTCATGAAAGCAATGCAGCAGTTCCACTTGGAGCTCAGGAGGAACGAAGTATCGAGCCCCAGGAACAGGTTTGGGAGCTAGATGTTGTACATTCTTGATTTCAGCAAGCAACGGCGAGTGTATCCTGACACACGTGTTGGCAATAATATTACACTTGGGAACGATAGAAGACAAAGCTGCTTCAGACACCGTAGAAGGTTCATGTTGGCGGGACAATGCATCTGCCTTAGAGTTCTTAGAACCAGGTCTATAAGTGAGCACGTAATTGAAATGTGTCAGAAACAAGGACCAACGAGCTTGCCTGGCGGACAAGCGCTTGGCCTCCCCTATGTAAGACAAATTCTTGTGATCAGTCAAAATAGTAACCGGGTATAATGTCCCCTCCAACAAATGTCTCCATTCCTTTAAAGCCATAATGACCGCTAACAGTTCCCTATCACCAATGTCATATCTACTTTCAGGCCCAGATAATTTCTTGGAAAAAAACCCACATGGATGTAATGGTTTATCCAAACCTAGCCTTTGGGACGAGATAGCGCCTATACCTGTCTCCGAGGCGTCTACCTCGAGTAGAAAAGGCAAAGATGTGTCAGGATGAACTAATATCGGTGCTGAGGCAAAATGTTCTTTGAGTGTTTTGAAAGCAGAGAGAGCCTCTGTAGACCAAGTCTTAGTATCAGCACCCTGTCTAGTCATATTGGTAATAGGAGCAATAATAGAAGAGTAACCTTTAATGAAGCGCCTATAATAATTGGAGAATCCGATAAACCTTTGAATGGCCTTGAGTCCCCTGGGCAATGGCCAATCTAAAAATCGATTGGAGTTTAATGGGGTCCATCCTAAATCCGTCTCCAGAAATAACGTAGCCAAGAAAGTTTATCTGAGATTGGTCGAAGCTACACTTTTCCAATTTGCAGTACAATCCATGTTGTAACAGTTTGCGTAGTACCCTTCTGACTTGTCTGTGGTGAGTCTCAATCTCTCTAGAGTGTATTAGTATATCATCCAAATATACTATAACGCATTCATGCTGAAATTCCCTAAGAACCTCATTAATAAGGTCCTGGAATACTGCAGGTGCATTGTAAAGCCCGAAGGGCATTACCGTGTATTCATAGTGGCCATAACGGGTATTGAAAGCTGTTTTCCATTCGTCTCCCTGCTGAATTCTCACCAAGTTATAAGCTCCCCTCAGATCTAACTTGGTAAAAATCTTGGAGCCTTTCAGTCGATCAAAGAGCTCAGTAATCAAAGGAATAGGATAAGCATTTCTAACAGTTATCTTATTCAAGCCCCGATAATCAATGCAAGGCCGTAGAGTGCCGTCTTTTTTATCTACAAAAAAGAAACCGGCCCCGGCCGGAGAAGAAGATCTCCTAATAAATCCTTTGTCTAGGTTTTCACGTATGTACTCCTCTAGGACTAAGTTTTCCTTAGTGGATAAAGGATATACTGTACCCCTCGGAGGCATAGTACCAGGTAGGAGTCTAATTTTACAGTCGAAAGACCTATGTGGAGGTAAAGTATCAGCCCTCTTTTTGTCAAAGACTGCCTTTAAATCCAGGTACTGAGACGGTATCTGTAAATCTGTAGATTGGGAAGAGTTAACCGGGGCGTCAACCATGCAAATCGGTGAGACTTTCTGTAAACATCCTCTCTGGCAACCCTGACCCCAGGAGACTATCTCACCCAGTTCCCAGTCAATGATAGGGTTATGCTTCTTAAGCCAGGGATACCCCAAGACTATAGGAACTGAAGGAGATGAGATCAGCATGAGGGATATTCTTTCCTCGTGAAGGATACCAGTGGTTAACTTAATTGGTATGGTTTAACGAAAAATAACAGGTTCAGATAATGGTCTACCATCTATGGCCTCAACGGCCAAGGGTGTATCCCTTAGCTGAGATGGGATAGAATGGTTAGTGACAAAGGCTTGGTCAATAAAGCTTTCAGCTGCTCCAGAATCTATCAAAGCCATAGCATTAAGTACTCCCTTTTCCCAAGCTAAAGAAACAGGTATCAGAAGCCTATGATCTTTATAATCATATATAGAGGACAAGATAGAAACACCCAAGGCCTGTCCTCTTGAGAAACTTAGGTGCGAGCGTTTCCCGGCCGGTTAGGGCAATTTAGGCGTAGGTGACCTCTAATTCCGCAATACATACAAAGGCCCTCCCTTCTCCTGTACTGTCTTTCCTCTTCTGAGAGTCGAGTATTACCTATTTGCATAGGTTCTGGGAGGGCTAAAGTAGTAGAATCAGAACTCTGAAATGAGGGAGCTAGTCTTATGGAGGATCTGCGGGTTCTATCCCGAATATTCTGCCTCTGTCTCATACGTTCATCTATTCGGGAAATAAATGAAATCAAATCCTCCAAATTTTCAGGAAGATCTCTAGTGGCAACCTCATCTAAAATCTCATCAGATAACCCGTTCATAAATACGTCCATATAAGCCTGTTCATTCCACTTGACTTCTGCCGCCAAGGATCTGAACTCTAATGCATAATCCACGAGGGTTCGGTTATACTGTCTAAGACGTAACAGTAGTCTAGCTGCATTGGCCTTTCTTCCTGGGGGGTCAAAAGCTCTCCTAAATGCAGCGACAAAAGCATTATAATTGTAAACTAACGGGTTATCATTTT
>OW240912.1:316053734-316084726 GCA_933207985.1 Pelobates cultripes | reverse complement strand
TCACTGGTACAGCCTGGATATCAATCCAGAGGTTCGAGCAGATTTACAGTTGCCTGTTTTCACACCCCCACATGATGAACAATCAGAGGCCCTACTCCACTGTGTCTTGTGGTTTAGGGACGTACCAAGCCCTGATGTGGACTATGAGGAAGAACTATTTAAGCTCAAAGAAATTCAGATTACCCTGACTGACTTATTTTGGGACTCCACAGGTACCATGCTCATTTTGGTTCACCTTCCAGATAATGTAGCACACCTCTACCACCATTGGGAAACAGCTATCCCACACATATCTCTCACCAGATCCCACGACACCTCATGGGAGAACCTAGGCCCGATGGCCAAAACCTGGAACCAAATGACTCAAGAACAACTGACTTCTACGGGGATAAATAAAAAGACCATTAACTACTGCACAACAGGATACTCCAGGTACCACACAGAGGCCTGTGAGGACCCACCCACCATAGACTGCAACCTCATTGATATCCCCCATGACTGTTTTGAACAAATGAAAATGGAAACTACACACCTACCAACTGTTTATGAAGCTGCATTACTCAATCCGGATCAAACACTATTTGTGGATGGCTCAAGGTTTGCTGATGAACAAGGACAATACCACACTGGATATGCAGTCACCACAGGATGTCAAATATTACAAGCAGCTGCCCTACAACCAACTAAGTCTGCACAAGAGGCCGAGTTAACAGCCTTGACTGTGGCCTGCAAACTGTCCGAAGGTCTACGTGTCAACATTTATACGGACTCAAGATATGCCCTGGGAGTGGCACACGATTTTGGCTTAATTTGGAAGACCAGAGGATTTCTTACAGCCACCGGTACCCCAGTAAAACATGGGGCAGCCATTGCAGAGCTGATGGACGCATTGGAACTCCCAGCAGAAGTGGCAGTATTGAAAGTGAAAGCTCATGGAAGATTAGACACAGAAGAAGCACGTGGCAACAACTTAGCTGATCAGGCAGCCAAAGAGGCAGCACGACAAGGATGGGAAGTGGACAGAAGAGTGGCCACAGATACATTACCCATTTACACTATGCAAACATTGCCTACAGATCTCAGGCTGCTGAAGGAACAACAAGCTGCTGCCACTCCTCAGGAGAAACAAAGTTGGAAGAACAAAGGAGCAATACTCCGTGATGAAGTTTACACCATTAATCTCAAGTTCTGCCTACCTAGAAGTATGTACCCAGCGGTGGTCCAATGGGCCCATGGGCCAGCCCACCTGTCAAAGCTCCTGATGAACTCACTGATTGACAAGTATTTTGAAGCACCAGGCATCACTACCTTAACACAGAATTACTGCAAATCTTGTACTATATGTGCTAAATGCAATCCTGGAAAGGTCATAAAGACTGCACCTAATCATCTAGCCAAGCCACAATACCCCTTCCAGAGGATTCAGATTGACCACATTCAGATGCCAAAGAGCGGACGTTATGAATATGCATTGGTTATAGTGGACATGTTTTCAGGATGGCCAGAGGCCTTCCCAGTGACTAATCTCACCGCGAGGACTACAGCCAAGTACCTTTTGACAGAAATTGTTTGCCGCTACGGGGTTCCAGAAGTAATTGAAAGTGACCAAGGGACCTCCTTCACTGCCTCGCTAACACGGGAAGTCTGGTCAGCACTGGGGGTGACCCTTGCATTCCACACACCATATCACCCACAGAGTAGTGGTAAGGTAGAGCGCATGAATGGCACTCTGAAAGCCAGAATGCTTAAAATGTCACAAGAAACTAACATGCCCTGGCCCGAGATTCTCCCACTAGCGTTATTCAGTGTAAGGTACACTCCCAGAGGAAAATACAGTTTGTCACCTTATGAGATTTTGTTTGGTACAGCACCCAGGTTAGGTTGCTATTTTCCCCAACAGCTTCAGATTCAGTCAGACAGTATGGTAGACTATGTGACTGCCCTCTCACATGCCTTGACCAAGATACATGCACAAGTGTTTTCTTCTATTCCAGATCCTGAGTCGAATACAGGTACACACAAGCTGCTTCCGGGTGATTGGGTTATGGTTAAGAAGTTCCTCAGAAAACACACCCTAGAACCAAGATTTGATGGTCCTTATCAAGTGCTCCTGATTACAGCAACGTCAGTTAAACTAGCTGGGAAAAGTTCCGGGATACACGCTTCACATTGCAAAAAAGTGTCTGCTCCAGAAGAAGCTGATCCTGTTGAAACATGAATTTATTATGTGTCTTGTGTTTTCTTGGGTTGTTGCACTTTGCCTGGGCCCAGCAAGTGGCCATAACCAAAGATAATCACGTTTACACTTTCTGGTACAACTCTTCTAATACTGATGTGGCCACATACACCTTTGATTACTGTGACATAGTTACTTGTACATTCCCGCAGACACAACATGCAGCCATATACAAAGACATACCTAACAAAAAGGACCCATACATTTGTGTGACTGGAGGAGCCTGGGGACACCATTGTAGTTCATGGAAAGCTGCCGGGTGGAATACAGGTAGACCATGGGGCTACAGACCTCAGGTTGCACTAGACAGACTTGACAAAGACGGGAAGCCCCTACTTTCTAGAATGACTCTGAGTAAACCCACAGGGTCAACTCCCATTAAACTTACCCTAAATATAGAGCACCCTAGTCCAAGGGACGCAGGGGAATATGTGATGGGGATGTACTGGAAGGGAGGTGGCTCACATAATGCATTGGGGACGTTTTACCTACAAGACATGCTCACCTCCCCAGACTGGGTAGGGACCACTCACATGATCGTTAACCCATTAAAACCACATATTAAGACCCTACATGACATGGTAGCTATAGCCAACCCCACCTTTGAAGACACTATGGCAGTGGAGACTGGTTTTTCAGACACTAATTTGTGGCTAGAATGGATGAGGTACAATGCCAACTCACACAATAGAACTAATTGTTACGTGTGTGGAGGAGCCAGGCCCCATCTGGGCACAGTTCCTCTGAACTTACCTCCTGAAGTAGAGTCATGTGTTCTGAGTCTTTACACACAGTCCATCACCAACTCCTCAACATGTGAATCATGGAAGAGAATTTACCCGATCACTCATGGACATGTAAAACCACCTGATGGAGTCACCATCTACCCAGGTAATTACACATGTTACACAATATCTAAGAACACCGGTTTGTATCTGGGCAAATTCCCATCAGGATACTGTTCAACTTACCATAATCCACCCATATCACTGCTAATGAATCACACAAAGACAATCGGTGATATCTACTGGTTATGTGGTGATAAACAATTGAGGTCCCAATTAACTGGGCAATGGTGGGGGGAGTGTGCCCTAACTAAAGTCATAATGCCTATCCATATCATTCCAGATGGTGACCATAACACGTTAAACCTCACACATGTACACTCTAGAACTAAACGAGAGACTCCTATCCGAGGGAGCTTCGACCCCCATGTGTATATTGATGCCATAGGTGTGCCAAGGGGGGTGCCTAACGAATTCAAGGCAAGAGATGAAGTGGCTGCAGGATTTGAATCCATAATTCCAATGATAACTGCTAATAAAAATGTCAATTGGATTAACTACATTTACTATAATCAACAGCGCTTTGTCAACTACACTAGGGATGCCCTACAGGGCCTGGCAGAGCAACTGCAAGCCACTACCCAAATGACATTTCAGAACAGAATGGCCCTAGATATGATATTAGCTGAGAAAGAGGGTGTATGTAAAATCCTCCCTGAGACCATGACATGCTGCACATACATTCCAGACAACACTGGACCCAATGGTAAGGTGACTATGGCCATATAAAAGCTAGATAGTCTTGCAGACGAGCTAAAGAAAAATTCTGGAGTCACTGACACTTGGGACAGATGGTTTGGATGGATGAATGGTTGGCAAAGGACCCTCTTCCAGGTGGGGACAGCTGTTCTCATAATGATCGTCATTTTCTTATTTTTGACCTGTTGCATATTCTCCTGCATACAGAACTACTTACAGAAAGCGGTAGACAAGACTATAGATGGCGTGACCCCTACTTTCATACACCAAGACATCACAGACCTCGAAGATGACACTCCACATACACCCCTTCAATCACATCAGTTCAAACAAACAACTGCTTTCCTGTAGGGACAGTATAGGGAAAGCGTCTGTCTTGGCAGGCGAGTCTCACGTGTGGAGATGTGGTGGACTAGCCACCGCGGGTTACCCACGGAGTGAAGTGTTCGATGCTTGTTAAGACAGATGAGCTGCAGGCAGCTAGGGACATATTAGGGACAGTAGCAGTTGTTATGGTAAATAGCCATTTTAGGGGGGACTGTTGTGGAAATACACATATTTCCTAGTTAGTGAAAAATGTCTATTTACTCATTTCACGATATATACATATATAGCTAAGCACACACGTTATAATCAAGATGGCTGCTGGAAGCTTCTAGCTCCTTCCCCCTCCCCCTTCCTTTCTCCCTCCTAACATCGACTAACTACCTCGTGCACCAAGATGGCGCCGGGAAACCGTGGGAGATTCTCATGGCCCCGGTGACATCACCTACAGTAGGCAGAGCATTGAAGCAACCACTCAACACCTAACCAATTATTGATGTATTATTCCATGTTATCTCTGACAATGCTTATGATGTAATTTTGCTTTAAAAGGGACTTGCCGTCCCCTCTGAATAAACTTTCCTCAAGTTATTCAACAACCTAGAACCTGTGTCTGGTGTGAATTACTTCAGGGAGCGTGCACGCATTGTTTCATTGATTTGGCCAGGGGCAGATACACAAAGAAATAATCAATACTTTAATTGATTTTTCCACTTCAGTACCCCATATCTAGCAGGTCCTACTGTAAGAAATTGATATTCCAAACTGCAATATTGTATATAACTTTCTGTGTATGTGACTGGTTTCACAAGTTGGGGTCATTTACTTGATAAAAGTGTGATAAGGATCAAAGCTTTCAGTTGCATTTTACAACACCCAGCTAAAACAAAAGCTTACATCCCTCCAGTATTCCTTGCATGTTATCAGGAGATCAGAGTAACAGACATCTAGGTGTAACCATGGAAGTGTGTGTTTTCCCAAGCAGTCTAACCCACCCAGAAACCAACCCTAACTAGTCACTTCTTTCAGAACATTACAGTATAGCTGGAGGGAAGAGATCAAAGGGAAAGACTTGTGTAAAGACAGAACTCTCTGGAGAAAGAGGGCGGGATAAACCACTTTTGGGAGGGAAAAGGGATTCTGGGACTTGTAGTTTATTACTCCAAGAATCAGTCTTTAAAAGGACAACATCCAAGGAAGGCTCTCTCTTCTTTTCTCTCTCTCTTTGGAGAGGACAACGCAGCAAGCAGGGCCATGGTGAACTAAGAGAGGCTGTCCCAGATTACCCAAGATGAAGGCGCAAGGGGAAGACCTGCATTTAAATGTTTAAGTATTGCCCTTTTATTATGTAGCTTTTGATTATGTACCGGATATAATGTATAATGTATATTGTGTATATCCTTTTAAAATCTAACAGTATCCTTAAATGAATATTTACAATACATTTTATTATACACTTGTGTTTATGTCTTATTTGTCACACATTCCCTAAAAGAATATCCTTGTAAGAGGGTCATAATTTCTTACAAATTGGCGAGCCAGGTAGGAGGGATTTAGTGTGATTTATAAGCATATTCATAATTGTATAGATTGTATATTTACTTTTGGATACTGTTCAGATATTGTGTATAGATATTTCAGTGAATTGTGCGTTGTCAATGATGGAGAGTTTATTGAAAAAGATTGCTAAGGTGTCTAATCCAGAAGCAATAATTAAATGTATGGATGGTGCATTAGATCCGTGGCTTAATGCTCAGGATTATGTGGCCAGGGCAATTATTGAAAAGAAATTGTCAAAATCTAGTGGTAAAATTGCTTTGATTTATGCTGCCCGTTGGATTGCGGAGAAGTATAAATCTTTAAATAGGCAAAAAGAGAAATTAGAGGCAGACATTTTGAGTTTAAAGAATGAAGTGGAAGGTTTTAAACTGTCTGCGCAAAATGCTGCTGCTTTGTGTGTAGGTAGTCAGCAAATGCGTCTTGAAAATGAGGAATTGCACAGTTGTAATGAGCAGCTTGTAGAAAGGCTGAAGGATGCAGAGGGTGCTATTAGAATCCTTGCTTCCAGCAGCCAGAAAGAGGCTGATCATTCTGTGTGCCTTAAAGAAATTGATGATTTAAAATGTAAACTAACAAAAAGAAATGGTTTTGCTGCTACTAAATATGGGCTGAAAACCAATTGTGGAGGTTTGTGTACAACAAAGATGGAGGTGTTTCATAATAATTATAGTAATTGTGAGTGCAGTATTCCTGCTAAAATGGCACCAGTCTCTACAGAGCACATGGTGGATGCACAGGGAAATTTACTACATAAAACTACTGTGACCCATTCCTTAAAACGTACAGAGGTTATTGCACTGAGCAAAGAACTGGGATGTATACGCTTGGATGATGATCCAGTAGATGTTATGTTAAAAATTGATCAATTTGAAAAAATCCACAGGAACCTAAATGAATTGGATATTTTTGATGTTATAATTGCTAGTACAGACCAGTCACTAAGAGTAAGTCTGCCACATGAGATATTTATAGAACCTAGAACCAAGCAACAACTTATCAAAGAGTTATTAAACGCACTTGGTCTAGAGGAAGTAAATCATCATTTTGCTTTTGGTAATTGTGCTCAGAAGAGAGGGGAGTCTGTTTTAAGGGTTTGTAAATAGGTTATTCGTTTTATTCAAACTGACTGTTCCACCTGGAGCACATGCTGATCACAATGAATATGCATATAAGAAAGCACACTGCCAGATATTCAAGAGTTAATTGGTTTAACTATGTCCCCACAGGACACCTTTGTAAATATACTGAATTGCTTAAAAAGGGCTGAAGCAATTTTACTAAATCAAGAAAAAGTAAATAAAAGACAAGTGTCATTGATACAAAGTCCCCAACCTCACAGATATATCAATCAGAGAAAGTCCCCACATATAAAATCCATTACATGTTTTAGGTGTGGTAGGATGGGACATATTGAAAAATTTTGTAAATCAGATGTGCATATTCATCATGAAAGGCCCATGTGTGATAGATGGACTCTGGGAAATAAAAATAATCACCCTAGGTGGAGATCCCAGAGAAAAGATAATAATGGTATCCCCCACACAGGACCTTGGATTCCCTACCATGTGCTTAAAGCACAGAATAGACAACTAAAGGCAGAAAATCTTTCACTAACATGTGAACGAAATGAGTTCCTTGAAAAACTGGATTGTCTCAAGGCACAATTAAGTACATTAGAGGAGATGGTTAACACAAAGAATCTGATAACAGATACAGTTTTTCTTGAATGACCTATTCTAGTTGTGTGGTATTAACTTTCTCTTGAAGTTTGTTTTTTTAGAAAACTACGGAGATGATGCCAATTGAGAAGGAAGACAAATATAGACCTGTGAGAAGACCAACAATTTAACATGTTTATTTATTTCAGGAAAGTACAGTTCCAGTTTATAGAGGACCTTAATATGTAGTTTTATATTATTTTTTTCATATTAAGGATAAGCCTCTAAACTCATTAATTACAGTCAGGTGGTCCAAATTCCAAATTATTTTTGTTTTTATTAGTTTAGCACACCTGCACTTCCAGCTATGTTTTATTTTTGTATTTTGATACTGGATTACTAATTTTATATATTTCTAGATTAGATGAATTGTTGCCAAGGTGAGGCTTATACGTTGATCACACTGGAGAGATGTGATAGTGTAACTGTCTGTTGGTTTACACCAGTAAAAAATTTTGTTTTTGTCTTTTTTTCATTTGGTTACCAACATAAATAGCCTCAAGCCGATTTTTGATTTTAATCTTTGAAAGGCAACAGACCATTGTCAGTTTTCTTTTAGATTGCACGCTGCCAAACTTTGTATAGAGTTCAATGCCCATAGGTGATGGTAGCATTCAATCTACTTTTTTTCTCTCTCCATCTTCTTTGATTTTGTTGTTTTCTAATGCTTTTTATTGTATTTCACACTGTAAAGGGAATATAGGGAAAACAGATAATTGCATATATTTTACATTTCCTTGGGTCAAGGTTGGGTAAACAATAGAATGATAATGGTTATTCTTTGTTTGTTTTTGTTTTAATTTATACTCTCAAGGTGGGGTATAGCATATAGACAAATTAGACCAGTTTGTATATTTTATATTGTTTTTGAGTCAAGGTGGGGTGAGTGACAATATATGATTTTGCATTTTCTATTTGCTCTATTTGGTTTTCCACAAGGGGTTAAATATTTATGGTTTTAGTAAAGTTATAGTAAATTATTTCATACTGTTATGAGGACGTATCCCTTAGTACACATTAATATTGGTTGCATTTTGCTCACATTTGTGTTTACAATGTTTTAGATGACCACTTGTGAATCCAGATGGTAATACTGAGACAAGGATGATAATCAAACCACTAGTGATTTGCATAATGTAACACTGCGCACTTTCTGTGCTAAGAATCTTTTCATTTCCGGAAGCCAAGGGCCTATCGAAAACTTATTAAACATCCTCAAGGGCTCAAACACAAACCCACTCCACCTATACAAACGTGCACAAACACCTTCACTCAGATCCCCACTACAAACAATAAACTATGTCTCTCCCTTGTGTGGTCTCTTTAATACACTATGTAAGTGAACAGCAAATTAACTGCTGTTGGTGTGAAAATACACCAGGTGTCATGGTGGGCAGAGGTCAGAGGCCTAATAGCCCAAAGTAAGCAAGGCCAGGGTTAAAGGAACAGTGTGGTGGAAGCAGTGCTGGTGGCACAGGTAACTGAGCGTGATGGGAGTGAAATCTAATGGTTGCAGTGATGCTGAGCCTATGAGGGTAATGAAAGGTTGCGGATAGGGCTGAAGGAGTTCAAATTAATGGTGAAAAATGATAACTGTGAGTGCCTCAATGATTTGGCTAAATTATGCCTTGCAGTACCCTAAATTATAAGTATATGTGGTTGTCAAGTCATTTGTGTCTCAGTAAAACACAGAATCATTTAAAACACACACAATACAAATACTGTATTTTTTTGAGAGGGCTCATTTTCTTGTTGAGTCATTCGCCCTCTAGGTGGGGACTGTAAGAAATTGATATTCCAAACTGCAATATTGTATATAACTTTCTGTGTATGTGACTGGTTTCACAAGTTGGGGTCATTTACTTGATAAAAGTGTGATAAGGATCAAAGCTTTCAGTTGCATTTTACAACACCCAGCTAAAACAAAAGCTTACATCCCTCCAGTATTCCTTGCATGTTATCAGGAGATCAGAGTAACAGACATCTAGGTGTAACCATGGAAGTGTGTGTTTTCCCAAGCAGTCTAACCCACCCAGAAACCAACCCTAACTAGTCACTTCTTTCAGAACATTACAGTATAGCTGGAGGGAAGAGATCAAAGGGAAAGACTTGTGTAAAGACAGAACTCTCTGGAGAAAGAGGGCGGGATAAACCACTTTTGGGAGGGAAAAGGGATTCTGGGACTTGTAGTTTATTACTCCAAGAATCAGTCTTTAAAAGGACAACATCCAAGGAAGGCTCTCTTCTTTCTCTCTCTCTTTGGAGAGGACAACGCAGCAAGCAGGGCCATGGTGAACTAAGAGAGGCTGTCCCAGATTACCCAAGATGAAGGCGCAAGGGGAAGACCTGCATTTAAATGTTTAAGTATTGCCCTTTTATTATGTAGCTTTTGATTATGTACCGGATATAATGTATAATGTATATTGTGTATATCCTTTTAAAATCTAACAGTATCCTTAAATGAATATTTACAATACATTTTATTATACACTTGTGTTTATGTCTTATTTGTCACACATTCCCTAAAAGAATATCCTTGTAAGAGGGTCATAATTTCTTACACTACTCTGCCGAATGCAAGCTAAACCAACCAAAGAAAACACACATAGTACTTACCTGCAAGAAAGGGCAGAAGACTTGAGCAGCTGCCTGCAGGAACACTGAAACAAAAGGAATGATGGAAAACAAACGGGTGTGGAAAATAAAACAAACATTTAACCCCTTAAGGACACAGCTTCAGAAGCTTGTCTTACGCTTAATGACACAAGCAATTTTTGCATTTTCTTGCTGTATGCGTTCAACTGCAATTTGCATCTCTCTCGTTTATTGCACCGACACATATTATATACTGTTTTTTAAAGGACATAAAGGGCTTTAATTTGATGTAACATATATATATATAAATGCTTATTTATTATTTAAAAAATACAGAAAAATGCAAAAAAAAGAAAAATTTTGTGTTTTTTGTACAGTTTTTGCAATAATAATGTGTGCCTAATTAGTGCAGGTTAAAGAAAGTAATTAAAAATAAATTTATTTAGTTGTTCTGATTTACAAAATATATAATGTGTCTGGGATTTAAAGTTTTTTTTGGTAGTTACAGGTCATAAAGCACAAGGAGTAAAATAAACTTTTAATGTAGAGCGATTTTAGAATTTTGTATGTTTGTCTTGTAAGCTTAATAGCCATAAAAGAAAACAAAATTGCCACACAAAAGTATATATTTATATAAAGTAGACATCACAGGCTATTGTCCTAAGGTTTTTTTGACACTTTCTAAGTAGCCATTTCACCGCCAATCTCTGCTAAATATTGGAGTAAAATTTAGTTTTTTGGAGTTTTGGCACACAAACTTATAACAAAGAACTTCCCATGTATATTTTGTAAAGTTGGTGTGTGCTATTCCTGTACAAAGTTTTATTTTGTGTTCAGTTACTTCTGCTGAGTACAACGATACCCCCATTGTATGTCTTTGGCACTATTTCGTGAAGCTACAGTGCCATATAGGAGACCTGTCCGTTTCAACATTTACAGTAGAATTTTGAGAGGCGGATTTAATGGGCCTATGCTTCAATTTGGGGTATTATAGCAGTTTGACTGTTCAAAAAAACCCACAAAGGCCTACCATTTGTAAAAGTAGACACTCCAGGGTATCTCATATGGTGCATATTGTGCCTTAACATGCCCCCATTTTTTCACCAATATATGCCAAAGTATGTGGTAAAAAATAATTTTGGGCATTTTTTACATACGGATTACATTTTTGCTGGGCATTTTGTACATTTCATATGTGCCACTAAGTTCAAACCCCCCAAATTATGCTCAGCTAAGTCTTCTGAGTAAAACAATATGCCCAATGTATGACCTAGACACTATTTTGTGAAGTTACACTGCTATAAAAGAGACGTAACAAGTTAAGGTTTTTAAGTGTGAATTTTCATGGAGGGTTTTGATGCGTCCGTGCCCACTTTGGAGCACTTGAGCAGGCTACATATTACAACTACACCATAAAGGCATACCATTTCTTAAAGAACACATCCCAGGGTATTTCAAAAGGCATATTTTGAACCTTAGCGTGGGATAATTTTTCCGCTAGCTTGTACCAAGTGTAATGGTAATAAGCGTTTTTTTGCCTTTTTGACACACAAAGTAAATTTGCGCAGTACATTTTGCAAATCTTATGTGTGCTACTACTGTATAATACTTCATATGTTGCTCAGCTATGTCGGCTGAGTACATCAATACCCCCGTATGTACCTTTGCCAGGTATATGTGGACATCGGAGGGGCACATTTGGGACACAGCCATTCCAGTTCATTTCAAACTTTAAATTTTTACACTGTTCCCATGTCCCATTTTAGAGTATTTTAAAAGGCTATATAATCCAATTACACCATAAAGGCATACCATTTCTTAAAGAAGACATCCCGGGGTAATTCAAAAGGCATATTTTGAACCTTAGCGTGGGATAATTTTTCCACTAGCTTGTACCAAGTGTAGTGGTAATAAGCATTTTTTCTGCCTTTTTGACACACAAAGTGAGTTTGCGCAGTATATTTTGCAAACCTTATGTGTACTACGACTGTATACTACTTCATATGTTGCTCAGCTATGTCGGCTGAGTACATCAATACCCCCGTATGTACCTTTGCCAGGTTTATGTGGACATTGAAGGGGCACATTTGAGAAACAGCCATTCCATTTTTTTTAAACTTTGAATTTTTACGCTGTGTCCATGTCCCATTTTAGAGTATTTTAAAAGGCTATATAATCCAATTACACCATAAAGGCATACCATTTCTTAAAGAAGACATCCCGGGGTAATTCAAAAGGCCTATTTTGAACCTTAGCGTGGGATAATTTTTCCGCTAGCTTGTACCAAGTGTAGTGGTAATAAGCATTTTTTCTGCCTTTTTGACACACAAAGTGAGTTTGCGCAGTATATTTTGCAAACCTTATGTGTACTACGACTGTATACTACTTCATATGTTGTTCAGCTATGTCGCTGAGTACAGCAATACCCCTGTATGTACCTTTGCCAGGTATATGTGGACATTGAAGGGGCACATTTGAGACACAGCCATTCCAGTTTTTTCCAAACTTTGAATTTTTACGCTGTGTCCATGTCCCATTTTAGAGTATTTTACAAGGCTATATCATCCAATTACACCATAAAGGCATATCATTTCTTAAAGAAGACATCCCAGGGTAATTCAAAAGGCATATTTTGAACCTTAGCGTGGGATAATATTTCCGCTAGCTTGTACCAAGTGTAGTGGTAATGAGCATTTTTAAATGTATTTTTTTACTTTGTAAAACTTTTTTTACTTTGTAAAACCCATTTTTAAACTTTTTTTTTTACTTATTAAATGTTTTACACTATCTTAACTTTTTTTACACTTTTAATTTTTTTTCTAAACTTTTCTTTTACCGTTAACCCCTAACTAGCAGTAAGCAGCACTAACCGTAAATTCCCCATTTTCCCATAACTCCCACCCACCCCAGCTAGCAAAATATTTAATTATAAAATATTTAAATTAATTAATAAATGGAACCCCTGAGGGTTAAAAAAAATAAATAAAAGTTAATCCTCAGGGGTTAAAAAAATTAGATCACAGTATAATACTGTGATCTGTATTTTGATCACTGTAGGCAGTGATCAGCTGGCAGGGAAGGGGTTAATTTTTATTTAGACTGGGTAAAGGGGGTGGTATTTTTTTTTTTTTTACTTAAACGTTACTAAAACATTTAAAAATTTTTTTTTTTTTACCTTTTTAAAGCTTATTTTAAAACTTTTTTTAACGTTAACCCCTAGTTAGCCTAACACCAAATTCCCCAATTCCCCACTAACTTCCACCCATCCCAGCTAGCTAAATATATAATTTTTTAATATTTAAATTAATTAATAAAATAAATTTAACCCCTGAGGGTTAAAAAAAAAATAATTAACCCTCAGGGGTTAAAAAAAAAAATCAGATGACATTAAAATGTATACCCTGCCAATTGATCACTGTAGTCAGTGATCAATTGGCAGGAAAGGGGTTAATTTTATTAAAACAGGGGCAGGGGGGGTGGGATTTAACTTTAATTTTTTTTTTTTTTACACAGGGAAGCAGATCAGCACTGATCCGTCTCCCTGCACTTCACACAGAACCCGGAAGTGCAGGGAGGCGGAAGGTGAGTATGTGGAGCACATGTGCTCGCTCTGACATGCAGACAGAGCGAGCACCGGTGCTGGGGCAGCCCGATCGGGTGCTCCCGGTCTGCCTCTAATGCAGAGGCAGACCGGAGCACCGTTAACCCCGCGATTGCCGCGATCGCGGCGATCTGGGATTAACTTAAGAAAATGACGGAAATTTTCCGTCAACGGTCCTTAACTGAAGGACAAGGTTGACGGAAAATTTCCGTCCACGGTCGGGAAGGGGTTAAATGAATCCTGGAGACTGGGAATTCCAGGGACAGATTACAGGAATGAACCCAGAAAAACCCAGCATAAATAAAATCCGACATAGAATAAAAAAACAAAAAAACAAGAAAAACTAAACAAGAATAGTAAAAAGAGTACTGGGTACCAGAAGCCATAGCCAGAATGATCCGCAGCTAGGAACAGGATGTGACCAGGGGGAGAGCCTGGGCAGAGGGGGAGAGCAGGGACTGTCTGGGGCAGAGATGGGGGTGAGCAGGGAGAGCCTGGGACAGAGAGGGGTGAGCAGGGGGGAGAACAGGGTGAGCAGGGAGATCTTGGGGCAGAGCAGGGGAAGCCTGGGGCCGTGGGGGAGAGCAGGGAGAGCCTGGGGCAGAGAGAGGTTGGGGCAGAACAGGGAGAGCCTGGAGCAAAGCAGGAAGAGCCTGGGACAGAGGGGAAGAGCAGAGAGACCCTGGGGTAGTGGGGGAGAGCAGGGAGATCCCGGGGCAGAGAGGAAGAGCACAGAGAGCCTGGGGCAGTGGTGGAGAGCCTGGGGCAGAGGGGAGAGCAGAGAGAGCAGAGAGTGCAATGAGAGCCTATGGTAGAGAAAAACAAATATATTTGAAATAACAGCAACTATATTTCATTACAAACCTTTTGCTAATATGTGGGGTACAATTTATGGAAACGGGCTGCCAAGGGGTACTCGAGTGAAAAAAGGTTGGGAACCACTGCCCTAAAGGAAACATTAAGCAAGTGCAGAGTAACATTTGCTCGGAATTTCAGACCTAGCTTAAATTCAGGTTGTAAAACCCAATGAATGGATGCAGCGTTTAAATATTTTCTCCTCTTTAGTATTAAGATTTTACTAAGATCATTTTTATGGTCTTTTGACTGTATAGCATACATGTGTAGGTGAAAGTGAAAATATATAGCATATATAGATGTTTGTGTGTGAAAGCACGTCTAATTATATAAGTGTGGCTGTGTGTGCATGTGTGTGTATTGCATACGCATGCATTCAGAATGATTACACACAAAAAAATTATTAACATATACACTATCAATAGTTTACTATGTTAAAATGTTTATGTATGGGGTTGATAAGACTCAACCAGGTATAGGGGACTCTAATACATTAATTGTCCTTGCTTTGGTACTGTTAATATTGTGTCAGTATGAATTAAACAAAGTCAGAGATAAAAGTGGAGCATAAATAGTTTGCTATTGTAAAATAACCTGTAAAAATATAAAGGATGATCATGAGACATGAAGCAATAAGGAATGATTAAAATATAACTTAGAGGGGGGAAAAAGGCATGCTAAAAACTACCAAGATGTGGAGCAAGAAAAGGCTTCTTGCTGTGCTCTTTTAGTATAGATGCTGCTTAGTTAAAGTGAGGCATTAATAGCAGCTGGAAGTGCGTGCAAACATACAAAATGAAGGATAATTTTCTATTCCCTACATGCAGTCCTACCCAGTTGAAATGTTGTCTTAAAGGTCTTCATGTTACATTAATTTGTATTTGATTAATTACCAGTTCAAAGACCAGCTTTAGGGATTAAAAAGGTGTCTTCACTGCCATTAGCAAGCATATCAAGTCACAAGAGTAAAACTAAACATGCAGTAGAATTAATATTATCATAGGAAGGGGAATTCAGAAGGATCAAGTAATTGTACTATTAATTAAAATATAAAAAAATGGAACAAGAAAAAAAGTTAAGGAATAATCAATTAGGTGTTTAATTGAATAGCACACAATCTGCTATTTTAAAGAGAACATTTGAAATAATCAATTACTGAAGTGATTATATAATATATGCTATAGTTGTTACATAATAAAGAAAAGAGAGAATACATTACCAGATTAAATAACTAATACATTTTGGTTGAATCTTAAAATACAATTCCCCCCCCCCCCAAAAAAAAGGCAACGTATTATATTCGAGATAAAAAAACTATATGTTGGGTTTTTTTCTTGTCATATAGATACAGTATAGAAAAAACAAATCTGATGTATTGTTTAATTAATGTTCTGTTAACTATTAAGCTGTTTAATTATGATTTAAACTAGAGTTCTAAAGTTTCTGAAAAATTGCTAATGAAATAAACATGCAGATATGGGCTTTGCCAAGAACATTACTATTATTTTTATTATTATTTTATTATTTATATAGCCCCATCAAATTTTGTAGAGCTGTACAAAGCTGTCAAAGCTACTTTGATGATAAAAGAACCCATGGGTGGTTAAGTATTCAATAACTATTTTTCAGTAACAAAAAATGTGTTTTCAACAACATGGAATTCTAAATAGATAATTGTAGGAATTTATGTGCAGATATCAGGACCTTAGACAATTTTATTGAAAATTTATTTCAAGACAGGTCAACCTCAGGACAGCAGTTACAGAGATTGATGGGATTTACTCTTACAGGCAGCAGCTGCTATTTGAAATTCAGTCTTATAGTCAGTGATGTGACTGGGGGGGAGGCCAGAGAGGGACATGTCCCCCCCTACATTATGCAGTCCACCCCCCCAATTGAAATTCAAGTCAGGAGCACTAAGTCTCCCTTTTTAAGCACTGTCACTGTGGAACTGTGTTCCACCCTTTTTACCACGTGCGGCCAGAGGGGGCACTGTGCTGGGAGGACTTCCTCCTGGGTCATAGAGAGCAGCGCAGGGGAGAGACAGGGAGAGGAAGCTCAGCTCTGCACATAGGCATCCAGGCAGCTGCTGGTAAGTGTGAGTCAGTTTGTGTGGTTCAGTCTGTGTGTGTGTGTGTGTGTGTGTGTGTGTACGTATGGGTCACTCTGTGTTTGGGTTGGAGGTTCAGTCTGTGTGTGTGGGGGTCAATTTACACAAATATGGGTCAGTCTGTGTGGGGGGTCAGTCTGTGTGTATGGGTGTGGGGGGGGATAAGTCTGTGTGTGTGGGGATCAGTCTGTGTGTGGGGTGGGGGGTTCAGTCTGTGTGTGGGTGGGTCAGTCTTTGTGGGGTGGATCAGTCTGTGTGTGTGTGGGGGTATGGGTGTGTGTGGGGATCAGTTTCTGTGTGGGGGTGGGGGTTCAGTCTGTGTGTGTATGGGTCATTATGTGTGGTGTGGGTCAGTCTGTGTGTGAGGGGTCAGTCTGTGTGGGTGGGGGTCAGTCTGTGTGTGTGTGTGTGTATGGGTCAGTCTGTGTGTGGGTGGGGTCAGTCTGTGTATGTATGGGTCAGTCTGTGTAGGGAAGCAGTTTGTGTGTGTGTGAAAGGGTCAGCCTGTGTATGTATGGGTCAGTGTGTGTGGGGATCAGTCTGTGTGTGCGGTGGGGGGTTCAGTCTGTGTGTGGGTCAGTCTTTGTGGGGTGGATCAGTCTGTGTGTGTGTGTGTGTGTATGGGTGTGTGTGGGGATCAGTCTGTGTGTGGGGGTGGGGGTTCAGTCTGTGTGTGTATGGGTCATTATGTGTGGTGTGGGTCAGTCTGTGTGTGAGGGGTCAGTCTGTGTGGGTGGGGGTCAGTCTGTGTGTGTGTGTGTGTGTATGGGTCAGTCTGTGTGTGGGTGGGGTCAGTCTGTGTATGTATGGGTCAGTCTGTGTAGGGAAGCAGTCTGTGTGTGTGTGAAAGGGTCAGCCTGTGTTTGGGGGTGGGGGAGCAGTGTGTGTCTGTGTGTTAGTATGTATGGGTCTGTATGTGTATGGGTCAGTCTGTGCGTTTGTATGGGTCAGTCTGGGCTTGTATTGGTCAGTCTCTGTAAGTGGTTGAGCCCCAAGTTAGATACCTCTTATCTTGTGAGGGAAAGAAGAATATTCTTTTTTTTTTTGTAAACAATTATTAAAGTAAAAATTGTAAAGCTCTGCCCTATCCCACTATCTATACCCCCTGAACACAGTACATGCTCCAGACAGTGAACCCCCCACATACAGTACACTCCCACCAACACAGAGTACACCTTTGCATACACACACATCATCTATCCACCTACACTTCTTCCCCACATACCTTTACACCCACACACACATACATACATGCTCCAACCCATTACACACCAATGTAGTGATGCCGGGGTTGGAGTGACATCATGTCAACAGCGCGCAAGTGAGCAGAGAGGAACTGCAGGAAGGTTACTGCTCCCTCACGCGCCGCCTACATGCTCCCTGTGGCGGCCGGCTTTAATGTTTCATGCACTGCTTAGCAAAGGGCTGACAAATGCTAGGCACCATGGAGAAATGTCTAGTCACCATGGTGACCTGGAGCCTGGAATTTGTCGAGCCCTGTGTATGTATGTTTGTGTGTGTGTGTGTGTATGTATATATATATATATATATATATATTTGTGCTCGGAATTTCTAATAGGTTATGGAATGTATCAGAAGATGCAAAGTGGGTTGAGGTGTGCCGAAACCAATGTACGAGTAGGTCTGTAATAAAAAGTGGGCCCACAAAGGTGAAATGTAATATATAGATGGGTGGGTGGGGTCAATCAGCTTGAACGGCATAGGTGAGTAGGGGCTAGGAGTTTAAGTAGGGGCCATAAATCCTCCTACAAATTCACGCCTAATGGCCTTTTAACTTGTGCTCGCTATTTCTAATAGGTTATGGAATGTATCAGATAATGCAAAATTGGTGTGCCGAAACCAGCGTACAAGTAGGCCTGTAATAAAAAGAGGGCAAAAGGAGGATTCAAGGAAAACACACTTTATTGCAAGTTACAAAGCTAGACTTCTGAGAGCTTGTCGAAGTTCCCTCTCTGATCGTGGTATGTAAGTATTGTAAATAGAGGATTTCCAGCGGCCCAGTCTCTTAATGATGTGGACTGGTGTGTATGAGCTTGATGCTGAAGATGCTGCACCTATACAGAAGGAGTGACTGGAGAAGGAAGCCGGGCTGTAGCCCAACCTTAAAAGTAGAGTTCTGACGTGATATGTGAATTTAGCTGTGGTGAGTGGGTGCCCTTTGAGTAGTAATAGTGGAGTGTCCAGTATATATAATGTATATGTGTATGTGTGTATGTATATGTGTATATATATATATATATATATATATATATATATATATAAACAAAAGCCTTGCACTCCTACTTACAAAAATGTAGAACCCGGTGCTAGATTGCACTAGACATGCAGAACAGAAAAAAAATTCTTTTTACTCCAAATATCGACGTTTCAGTTCCTACCAGGAACTTTCATCAGGATGACAAACAATCTAGTTATCCTGATGAAAGTTCCGGGTAGGAACTGCTCAGAATTCAGAAGATGAATGCTGCCTGGGGGGTAGAGGCAAATTTGGGGTTAAGTAATTCAAAAACAAGAACTAGAAGAAAGGTGGAAAAGCCAAAGGCAGTTCACCTATATGAGTGGAGCATCCTGTGATAGTGATGGACACCTACCTTATAACAAGGGTCGTCTGGTCCCAATATTGTAGCAGTATCACTTTCAATTCAGCATATATACAATAAAAAGAGAAACATATACAGAGAAAATAATAGTGTAAATCTCTATGACAATTGATCGTTATGCAGTGATCATAAGAAATGCCAACTCACATATTATGGAGCCTAAGTTAGGATAGGCTCAGATCACTTGCGCTTTAGTACCGTCTAGTGTTACTATTCCCCTTTCCTTGGAAATGTAGGCGGAATCCCTTAGAGGTAAGATTTTGCAGGAAAAACGTAATAAGAGAAAATATAGTGTAGTAACTTTAAATAATAAAGGTGAGTATACTATAACTTTAAATAAGTGCTCACCTTATTTTGAGCCTAGTACTCGGTTCTGAGTTTATCAGCATGAGTGTCAAATAAGGGAGACACTTTCCCTTCTTGGAGCAGCTTTGGTGAAGATCAGAGGGAACTTTGGTTAAAAAAATTTATTTTGCCAACAGGCAGTAAAATACAAATCAATAAAACAATGTAAAAAAATGTCCCATAAATATCTTTCACTTCCGAAACGCGTTTCACCCTACTTGAGGGCTTTCTCAATCGGTGTTCACTGATCCAACCCAATTGACATTTATGGGTATTCAAATTGTTAAGATCAATTGGAGGGGTGAGGATCCAATAAGGAAGATGGGACAACAAGAGATGAGATGGATTTTCAATCTCAACACTATGATTCCCACCGGCCTTAATGGCGATTTTGAAATGTGTCACTTTTTATGATATTGCTTTAAACAGCATGTGTAAATCTTTTATATTTGAAATCAATAGATTGATTTCATTTTACCAGTTGTTTATTACATAATCTCCATAGGATTTGAGAGGATCTTTAAACATAGGTGACCTGAATTACTATTATTAAATATGTCAAATCCTATTGTACTATATAACCTATCTTTATAGTTATTGCTTTGAAGCTTTTTGTAAAGATTTATGTACATGCTGTGGGAATGTTAATTTTTGCTGTATTTAAAAATAATTTACTAACACTCATATTTATATTTCTATCTTTTTCCTATGCCCCAATAATTTTGCTTGTATACTTGATGCAATTGAGGATATCCTCTTAATATATAAGGTATATGTATATCATTCTACTTGTTCAATATAAATTTCACAAGAATAGGAATAGAGGGCATAAGGGAAATGACAAACACGAATATATAGTGCTCTGTCTCTTTCCCTACTTATTGCCCACCAGTAAAATGGCGATCGCAATACCGGAAGTGACGCGGCAACGTGCCTGACGTCACTTCCGGTCACGGACGTAACTTACGAAACGGAATGTGATAAGCCACAGTACACTCCCCCTAAACAAGTGGATGGATTGGCTAATTAATGAGGAATCCCACCAATGAAGAACCAGACTGGGATATTTAAACCGAAACGTGGAGAAGAGCAGTGAACACCGATTGAAAAAGCCCTCAAGTAGGGTGAAACGCATCTCGGAAGTGAAAGATAATTATGGGACATTTTTTTACTTTGTTTTATTGATTTGTATTTTACTGCCTTTACTGGCTCAAAATAAGGTGAGCACTTATTTAAAGTTATAGTATACTCACCTTTATTATTTAAAGTTACTACACTATATTTTCTCTTATTACGTTTTTCCTGCAAATTCTTACCTCTGAGGGATTCCACCTACGTTTCCAAGGAAAGGGGAATAGTACCACCAGACGGTACTAAAGTGCAAGTGATCTGAGCCTATCCTAACTTAGGCTCCATAATATGCATTTCTTCTGATCACTGCATAACGATCAATTGTCATACAGATTTACACTATTATTTTCTCTGTATATGTTTCTCTTTTTATTGTATATATGCTGAATTGAAAGTGATACTGCTACAATATTCAGACCAGACAACCCTTGTTATAGGGTAGGTGTCCATCACTATCACAGGATGCTCCACTCATATAGGTGAACTGCCTTTGGCTTTTCCACCTTTCTTCTAGTTCTTACAATTTGAGGTGGGTGTGAGGGACCCCCACAAGAGTGTTGTAGCATTTTACACAATTTTCAATATTCTATAAATGCCTTCTATACACAGGTTTTCTTTTTCTAATTCAAAAACAGTTTAACCCCTTGAGATAAGAGTGCTTCCAGGCACCTCCTGGAACCATAACAACTTATTTAGATGAAGTTATTTTAATACCTGGAGTGTCCCTCTATTGTAGTATTTAACAGACCATAGTTATTTCCAGTTATGCTAATTCATCCATACTTTTTATTATTTCCTGGCGATTATTGCAGTTCTCTAATGATAAAGTTCTCAGTGCACTATATTTTCTATACTTACAGCAATGATTTTGTATATTAACTAGACCTGTGCATCTGATGCTTGACTTTGTCCATGGAAATATTGCCAAGGTAAAATAATTCTGGTGAACATTCAGAACATTCAGATAAACCAAAAAGAGTGTGAAAACGGGCCATTCATATATTTAAAGATATAGAGATAATATACATATTTGCACTTTTCCTACCAATAAAAAAAAAGAAAAATCACAATTCAATAGAAAATGGAGGTGTAGTAAAAATCCTAATTCATAATATGTTCCCTCCACCCACCCTTCCTTTAAAATTTATATAGCATTACTAGCTGGCCTCCTCTCAAATTGATTAATTTTAATTAATTATTCCATATTTCCCATATACTAATCCTGATTGTTTGACATACATTTTTCATTTTTGATCTCATATTATATTATTACTATAGGTGATATATTATTGATTGAGTTGAGTCCATATCTGTTTTAAGAATGCGTTAGGTGAATTGTTGCAGAATTTCCCTCGTGTTTTATTACCTGCTACTTTTATTAAGCAATTCTATCAAGTTCAAACATTTCCTTATTTATAGTTTTGGTTTAATATCAGGGCATTTATCTGGCTTATTTAATTTATGCTGTGTGTATGTGTGTGTATATATATATATATATATATATATATTTTTTTTTTTATTTTTTTTTTATTACATTTATATTGATCATATCTGTAGTTTTGTTCTCAGATTTCCCCTGTAATTTCTTTAGTGCATTTATAATTCACCACATATGGATTACCTTTTTTCTTCGTCTCTAGTTCAATAAAAATAGGCATTTCCCCCTTTTTATATCTTCTCTGCTGGCCCTTTTTTGATGAAATGGCCTCTTCGGACTCTCTGAAATGCACAACACATCCTTGTAAGAGTTGTTGCCATTGCCTAGAATATATTATTTGATGTTGTTTTCTACTATATCTTTATTTGCTTTAGTAGCCCAAAGGGTTCCTTTTAACCTCTAGTTTGTTTTAGCTGTTAGCTTTTATCTCTAGAAATGTTGGAACATGCCTAGATGAAACTGGTATTCCACAGTATTTTCTTTAACAGTTTTCATCAGTTCCCATATTTACTAAAAATACATTATGTATGTTCATTGATTATAGACGCTAGAGTGAAATGTTAGATCTCTTTTTTATTTAGTACTTTCAGCATGCTGTAGTTACTTTATACAATTGGTTTCCTACAGGAATTCAACCAAATTATACAATGTGTGGGGAAAACTATGCAATTTTTTTTATATTAAAAACTTTTAAAAAGATTTTTCCTTTGTAGACAAAGATTTTAAAATATATATGTATATATATATATATATATATATATATATATATATATATATTTTATATCACAGTATTTACTTTTTTTTCCCTCTAGTGTAACTCCTCAATAGCCTCAATTACATTTTGAATTCATGTTTTAACTGTGATATATATTCTCTTTTCTGTTTTTGAATAGGTGAATACTTTAATGATTACAAATCTTTGGTAACACTGTTATTCTCTAATTTAAAATGTATACTTAAAATCACAAGAATTCTATCTGAAATCAAATCCTATAAATAAGGTGGCAAAAGCAAGCTACCACTTCTGTTTACTATTAGTCTACAACAGTGGTGGGTTAGACTGGGAAAGTATGTATGATAGCTTGGACTTAATACAATTACTAGATTATAGAACAACATAGCAAAACTATTAGGTTAGATAAATTTTTGAAAATACTTCTACCCAATTGAATACAGTTTAGAAAATACATTCTAAGGATCAAATCACAAGGATCCCCGACTTACTGAAGTTACAATGGGAATGTGTTCCATTAACAAACCCTTTCCTCTCTATATTTTAACAAGATCCAACATGTTCCCTTACATCAATTGCTTTTAATTTTCATGGTAAGCTTTTGTGACAAATTACATAGAATGCTGTAGTAAATCTAAATAGATCACATCCATATAACATATGCAGAAAGGAATACTATTGAAAGGAAGAACTAGCTCACACAAATAATTATTATTAATCTTTTGGAAGATTTTAACCTAAAGTAATGGATAGCGCTAAACGGGTTTGTTAAAAAGTATACCACTTATGATAATAGAGATGTTAGAAATCAGCAGCAATCACCAAATATGTGTAAAACAATCGAATATTCAGAAAAAGATGTTGCTCTAGAGTATTAATATGTGTATCTAGTAAGTATATATCTCACCAGTAAACCTTTATAAACATCATCTGAAAAGATACATATACAGAAAATATAGTGCAGACTATCTGATTTTAAAATAAGTGTAAGCAGTTTTAATTGTTTTACAATAAATTTATTTTTTTATACTGTGCCATTGGTGTGCTCCTGGTTCTGTTTCCCATACAGTGCTGCAGAAGAATGTTTTGGTCTCTCTGAGTAACCAGATTATGGGACTATTTCCCTCTCCATAGAAGCTTATCCCACCGAGAGCCAGGGTTCCTTAGGCTCTGGGAAATGTGAGTGTGAACTCCCAATTTTCTACTTAAGTGTGCACTACAAGAATATTTTAAAATCAGATAGTCTACACTATATTGTCTGTATATGTATCTTTTCAGATGATGTTTATGAAGGTTTACTGGTGAGATATATACTTACTAGATACACATATTAATACTCTAGCGCAACAACTTTTTCTGGATTTTGGAAGATTTTGTCTCCTACCTAATGAACAGTGAATGGGGCTGTGTACTACTTCTGATTTCATATGTTGGACTTGGCAATCTTTATTTATTCTTTTTTTTAATAAAAATTTGGCAAATTTATTTTTAGTGGTTCACATATTGTTTTTTTTCAGGGGAGAGCTTAAATTTTGACTATGGGATTACAGTAACAGCTACATACATCAAATCATGAGCTAGATTCACCGGACTATGAATTGGTCATTGCTGTAAATTTGTCAATTATTTTGCAACTGTTCAACTTGTTCTTTTTGATATGTACTTATTATTGATTTTGAATTCATGATATATACCTATTTTTATGTACAGTGCCTTACAAAAGTATTCACCCCCTTGGAATTTTTTTGTGTTGTGTTGCCTCACAACCAGGAATTAACATGGATTGTTTGAGGATTTGCATCATTTAATTTACAGAACATGCCCACAACTTTGAAGATGTTTTTTTTTTTTTTTATTGTGAAGCAAACAACAAATAAGACAAAATAACAGAAAAAGTCAATGTGCATAACGATTCACCTCCCTAAAGTCAATACTTTGTAGAGCCACCTTTTGCAGCAATCACAGCTCCATGTCACTTTGGATAAGTCTCTATGAGCTTGCCACATCTTACCACTGGGATTTTTGCCCATTCCTCCTTACAAAACTGCTCAAGCTCCTTCAAGTTGGATGGTTTGTACTTGTGAACAGCAATCTTTAAGTCTGACCACAGATTTTCTATTGGATTGATGTCTGGGCTTTGGCTTAAGGTAATCGGTTGCACAAGAGCTTTTTATGAGCTTCATAACAAAGGGGGTGAATACATACGCACATGTCATTTTTCTGTTTTCTATTTCTAAAAAATAGTTTTATGTATATATTTTTCTCATTTCACTTCACAACTTTGTGTTCTGATCCATCACATAAAATTCAGATTAATAAAACATTGAACTTAAGTCTGTAATGTAACAAATTGGTAAAAAGTCAAGGGGGTGAATACTTTTGCAAGGCACTGTATATTCTGTGGCAGAAACCTTGCTTTGTATGACCATATATAATACCTATTTCTGCACCCTTCTAAATAATAGCAGCATATTTTTCTTTATTAACCCCTTAAGGATGCAGCTTCAGAAGCTGGACATGCCCTTAAGGATATAGGCTATTTTTGCATTTTTTGCCTTTTGCTTTCAACTGCAATTTGCATCTCTCTCATTTTTTGCATCAACAGATATTATATATCATTTTTTAAAGGCCAAAATCGGCTTTAATTTGGTGTGAACTATACATATATAAAATCTAATTTATTATTAAAAAATGTTTTAAAAAATGAAAAAAATAATAAAAATAAAATTTTGTTCACAGTTTTGGCGACAATAGCGTGTGCAAATTATGTCCATCTTAGGAAAAGTAATTCAAAATAAATTCATTTATGTGTCTTGTTTTTCAAAGTGCATAATATGTATAGGATTTCAGCTTATTTTAAAAGTTACAGGTCACAAAATACAAGGAGTAATATAAAATTTTAATGTGAAACAATTTTAGAAGTTGGTATGCTTGACTTGTAAGTTTAATAGCCGTCATAGAAAATTAATTTATGTGTCTTGTTTTTCAAATTGCATAATATGTATAGGATTTCAGCTTATTTTAAAAGTTACAGGTCACAAAATACAAGGAGTAATATAAAATTTTAATGTGAAACAATTTTAGAAGTTGGTATGCTTGACTTGTAAGTTTAATAGCCGTCATACCCAAATACCCAAAAGTATATATTTATATAAAATAGACATCACAGGCTATTTATCTAAGGGTATTTTGACACTTTTTTCATAGCCATTTCCCCACCAATCTCTACTAAATATTGTAGTAAAATTATGTGTTTTTTCAGTTTTCTGACATATACACATAGGTGTATTTTGTAAAGCTGTTGTGTACTATTCCTGGTCAAAATCCCATACTGTGTTCAGCTACATCGCTGAGTACAACAATACCCCCATTGTATGCCTTTGTCACTATTTTGGGAAGCTACAATGACATATAAGCAAGAATATTTCAGTTTCTACAGTTAGATGGATTTAATGGACCTATGTCTTATTTTGAGGCATTATAGTAGTTTGGTTGTTCAAATTACCACATAAATGCCTTCCATTCATTAAAGTAGACACTCCAGGGTATCTCATATGGCATATATTGTGCCTCAAGATGTCGTCATTTTTTTACCACTATATGTCAAAGTTTGTGGTAAAAAAATATTTTTCACATTTTTTACTTAGGCATTACATTTGTGCTGGGCGTTATGAATATTTGATATGTTCCACTATGATTGAACACCCCTAATTATACTCAGCTAACTCTTCTGAGTAAAACAATACCCCCAATGTCTTCCTTTGACACAATTTCGTGACGCTACAGTGCCATATACGAGATCTGACCATTTCAGTTAGGAAATTATTAGGAATAATTAGCACTGAGTGCAAGTTCTTAGCTAGACATTTAAACAGACTCTACAGGCATCCAAACCATTTTGTCTCAATGAACTGGTCTGTCTGTCCTTTCCACCTTTTAACCCTGCAGCTGAAAACATGGCCATTCTGCAGATAGTGACTAGAGGCACATCTGATGAAAGTAAAGTTCTGCTACTTCTAACAGATGATCTCAGAGAGATCATCTGCTTGGTGCAGCACAGATTCTTTTTGGTGCATGCACACTAGCCTTTCCAATGCTGTTCTATGGAAAAGCATGGGATTGGTTGAGATCATCAATTTCAATGATCTCAGCCAAGGAGGCAAAGCTTCCCCAAGGAGACTGGTGCTGCAAGAGAAAAAAGATAAGTAAAATACCTTTTCTACTCCAGGTGGTTTGTGATCACCTAAACAATGACCATGGCACTATTGCATTGCTAATAGACATTTGTTTACAAGTTTTAGGGTAAGGGATAGTGTAGGGTTAAGGTGAAGGTTAAGGAAAGGTTGGGTTAAATTTAATGTAAGCATTGGTCAAGGTGTATGGTTAGTAGAGAGTTAGGGGGGAAGTTGGAATAGAATTAGCATTACCTATAGCAGTGGTCAACACATCCCAGGCACGAGGTCGCCATGGCCACAAGGATTTGAGTCCTTGTGCCTGGGATTTGCTTGCTCATTCAGCCCAAGGGGGTCAGCCGCCTATGAGTGGAGGCGGGCTGACGGCTCATAAAGAGCATGGACATGCGGTCGGCTAAAGGGAGAGAAGTTGCGGTCGGTCGGCCAGCCATCTGATAGAGAGCGTGGGGTGTTTGCACAGGCGGGAAGCTCCTGGAGGATTGAGACAGATGGACAGGCGTGCGAGGGAGCTGTAACCTCCCTCCCTGCTCTGCTCCCTCGCGCGTCCTCCAGTGATGCCGGGAGCCAGAATATGACGTCATTCTGGCCCCGGCAGCACTAAACAGCACTCTATGGAGCAGAGCAGAGAGATGACTGAAGCCCCACTGCACCCCAGGGAAAGATGAATTACTCCAGATCCAGGTAGGGAGGCTAGGTGATCACATTAATGTGTGTTGTTATTGCAGTGACAGTGAATGTGAGTGTGTTTGTTTCAGTGAGTGTGTGTGTCAGTGAGTGAGTGTGTCTGTGAGTGAGTGTGTCTGTGAGTGAGTGTGTGTCTGTGAGGTTTGTGTGCCTGTGAGTGCGTGTGTGCTTAGGTGACTTGTCCCCCTTCAATCACACATGTAAGAAGGTTTTACTCACCTTTTTTCCACCACATTGTGCTGGTCTTGCCGCAGCTGGCCCTGACTACATGACTGCGAGCATCAATCTTGATGATCTCAACCAATCCATGCTTTCCAATAGGAAAGCATTGGAAAGCTATTGTGCATGTGTTGCAAAACGCCATTCTGCACCAATCATCATCTCCTCATAGAGATTAATTAAATGAATGCATCTCTATGGGGAACATTCAGCTCCTCCATGCAGAGCGTGGAGACGCTAAACGTAGGTGCTGCGTACTGTGCAGCACTGATCCAGGATGCACTCTAGAGGCTGTCTGAGTGAATTTCACTAGAAGTGTTACTTGGCAACAATGTAAATGTTTGTCGGAAAAGGCAGGGTTTACATTGAAAAGTGTAGAGGCACAGGTTATAGACACGAGAACAACTACATTAAGCTGCAGTGATTCTGGTGACTATAGTGTCCCTTTAAGAATTGTATTTTTGACATTGAAAAACCTGGCTCATAACTTTTTTGCTGGCTCCTAGATTCAAAGCAAATTTGTCAAGCCCTGACCTATAGGGCACTATAGCTTTATCAGTGCATGTGATAACCCCAATTCTGAAAAAGCCCAGCCTTGACGCCAACTCCCCATCCAATTACCGCCCTATCTTGCTACCGCCATTTGCTTCCAAGATACTTGAGAGAGTTGTGTACACCAGGCTGACTGACTTTCTCGAAACCAACTGTCTGCTTGACCCCCTTCAGTCTGGATTCCGCGCTGGTCATTCTGTCGAAACGGCTGTGACCAAAGTATCCAACGATTTAATTGCTGCTAAATCTTGCGGCCATTACTCTATCCTAATCCTCCTTGATGTTTCTGCTGCCTTTGACACTGTTGATCATCAACATCTTCTTCGCATTCTCCATAATTTTGGTCTACGGGATACTGCTCTCTCCTGGTGCTCCTCCTACCTCTCCCAGCGCTCTTTCAGTGTTTCTTTCTCTGACTTTGCCTCTTCCCCCCAACCAGGGCCGTCTTTAATATGGATTGGACCCTGGGCAAACATTTGCTTGGGCCCCTGAACCCGGTCGTCCCCTCCCTGGCATGCAATCATGCCCGCCACCCCAACGCAGAGGCGGACGTAAAGTAGAGAGGGCTCTGGTGCATGAATTATTTTGGGCAAGAGGGGGCAAAAGGTATATCCCCATCTGTCATGCAACTCCAACAATGCTTTGACAGCTGGGGCGCTACCATTTTCCCATGCATGCAGGGTTATATTTAGCACTGAGCAGTATTTGTGTGTTTGAGTGTAAGCATGTTTTTGTATGGAGTATGTTTGTGTGAATGTAGGGGTGTGTTTGTATGTGGAGATGGCATTTAAATGCAAGTATGCAATTATGTGTAGTGTTGGTTTATGAATACACTGGTGTGTTTATATATAATTTTGTTGTTTAAAAAAAGAGGTGTGTTTATATGTAGTGTTGAAGTTTGAATGCAGGTGTGTATTTGCGTGTAGTGTTGAATGCTGAGATGTATGCACAAATACACATGCACTGTCACAAACACACACACTGTGATACACATACACACACAGAAACACTTGCAGATACACAGATATACACAATCATACAGATGCAGCTATACAGACACATTTATACACACTGACACACACACATACAGACACACAACCTGGCACACATGCAGACACACAGATGCACACACGCAGATACACTGACAACATACAGATACACAGACACACACAATGACAACATACAGACACACAGATACATAACCTGACAAATGCAGATACAAACACTGACACACATGCAGATACACACATTGGCTACATACAGATACATGCACAGTTATACACACTGGCACACACACACAGATACATACATACTGACAACATACAGATACACACTGACACACACACACAGACACTGTGACAGACATACTGACACTCACACAGACATACTGACACTCACACAGACTTACATACTGACACACACAGACATACATACATACTGACACACACAAAGACATACTGACACACACAAAGACATACATACTGACACACACAGACATACATACATACTGACACTCACACAGACATACATACATACATACTGACACACACACAGACATACATACATACATACTGACACACACAAAGACATACTGACACACACACACAGACACTGTGACAGACATACTGACACTCACACAGACATACTGACACTCACACAGACTTACATACTGACACACACAGACATACATACATACTGACACACACAAAGACATACTGACACACACAAAGACATACATACTGACACACACAGACATACATACATACTGACACTCACACAGACATACATACATACATACTGACACACACACAGACATGCATACATACATACTGACACACACAAAGACATACTGACACACACACATACATACATACTGACACACACAAAGACATACTGACACACACAAAGACATACATACTGAAACACACACATACATACTGACACTCACACAGACATACATACTGACACTCACACAGACATACATACATACTGACACACACAGACATACATACTGACGCACACACAGACAGACACTCTTCAGTTTCCTACCTTTGAAAGAGGCTTCCTTCCCTGGGGTCCAGTGTGCTGGCTGGGGTAGTTGGAAGTTGGGGGTCTGGCTCTTCTTGCTCCCCCTCCTCACTGGATGCTGGCTCAGCAGCCTCCCGGGCGGCCCGAGGTGGGAGGAAGTGATTCGCGGACGTCACTTCCTCCCATGCAGCCGTTAAGCAAGGACCCGGTCGCGCTGTTAAAGGGCCACAGCGCCGACCGGACCCCTGCTGGAACATGCTCACTGGGTGGCCTAAAGGTATGGGCCACCCGGTGGGCCCCCTTAGTGTGCGGTCCCCGGTGCAGCCGCAATAGTAGCACCGCGGGCCCATTAGGTAGGGAAATATTTTTAAAAAATAATTTTTTATTGCAGGCGACGGGGCCCACGGGGCAGCTGCTTTGGGCCCCCCATGAGTAACTGGGCCCAGGGCAGCTGCCCCGTTTGCCCCTCCTTAAAGACGGCCCTGCCCCCAACCACTCTCTGTCG
>OW240912.1:315975605-316053634 GCA_933207985.1 Pelobates cultripes | reverse complement strand
AGTGAAACAGAGGGGTTGTTGTAGCTGGTCGTGAGGCAGTAGGGAGAGCTTTGTGAAATGCCTGAAAATGAAACCAAGATAAATGACCAGCAGTGACCTTTTGTACACCAGGAACACGAATACACAAGAAAAACTTATTAAAAGCGGTTAAGTCAACCTCCTGAGGAATTATGGTCAGTGACAATGAGCATCCCTTGTTTATTATGTGGCATGTAGCCTGGTTGTTTGAGAAACCTTTCACGTATGATCTGAGCATCATTTACTCCAAGCCACCATAGCGGCAACTATGGGATACAATTCAAAAAGAGCAGAGGTTAGGGAAAAACCTTCTATGCCCGTTGCTTCTGTTGACCAACTGCCCTAGAGCTAATCATCACCAAACATAGCCAGTGTTGGCTGCTTCATCAGTTCAGATAGTTAGTGAGTTGTTGCAGATTTGAGAGATAAACATGTTTTTCACATTCCATGTTAGTAGGAACTTCTGCCACATGAGCAGATCTGCTGTAGCTTGGGAGTCTAATATAATGCATCTATCATCAGTATGGAGATGGAGAATTGGCAAAGGAGTTTTGAAATGAAAGATCTGCCTTGCGGGATAACCCTCAAAGCAAAATTGGGTATCCTAAGATTGATTACGTTTGTGCAGTTGCAAAGAACTGCAATCATGTGTACTTGTTGATGTTTCTTAGGACACAGTCAATTTTGTCTCTAAGGAGGTTGGTTTGCATGGCTATTATGTCAAGTTGTATACCTAAAAAATATATTATGGTATCGGTATGGTATCCCTCCATTTTTTTGCTCAAAAAGATTAATGGCTTCTTGTAGACTATATGGGGTAAGTGTTGTTTTCAATCGTGAGGAAGTCATCCAGGTAGTGAATGACTGTGGGGAATCTACACACATTAAGCAACAACCATCATAGAAACATAGAAACATAGAATGTGACGGCAGATAAGAACCATTCGGCCCATCTAGTCTGCCCAAGACTAGATTCTTCAAACTTGCCAAAAATTCTTAGGCTGCTTTTGGAACCAAAGGTCATCCGGGAGAATAAGTAGTATAGACCTCTCCACGCCATGTAGATGCCAGAGTGCTGGGTGTATGGGGAGAGGTTTGAAGGTGTTGACGACTTTAGTTTTACTTAGCCAAGTGTCTTCACCAGCCATGCAAATAATTGATGGTGTTATCTATGGTAGCGTACTAAAGGGAAAATTAATCTGAGGGAACCAGGGAATTCAAACTGGGGAGCAGATAGATCAACAATCAACCTTTGTTTCAGGGAGTTTTTTCCCTGTGACAATTCCAATAGGATTGGTCCTCCATGATGAAAAAAGTGGGGATTGCAAAGAACCCAGTAGAAAAATCTTGCTCTACTTCTTATTTTAATAGTAGGTCTACATCCTCTGAATTTAGTTTGGCTGTTTGTAAATTTTTGCATTTGACTGTGCCAGATGGTATGTAGACAATGCACGTGTGTGATAGGGATATAAAGTTACCTGGAGATATGTTCAGGGGAAACCAAATTGTAGATTTCTACAAGCGCACTCAGTGAAGCAATCAAATCAGACACTTGTGATTCAAAGATTACTTCCTTTTTCTTTTTAATCTGAGTTTACAGCTTATATAGCTTTATGACTTGCACGACAAAAAACAGGATGCTTGAAGTCACTTTGTACCATAAAAGAAATTTACAGAACTAAGCATGTTTCAACGGTTATATGTCAAATAAAAGTAGAAAAAATAAGCAGGGGGGATGAGGTTAAAGCTGCAGTTGTCTCTTCAGAAACCACAGAATGTCACAAGTAAAGAATTTATGCTTACTTGTCAGACCCTGAAACAAGACTAAAAGTTGAAAGCATAACATTACAAAGTAAAAACAGACTGAGTCTTGGGTCATGGTGCCTTCCATCACAATTCCCCTCATTTTGACCCCCAGGATCACCCAGGTGTCTGAGGTATGTCCAGGTGTGCTAGTCATACATATGGGTCTTTTATTATGCCTTCACCACGGTTCCCTCAGACAGTGCAAGTCACAGGAGGAATGTTCATTAATCAGTTATACAGCACTGTAGGTGTCAAAGGTTGAGGAAGCTGGCATACAAATTAAGGTACGACCAACATGAGGTTTTGATTTACACAAAGATGATAGAAGGCAGGAGAAGAACTTAAATGTCAGAACAATCATCATTATGACAAATACTGCGATAGGTAAGAGATACAATATTTTCTTTATTAACATACTATGAACCAAGAACAAAGGACCAATCCCAATCCCCAAAGAACTCTGTATCTTGTTTTATTTCCTTCATTAGATCGTGCAGATGTTGTATATGCTCATGGATCATGGTCCCATGATCTAAAAGATTAAAGCAATACATACCCTTTACGGCCTCATACCCTAAATCTTGTTTCATTAACACATAGTCAAAAGCTGCCCTATTTTCAAGGATCACTTTCTTATTAACCTGGGTATCCATTAGAATTTCGTCCTCGGCCTAGGATGTCGCATTTGAACCATTGGTGAGGGAACAGGCTAGTGCATTAATTACTGGGGTATTATACAGTGCTAAGCCTGGGACTCCTACCATAGAGTACACAAGGGCAGAGTATTCAGATTTAGATAAGAGAGTGATTTCAGGGTTACAATCCGAAGTAAGGGTGTTTTTGACAGCTCTCCTGTCTCTCTGCGGTTTGTGTAGCTCGGTTGTTTCAGAGATCAGGTCAGATTTGGAAAACATGGTCATGGTTAGGCACAGGGACCTCCTGTAATGTTACATGGGACATAAGCATAAGTAACATTTCCAAAGGAGAAAGTCCATCCTGTAGGGAGATAGACATGGTGATGGTAACTCATAACTTGGTGAGTTATGGGCTCTACAATTTGTGGTATTTTTCCACCATTTGGGGCAAAACAGGGATTTAGTATTAGAGTCTATTGAACAATTACATGAAAAAAGACCAACATAGTTCAGCAGCTGTCACATTAATTGTCTTCAAGGCTGGGAGGGGTGTGAAGGGGGCTTGCCTACCAGTGGGTTGAAAGCATAAGAATGTAGTTGTAGCGTTTTATGTAGGTACTTCTCCAAGAGTGAGATGGGGATAGGGACAGCAATAAGATAATATTGTATGGCATTTTCAGTGCTGAGGAGAGGGTTGTGGCAAAAGGAAGTTAGATTAAAAGCCTTTGCTATCTGCATCCATATATTTCCCTGCCATGCATTATTATCTTCTGGTCTCAAGTCAGAGTAGCATATCTGAACAGAGCATTCAATGGTAAAGGATATGAACAGCTTCACGTCAGTGGATCAGTCAGAGTGACATGTTTACAGTGACTGGCATTTTTCCACATGGCTTTTCCTTCTAGTTTCACTGAGATGGCTGTGGTTAGCAACACTTGGAAGAGACCATCAAATCTTGGCTTTTCTCACGTGTCTTTTTATCATTACCCAATCTCCAGGTTGTAGTTTATGAGTGGTAGAAGTGGAGTCTGTATCTGTAATAGAATCAAACACTTGTTTATGCACCTGCCCTAACTTCTTATGGAGGGCCTGGACGTAGGAGGTCATGTTACTATGTTGTAATTGAAGTGTCTGGGGGAAATAGAGTCCTCTTTTGGGGGCACCTCCAAACAAAATCTCAAAAGGGGATAGGCCATTTCTTGGCTGAGGAGTGAATCTCATAGAGAAGGGTGCTAGGGGAAGGTATCCAGTCCAAGGCTTCACTGTCTCTTGCATGACTTTTGCAATTTTATTCTTTAGGGTGCCATTTGCTCTTTATACTTTCCCACTACTCTGGGAGTTCTAATAGGTATGGAAGACCTGACTGATCCTTAGTGCCTTCATTATTTCTTGCATTATTTCACCAGTGAAATGGCTACCTCTGTCACTTTCAGTCACTTCAGGTACCCCGTATCTACATACCAGTTCTTTCAGAAGTTTACTTGCTGTAACCTTTGTTGTGGCTTACGACACTGGGTTGGCCTCAGGCCAACCTGAAAGGAGATCAATGCACACCAACACATATTCACACACTCCTACCTTAAGCAGTTGAATATAGTCTATCTGCAGTCCTTGAAACGGGTAAAGTGGCCTTGGGATGTTTACCTGGTGATCAGGGCAGCACAAAAGCAAATCATCAACATATTGTAGTATCACAACATCATCAGCCCTTGGCCACGCTTCTAGAATTTGGGCCGTTGCCATGCTATACATAGTAGGTGAGTTCTGGGCACCTTGTGCTTGCATATGAATGCAAAAAGGTACTTGAAGGGAAAAGAAAATAATGCATTTGCCAAGTCAATAACAGTAAGCACCTTAGAAGAAGGTGGAATTTGTGACAACAGTGTACCAGGGTTGGGAATACTGGGGGCAATTAGTTCGCATTAGTCACAGCATTAAGTGCCCTTAAATCATGTACCATACAATAAACAACAGGTTTCCCTTTCTCCTGTTTCTTGTTAATGCGGTACAATGGGGTATTACAAGTCTATATAGTAGAGAAAAGTACTCCTGTCTGTTTTAGCTCTTGGACAGATTGGGAGATGGCATCCTCCTGTGCTGGGCGGAGGAGGTACTGTTTCTGGCAGGGAGGGGTGGCTCCTGGCAGGAGATTCACTTTGACTGGGGGCACAGAGAGTCTGCCTGTGTCTGTCTTCTGTCTTGCCCATAGAGAGTCAGCGACTGAGGTCAAATCAATGGTAGGTTCTGTCACAGGGTTGGGCACAGTGAGGTTTGCTAGTAAATTGGCAAGGGGTATCAGGTTATTGACCTCTAGGGGCAGGGGCAATGATACCTCCAGATGGACTAAACTGAATGTTGGCATTAATAGCAGACAAAACATCACTGCCTAGCAGATTAACAGGGGCATTAGGACTGACAAGCAGTCTAGGTACAAGGGAGGTGGAATCATGAAGTTTCAGCTTCATTTTGTGGGTGAGGGGGATGTCGCTAGGGGTCCTATCTAACCCCACACATGACAATATATCTTCAGATTTTTCATGATGAAAGCCATATTTTTCCTGCACCACAGATTGGACTGCTCCAGTGTCTAGTAGTAAAGGGACTATTCTAGCACCTGGTAATGTAACATTAACAGTAGGAGAAGGTCCAGCTACATCAGGAATAGTTAAAGGGTGCTAGGGGAAGGGACACTGGGTTGTCAATTTCCTATTGGGGTGGGGAGGGGGTGGAAACTGAGTGTCATGAGAGTTGTCAGAATTGTTCTGCTGGTCCTTCTATTTTTTTTTAATTCTTTATTTTATGTAGTGCATTGTCAGTTTCACATATAAACAGGACATGTTCTAATATACGTTCCAGTTTGTCATCATATAGCTTACTGTACATGTCATTTGTTCTGCACAATTTTTATGGTATCAGAAACTATGAAAAACACGCATTACACAATGCCTAGAGACTTAGATTTATCTGACAAATAGGTGCTGACTATTCTCCGGCAGAGATTATACTTAGTAATTATGAAATATGAGAGAACAACAATAGGGAAGAAGATGCTTTGTATGGAGCTCTAGTCGGCCTGATCCAGGTGCTCGTGGTCAGCTATGTGTCAGGATTACAGAATGATCCAGCACGTAGAACTGTGTAACACAGAAGACTGATAGGTAACATATACCGGACCTTAGAATGGTCGGACCAACGTACCAAAGAATAGTCAGGAATAGCCGAGGTCAAGGGAAACAGAAAGAGACACAACAATAAGGAAAAGCCAGGAATCAGGGATGCCAGAAAACAGGGAAGTCAAAAACAATGCCAAAGTCAAATAACCAGAATAACCAGAATCAATAACATGCTCTTGGACAACCACAAGGGAAACCACGACAGGGCACTGAGCAGGATGAGAACTGGGCCTAAATACCCCTCCTCTAGGTCTGATAGGCTGTAACTGGCCTTTGACCCCAAAGGCAGTTACCAGATCTCATTTGCATAATTGCTGCTCAGCATTAACCCTTCTGTGGATTTGGTTGTTGCTCGGCACAACTTTTCCTGTGTGGACAGTAAATGTCATTAGCCACATTTTTGTAAGTGGATGAATACGTGACATTACCCCCCCCCCCACCTGAAGAACGCCCACCGGGCGGGCAGGACAAGGTTTGAGAGGAAATTAGGCAGGAAAATAGTGAATCTTGCGGCCAGCATGTATATCAGATGCCGGAACCCAAGAACGATCGGCTGGTCCATAACCTTTCCAATCCACTAAGTACTGTAAAGTGCCTCGAGAAAACCTGGAATCAATTATGGAGGAGACCTCATACTCTTCTTGTCCAGAAACAACTAAGGGAGGAGGAGGGACACTTGAGACAGTATATTTATTGCAAACAAGAGGTTTGAGCAAGGACACATGAAAGGTATTAGGAATTTTCAAGGAGGCCGGAAGGGCCAGAGAGTACGCAACAGGATTGATCCTACGAAGGACATGAAAAGGTCCAATGAACCTAGGAGCAAATTTCATGCTAGGGACTTTGAGCCTTATGTTACGAGAAGATAACCAAACCCTCTCACCCACTTGGTAAACAGGGTTGGCACCTCGATGTTTATCAGCAAAATGCTTGAAACGGTCAGCAGCAGTACTCAGAGCAGATTGAACTTTAACCCAGGTATCACAGATGGAAGCCAGACGGTCATCCAAAGCAGGAATAGCCGTGTCAGAAAAAAACAGCCGGTAGGACAGTAGGATGCCGGCCATTATTAACAAAAAATGAACTATGTCCAGAGGAGTCATGGTCAGCATTGTTCCTAGCAAACTCGGCCCATGGTAATAATTCGGTCCAATTGTCTTGAGTGCTATTAACGAAACAATGCAAGTATAACTCCAAAGACTGGTTAGCCCTCTCAGCTGTACCATTAGACTGGGGGTGGTTAGAGGATGAAAAAAACAATTCAATCCCCAATTGCTTATTGAAAGCCCTCCAAAGCTGGCATACAAACTGAGAACCTCTATCAGATACAATATTGTGAGGAATGCCATGCAGACGGACAATCTCACGTATAAAGATCAGTACCAGGTCTTGAGATGACGGTAATTTCTTGAGAGGGATGAAGCGAGCCATTTTAGAAAAGCGGTCAACAACCATGAGAATAGTGGTATAACCATTAGAACTAGGAAGTTCTACAATGAAATCAATAGACAAGTGGGACCATGGGACCTCAGGAACAGGAAGAGGTTGTAACAAGCCACAAGGGAGTTTATGAGTACTTTGGAAACCGCACAAACAGAACAAGCCTGCACATACTCCTTAACATCCTTCCTGAGGGAATCCCACCAGAATGACCTCATGATAACAGAAGTGGATTTATTAATACCTGGGTTACCAGCAGACACATTGTCGAGAAACACCTTCATGATATTCCCCCAATGGAACGAACAATTTGTCCTGAGGTTTACCACAGGGCGCCTGAGAATGAGCCTCCATGATGGAGCCAAGCAGCGGAGAGGACAATGAAAGGATAGTGGAAGCAATGATACATTCCAGGGGAATGATATGGGACTTTTCTTACTCTTGTATAGACTCAGTATCAAACTGTCTGGATAAGGCGTCAGCCTTGACATTTTTAGAACCAGGTCTGTGGCAAACCTAGCCACTTGGACATTATATAAAGACTATAGCTTTAAGGGTTGCCTGTGCTTTTTGAGGATGCGTATGGTCCTGTGTGTATAGACTGTGATTGCCTAACATTGTATTACCTGCATTGGCTATCTGCTGAAAGCAGATAGCTGATTTCCTTTCTTTTCACGAACACCGCTTTTGCGGACTGTTCGTGAACCGAATAAGACTCACATGTATAGCCCACACATTGAGAGACGTGTGGCGCTCGTTAACCGATTGCAACAATGTTGCAATCGGTAATTAGAGGCTCTCCTAGGTGGCCATTGTTCGACTACCAACCATGTGGCGGTTGGCCATCTTGGATCCTTTGTTCCTCCAGCGGTGTTTGGTCGTCGAGCGCGTGGTACTAAAAACGGCTACTCGACGGCGCGAACACCGCTGGACTTCCAGGCCGTTCGGGAGTTCCGGGCCGTTCGGTATTTTATTCCCCATATGCCAATCGGTCTTTTAAATGCATGTTTTGGTGAATATGTTTTTCGTGCGGCGTTCGGTTGTTTTAGCTGGGACCTAATATTCGAAAAGTAGACCTAATATTCGAAAGCTGGGACCTAATATTCGAAAAGTAGACCTAATATTCGAAAAGTTGTGTGTTTTAATATAAATTGCCGGTTCTGCTGCATGGAGGGATAATCCACTTAATGGTACATTCCAGTGGGAGGATCCCTCTCGTGCAGCAGTGCCTGATGGGAGAAATGCTCTGTACTGTAAGTTCCCCATGTAGTTCACTCCTGGAATACCCCTGGGATAGGACTCAGGAAACCCCTTGCATGGGGAATTGTATAAATTGTGGAGCCTGTGAATAAAGCCTTAGTTGACTCCCAGAACTGTGTTTCGTCCGGTTACTGGGGGAATTTGGGATATTGCCTTCCTTTTCAGCGCTGACTGTGGATTACTAAAGATACCAGCGGAATTTGTGTGTTTTCATACTGCCGATCCGCTACAAGGTCTATAAGTAATAAGAAAATTAAAGCGAGAAAGGAACAGAGACCACCTGGCTTGTCTAGAAGACAATCGTTTAGCATCTCCTTTGTAAGCCAGGTTTTTGTGATCAGTAATGATCAAAAGGGGATCTTTGGAACCATCTAAAAGATGTTGCCATTTCTTGAGAGCTAGAATAATGGCCAACAATTCCCTATTGCCAATATCATAATTGCGCTCGGCAGGCGACAACTTTCTAGAGAAGAAACCACAAGGATGCAATGGAGTATCCTGGCTCTCCCTCTGGGAGAGAACTTCCCCTACCCCTGTCTCTGATGCATCAACTTCTAGTATGAAAGGTTTACTGGTGTCAGGATGTATCAATATGTCGGCAGAGGCAAACCGCTGTTTGAGAGTTTCAAAGGCTTCTATAGCCTCCTTAGACCATATCGTACTGCTAACCCCCTTGCGTGTGATATTGGTGATTGGGGCTATTACTCAAGAAAATCCCTTTATAAACCTTTTGTAATAATTGGCAAAACCAATGAACCTTTGAATGGCTTTCAACCCAGTGGGTAGAGGCCATTGTAGAACCGATTCCAGCTTTTTAGGATCCATCTGAAACCCCGAGGCAGAGATATTATATCATAAAAACTGTACTTCAGATTGGTCAAAGATGCATTTTTCTAATTTATAATAAAGTTGATTCTTTAACAAGGTCTGCAGAACTTTTCTAACGTGATCATGGTGAGTTTGAATGTCAGAAGAATAAATAAGGATATCATCCAGATAGACCAAGACAAACAAGTAAATTTAATCCCTGAGTACATCATTTATGAAATCTTGGAAAACCGCAGGAGCATTTCACAACCCGAATGGCATCACTAGATATTTATAGTGTCCACTTCTGGTATTAAATGCAGTCTTCCACTTGTGGTTTTCCTTGATTCTCACTAAATTGTAAGCACTTCTAAGATAAAGCCTAGTAAATACTTTAGCACCTTGGAGTCTGTCAAATAATTCAGCAATAAGAGGAATGGGGTAGGCGTTCTTAATGGTGATTTTGTTCAATGCCCTGTAATCGATACATGGGCGCAACTCACCGTCCTTTTTAGATACAAAAAAGAATCCTGCCCCAGCAGGCGAGGATGATTTTCGTATGTGGCCTTTATTCAATGAATCCTTAATATATTCCTCCATTACTCTACTCTCCTGAGGTGACAGAGCATAGACTGCTCCCTTAGGTGGCATAGCGCAGGTAGTAAATTAATAGAACAGTCATAAGGTCTGTGAGGAGGTAGAGTATTCGACTGAGTTTTGCTGAATACTTCTTTAATGTCTTGGTACTGTATAGGGATTTCCGGGTTTTGAGGTGTACTAGTGAGTAATCCAATAGTGCCCACTCTTTTGACAAGATTCAATATACACCTTTCATAACAATCCTTATCCCGTTCTAATATTTCCCCATTAGCCCAGTCAATATGAGGGTTATGCTTGTTAAGCCATGGAAAGCCTAATATGATCGGACAGGAAGGGGATGCAATAACCTGAAATGTAATCTCTTCCTTATGTAAGGCACCAATGGACACATTAATGGGTAAGGTTTCATGTGTAATCAATGGTTGTGAGAGTGGTCTCCCATCAATAGCTTCAACAGCTAGGGGTGATAGTCTCTCCTTGATAGGTATAGTATTACCTTTAACAAATTGAACGTCAATGAAGTTTCCAGCGGCATCTGAATCCATCAGGGCTTTGCATGAAAAGTTCTTATTTTCAAAGGCAATAGTAATATCAAGGAGAAACCTATTTTTATCCATTTCAGAGGACGTTTCCATCACACCTGTCCCCTTAAGGTGTGGTAGTTTTCTGAACGTATGGGACAATTGTTTCTCATATGTCCTTTTCTACCGCAGTATAGATATAGACCTTCTTTTCTCCTATATTGTCTTTCTGCTTCCAACAGTCTAGTGACCCCCAACTCCATGGGTTCAGGTTCAGACTATACAGGAAATTCAGGGACAAAAGGTTTGGAGAAGTGGGGTGCTAAAGGCATATTCAAGTGTCTGGTCTTGTTTCTAGTAGCTTCTCTGGTTCTCAATCTATTATCAATTTGCATGACAAAAGTGATAAATTCATTAAGTTTTTTGGGTAAGTCTTTGGCGGCAATCTCATCTAGCATAGTTTCAGATAGTCCCTTTTTAAATGCAGAGATTAACCCACTATTAGTCCAGTCTACCTCGGAAGCTAGGGTACGAAATTCTATGGCATACTCCGAGATAGACTGGTTCCCTTGTCTGATATGCATCAGGGCAGTAGAGGCGTCTTCCTCCCTGCCTAATGGTTCAAACGTAAGTTTAAATTCTGTAATAAACTCCTGGTAATTGTGTGCCACACTTCTATTACTCTCCCATAATGGATTGGCCCAAGCTAAAGCTTTACCTTTTAATTGATTCATCAGGTAACCAATTTTAGCTCTGTCTGTGGGAAAAGATCCCAGTGAGGCCTCAAAATGATACTCTATTTGGTTACGGAATCACCGGCATTCTTGGAAATTACCATCAAAATGCAGAGGAGGAGATAGAGAGATAGTTGGTATCTTGTATACTATAGGCGAAGGTACACAAGGCAGAGGTGACACAGTAGGAGCAGCCACAGGTTGCAGATGTGCTGTACGAGTAAGAAGCATACTTGCTTACACAATTCTACAGGATCTATGGCCCTGTCATAATGTCAGGATTACAGAATGATCCATCAAGTAGAACTGTGTAACACAGAGGACTGATAGGTAACGTATACCAGACCTTAGAATGGCCGGACTAATGTACCAAACGTACCAAAGAATAGTCAGGAATAGCCGAGGTCAAGGGAAACAGAAAGAGACACAACAATAAGGAAAAGATAAGGAAAAGCCAGGAGTCAGGGATGCCAGAAAACAGGGAAGTCAAAAACAATGCCAACGTCAAATAACCAGAATAACCAGAATCAATAACACGCTCTCGGACAACCACAAGCCAGTTGGCGTGGCAGTCGATGAAATGCGTATAGCGGAAGAAACCAGATTTGATATGTAAAGAGCATTACTGTGATGAGCCTGCAGCTATATATATATATATATATATATATTTATAAAAAGGGGGGGCACACCATTTCTCATGCTTACAAACACATAGAAAAGTCATTGAACAAAATAAACCACTTAAAGCTAGATAAAATCCTGTGACCCCTTAATGAGACGATTCGCCAAAACTGTGCTTAGGTACACATAACAAGCGGCAGTTCTCAACTGTTTTCCCTGCAGCCTGCCGTGTCGATGGGTTAATAAAGGCAGATGGGTCCCAGAGGTGTCCCGCTTGCAGCCATTGTGGGGTTGTGTAAGTCCCGGTGAGAGGGAGTGCTAATGTGGCGTTTACGGGAGGCTGCGTGTCCCAGGCCTCATATCCTAGAGAGTCCCCTTTAACCTATGCCTTCAGGAGTGTCTGTCCAGCTATGTGTCTCGCAAGAGCGCTCACCCTTCTCAACTGTGCAGTCCGAGTGTTTCATAGATGTGCTCCTCCACCAGCTTGGTTGTTGGCAGCTATCAGGGCTCTCCGGAATACTTGCCAGTGCTGTGCGGCCCCTGCTCGGGTAGGTGAGTAGGTTCGTGCCGGTTCTCATAGGTTGTTGTTCTTTGGTTGCTGGCTTTGGTGTGGCTGGCTTTGTCTTGTGCAGGGTAATAACCGTAGGAGGTCATCTCTGCTTGTGTGTCCCTGTCGGCAGGAGAGGTCATCATTTTTGGCGCCATGTTTTGGCGTGCTTAATCTGGGTGGGTGAACCAGTCGGACAGGAGCGGTACGATGGTGTCATGGGCGATTTTGCGACTGGGACTTGTGTAGTGCACAGTCAGTCATTTCATTTCTCCCAGAACGCTGCAAATGTGGCCTCTAGCCGTACCAGGATGTCTGTCTCCTGTGTGGTCTCGAGTAGCCCGCTTGTGTTCTCTGCCATATTGGAGTAGGCCTGCCTCTGTCGGGGCTGCTGCCCTAGCTTCCAGGGGGGCCCACCAGGTACCGGGATGACCCTCATCTGTCCATAGGGGGGGGAACGAGGACCCTCTATCAGGATTAAAGCCGTTGAAGGTGACAGGGGAGTGGCCGTCTCCCACGCCAGTCATGCTGGTAGGCCTTGAGAAGCATTTTGGTGGATCCCATTCTTTGTGCCACATGTCTGGTATCCCCAGGTAGCTCTCGCGTTACCGTTCCGTTAAGTGTATGTTTGAGGTGATTGTGGTATTGTGTGGGCTCATGGCACCGGAGATTTGCCCCTAGGAGCTGGAGCACCTCTTTTCTGTGACCTCTCGGCTCATCGGTCAGGCCCCGCCCCCGGTCCTCCTATTTTTAAGAGGACATTTATAGTTGCGCTCAATATGTCCCTTTTTCCCACATTTCCAACACTCATCCTGTCTTCTCTCTGTACTTGATCTGGGGGCAGTCAATGCCATAAGGGGTGTTGTTCTACTCCTGTTATTTAAGTTGGCTTCTATTCCAATAGCCACTTCAACTAAATCATTGTAATTAAGGCTTCTCCATTCTGGTCTATCATTCTGGAGACATGTTCTTATAGGACAAAGATATAGAAATGGAAACCACTAGTAAAGGTTAGATCCTTAAAGGGCCCTGGCCCCTGACGAAGGTGCATGTTCCAAGCACCGAAACGCGCGTCGGGTTTCTCCGTCTTCTCTTTTCTATTCACTGTCACACTGGGTACTTTCACTATGTGCAGGCAACCAACATTCTAAGTATGGTTCTGCACAATAGCATTTTACATTTTTCCTAAACCTCCCTTTCATTCCTAATTCCCTTACTCTATCTAGTAGCCTGTGAAGGAGATACATGTTTATTATTTGATTATGCATCTAGGATTGATACTTCGATTCTCTTCACAGGACATTAGTACATTAGTTTGAGTGTTACATTTCTCATTAGAGACTTTTTGCTACTGTTCATATTCAATATCTATGCAGAGCAGTACTACATATTAGTTACTTCATTTTAAGCAAATATCTCTATACTCTCGAACTGTGAGGTTTATTTATGATCTAACTGTCCTGATACCACTATTTGTATTTGCAGGCATTTTTGGGGGGGAATTAGGACTTCTAACTGTGACTCGATTTATTTATTTTTATTGGTGACAATACACAGACTGCGACCAAATGAGTTACATTAAAGTCAAGAGTCTGAGATGCACTGTAGTCACAGTTTAGGATTAGGGAGGTATAGCCTATTTGGCTGGTTACACTATTTTACATTGGGATGACTCTATAGATTAGGAAGAGGTTATTGATATGTATATACATTCTAACTAATATTATTATCAATTCATTTATCCTCACAATTCCAGTATATGCTCAAACTGCTGGATTTGTACATCCAGTGCTCAGAGCCTTTTTTTTTATGTTCTTATAGGAGCATGGAGACCATTCATAAAAAAAACAATTATTAGCAATCTAGTGGATGTTATTTCGGTTTCATTATAGCCCAATGACTCCCAAGCTATTTGCAGTCTGACACTAGAATTTTTCAACAAACTCATCTTTCCCCTGTATAATGTCTCCTAGCTTGAGGGCCAATTCTTCAGTCTTTACTTTTGCCCAGTCTCTACATAGCATCAGTTACATAGGATTTTCCTGAGGCTGCTTTAGATCTAAACCATTGGTCTGTTTTTGGCGGTTGGTCTTGTCCACCTTTCGTCAAATTCCCCTCATGGACATCTGTGTAATGGGCAATGATTTGAGTGAGGGCAGGACCTGCGTTTAAGTCAATTTGTTTGAATTAAAGCTAGTTGTTCACTTGGTGTCCATGGCTTATACTCTTCCTGCTTGAACATCTAGTGGTCTACTTTTTCTTTTTATCTTTTTTTTCCACCATGGGTTTGTCCATTCACAACATGGACAGATCCAGTATAGGATTTCCAGTGGATGCAAGGACTTGATATCTAATTTTCTCTTTAGGGACTAATTTATGAACGGTTCCTTCCTTACCCGGGATCCTTTTTGTTGCAGGACCCTAAGGATCCAAAACATTGGTAATAGGGTATTCCTTTCCTGGTAGTTTCTCCACAACCACATTTAGTTAATTCAACTGCAGTATCATGCCATTTTCTGAGCAACTTCTACTAAATCATTATCTTCTAACCATCCTCTGTAATTTGCCATAAATTCCTTCCATATCGCTAGGTCAAGGATGCCCTCTGAGGGCATGCCAGCTTTTTTAAGTAATGTATTTATTGCCTTAGTAGCTCCTTGTCCTTTATAATGTTTGACAGAGCTGTAAATACTCCCTGGGTCCTTTGTGAGTTACCCATCTCTAACACCTGTAAGGGGTAATTACTTCCTTAACCCCTTCCCGACCGAAGACGGAGATTTTCCATCAAGCTTGTCCATGCGCTAAGGACCGTTGACGGAAAATCTCTGTCATTTACTAACGTTAACGCCAGATCGTGGTGATCGTGGGGTTAACGCTGTTGCTGGGTGCCTTGATGTCAGAGGCAGACCAGCGACCGCTAATAGAGCTGTCCCAGAACATGTGATAGCTGTGACAGCCAGTCACAGCGATCACAGTGCTGCTGGCATTCCTGATCCTCCTCCCTCCACCTCTGTCTGGTTTGAGAAGTGGAGAGAGACGGATCGGTGCTGCAACATTGTGTGCCATTTTAGCTTTAAGTGTATCTCTGTTATAAAAGTCATTTTAATACTTTTAAAACAGTGTTAACCCTTTCCTTGCCCTTTTGATCACTGCCTGCAGTGATCAGTATACTGATCACAGTATTTAACTGTGATCTCATTTTTTTTTGTACCCTCAAGGGTTAATTTTGATTATTTTTTTTAACCCTTAGGGGTTAATTTCATTTAATTTGTTATTTAATTAACTTAACGTTAATTCCTTAGTTAGCTGGAGTGGGTGGACTTCAGTGGGATTTTGGGAAACTGAGTGTTAGGCTAGTTAGAGACAAAAAGTTTAGAAAAGTTCTGAAAAATTCTGAAAAGTTTTTAAAAGTTTTAAAAAAAACTATAGAAAAAAGGATAAAAAAGAAAAAAGGATAAAAAAAGAAAAAAGTTCTATTTTTTTTTTTAAAAGTTTGTTAAAGTTACACCTTCATAATGTCTAGAAGGTACACTGCTGAGGAGGCTTATGATATACTAGCAGCCGACTCTGACGCCACAGACACTGTAATGAGTAATGAGACTGTGCCAGATACTTCAGGGCCCTCTGTTGTAAGCGTCAAGTCCCCTGACCTGGCTCATGACGTTGGTGGCTGGGAACACCTAAATGATTTCACACCTGACATCCCAGTGTTTACTGGCAGTCCTGGAATTCAGTTGGACGTCACTAACTATAGTGCACTGGATTTCATGCAGCTATTCTTGGGGGATGATATTTTAGGGGATATAGTCACCCAGACCAACTTTTATGCTGTGCAGTACCTGACACTTAATGATCAGAGTCTCATCGCCAGGCAAGGGAGTTGGTACCCCACCAGCGTGCCAGAATTAAAAAAATTTGGGGCACTAACAATGCTAATGGGCATTATTAAAAAACCCAGCATCAGGATGTACTGGTCCAAAAATCCTGTATGCAGCACCCTTATTTACTCCCAGACCATGAACAGGTCCAGATATGAAGCAATGCTTCGCTTTTTACACTTCAGCGACAATTTGAAGTGCCCCCCCAAGAGATAATCCTCAATACGATAATCTCTATAAGATTCGCCCCCTTATTTCCCACTTCAACAGACAGTTTGGCTCAATGTACACCCCACAAAAAAAATATATGTGTAGATGAGTCTCTAATGAAATACAAAGGCAGACTGGGGTTTAAACAATATATCCCGGGCAAAAGATCCCGGGATAAAGTTGTATAAACTTTGTGAAAGTGCCAGTGGTTATGTTTACACCTTCCGTGTTTACGAAGGTAAAGACAGCCACTTGGATCCCCCAGGTTGCCCGGATATCATTGGGATGAGTGGAAAAATCATATGGGATTTAATTAACCCATTGCTAAATAAGGGGTATCATTTATTTATAGACAATTACTATAATAGCATCCCTCTTCTTAGGATGCTTTATTGCTTTGAAACTGTGGCCTGCGGCACTATCCGAAAGACACGTGTCGGTTTTCCAAAAGCCCTGGCACAAAAAAAGCTCAAGAGGAGGAAACGGCTGCTCTCTGCCAGGACGAACTGCTAGCTCTGAAATTCAAAGATAAGAAGGAGGTGTTCATGCTAATATCTATGCATACTGAGCACACTCGAAGAGTCACAGTTCGTGGCAGACAAGAAATGAGACGGGTGTCAGTCTGCATTAGGCAGTATAACAAGCACATGGGGGGAGTTGACCTGTCCGACCAACTGCTGCAACCCTATTTAATACTGAGGAAGACCAGGGCATGGTACAAAAAGCTTGGTATTTACCTTATGCAAATGGCGACTCACAATGCCTTTATTCTGTACAAAAAGGCAAATGCTGACATTAAATCCACATTTCTGGATTTCCAGTTTCAGCTTATTTCTGGGCTGCTCACTGAGTGCCACAGTGGGGAACTATCAGCTGGGCCTAGCAGCAGAAGGGTTGAGACAGGTAACTTCTGTTTCTGGATACCACCAACCCCCAAAAAGAAGACACCCCAGGAAAGGTGCAGGTTGTGCTACCAGAGGGGCATAAGGACGGAAACCAGCTTTTATTGCCCAGATTGCCCCTCTCAGCCCGGCCTTTGTATTGGCAACTGTTTTAAAGTTTTTCACACCCAGGGAGAATAAGTTGCACATTGTTTATATATATATATATATATATACATATGTATATATATATATATATATACATTTTTTTTTTGTTATTATTTAGTTCTTCCATTTTAAAGTTGCTGACAACGTTTTGGGCCAAGGAGGCTGCTGCAATTCTTACCTCTGACTCTGATTATTTCATTATTTTTATTTTTCTAATTTTAGTTAGTTAATTAGGGTGCGTGGTAATTCATAGGAAGTTGTGGAGTTTAGTGTTATGCTAGGGGTGAAAAGATTTTTAAAAAATAAAAAAAAATATTTTATAACATTATTTAGTTAAAGTTGTGTAAAAAGTAAAAAATCCTTAGGAAGTTATGAATTCTATCAGCAGACACAGTTGACAGGCAGTGCCCCAGAGTTTGAAGCAGGTTAATATGGTGATTAATACCTTCTTTAAAAAATGGAAGGCCTTTGTGGGGTAGTTTGAATTATCAGCCTGCTAAGATGCTCTAAAATTGCACATGGACCCAGCGTCAAAATTCAAAGTTTCAAAAAATACAACTGATATGGCTTAGTCTCCAATGTGCCCCTTCAACATCCACATATCCCTGAAAAAGGTACACATGGGAGTATTGTTGTACTAAGACAACATAGCTGAGCAACATAATAGGTGTTATACTGCCGTAGCACACATAAGGATTGCAAAATATACAGTAACATCTCCAAGTGTGTGTCAAAAAGTCAGAAAAAATGCTAATTGCTACTAGACTTGGTATAAGCTAGCAAAAAAATGATCCTACGCTAGGGTTTAAAATATGCCATTTGAAATACCCTGGAGTGTCTACTTTTACAAATGGTCAATGGGGGTATCATTTTACTCAGAAGACTTAGCATAATTTTGGGGCTTTGATCATAGTGGCACATGTCAAATATACAAAATGCCCAGCAAAAAGTAATGCAGTTGTAAAAAATGCCCCAAATTATTTTTTTACCACAAATTTTGACATATATTGGTGAAAAAATGGTGGCATGTTAAGGCACAATATGCACCATATGAGATACCCTGGAGTGTCTACTTTTACAAATGGTAGGCCTTTGTGAGTTTTTTTCCAACAGTCAAACTCCTATAGTGGCCCAAATTGAAACATAGGCCCATCAAATCTGTCTTTTAAAATTCTACTGTAAATAACGAAATGGACAGGTCTCCTATATGGCGCTCTAGCTTCACGAAATAGTGTCAAAGACATACAATGGGGGTATCGTTGTACTCAGCAGATGTAGCTGAACACAAAATTTCTGTTTTGTACAGGAATAGCACACACTAATTTTACAAAATACACATGAGAAGTTCTTTGTTATAATTTTGTGTGTCAAAAAACAAAATTTTAGTCCAATATTTAGCAGGGATTGGCGGTGAAATGGCTATGTAAAAAGTGTCAAAATAATGTTAGTTAAATAGATGTCTTCTTTATATAAATATATACTTTTGTGTGGCAATTTTGTTTTCTTTTATGGCTATTAAGCTTACAAGACAAACATACCAAATTCTAAAATCGCTCCACATTAAAAATGTATTTTACTCCTTGTGTTTTGTGAGCTGTAACTACAAAAAAAAACTGAAAATCCTAGACACATTATATATTCTGTAAATCAGAACAACTAAATTAATTTATTTTTAGTTACTTTCCTTAGCCTGCACAAAATATGCACACATTATTATTGCAAAAACTGAAGAAAAAAAACAATATTTTTAAATTTTTGGGAATTTTTTTGTATTTTGTTATAATAAATAAGCATTTATATATGTATATGTTACATCAATTTAAAGCCCTTTTTGTCCTTTAAAAAACAGTATATAATATGTGTCGGTGCAATAAAATAGTAAAAGGAAAATTGCAGTTGAACGCAAACAGCAAAAAATGTGAAAATTTCTTGTGTCCTTAAGTGCAAGACAAGCTTTTGAAGCTGTGTCCTTAAGGGGTTAACCAAGACAAGACTATACAGGCAGTGTTTAAACACTTAAGACAACTGCAGTGGAATTTTCACAGTCTTTGTCTTCTTTATTTAACCCCTTAAGGACCAAACTTCTGGAATAAAAGGAAATCATGACGTGTCACACATGTCATGTGTCCTTAAGGGGTTAAACACAGATCAGAGATCTGCTTTGGAGGATTCTGATTCTAATTATAAAACTATAAAACAAATGACAAGGCAGACAAACTTGAGCCCCACAGACATATTCTACTATCTCAAGATTCCAAGATTCCAAGATTTCTTTCACAAGACATTCCACCAGTTCTTGAGAAATGACCATTTTTAAGTCCAAAACTCCCCCGGACACAGAATAATCATTGCTCTGAGAGTGAAGGTAATAGGTAGAAAAATAAACACTTTTTCTTACCTTGCTGAAGCACTTGTTCACAGTCAGAGAGGCACAGATTCTCCAGTTCCAGATCAGTGAACTGCCATTCCCTGGTTTCAGCACCAATTTGATAGGTATATAAAGTTACCTGGAGATATGTTCAGGGGAAACCAAATTTTAGATTTCTTCGACCGCACTCGGTAAAGCAATCAAATCAGACACTTATGATTCAAAGATTACTTCCTCTTTTTAATTGGAGTTTACAGTTTCTATAGCTTTATGACTTGCACGACAAAAAACTGGATGCTTGTAGTCACTTTGTACCATGAAAGGAATTTACAGAACTAAGCATATTTCAATGGCTTTATGTAAAAAAACAAAACAAAAAAAACCCAGGAATACAATTGTACAACCCAATGTATCATTAATAACTTTGTCTGATTTGGTAGCTGGGAAAGAAACCTCAGACGTAATAGGACAAAGGTTGGCTGTGTGAGAAGTTAATATACAAATTGCACAGGCTGGTGTCGTGAGCCCTGCAAAAAGTTCAGTATCTAGTTGACTCCAGTCGGTCTTTATATTGTTTAGTTCTGACACTGTTTTTAATTGCTTTTATCACATTAATTTTGTATGCTCACAATGCTCTTACAATAGATTAAATTAATACACTTTACCTCATTTAGCACTATTATTTGTCTATTTATTTGTCTCCCACATTTGAATTTTGTGTAGGACCTACCGATATTGGGGTACTGTGAAGTAGTGGTTGGCTTAAGACAATATGGCCATATGGTGGAACTTTGTCTTCTTAGATAGGCGAATTAAGTAGCCTTATAAGATTATTAGTATTTTTATGTGTGTACTGTAATTTAATTTGTATCATTTATATTGAACTGAGTCAGAGAAGCTTTTGCCATAAAAGACCGGTGGAAGTCACAAAAGGCCAGAACCCCGTATTTGTGCACCAATTCCACCAGCTTGTGCAAATACAGATTAAACTCCTCTCTCCTATGAGGATAAGCAGAGCAGATAAGCAGAGCAGATGATGTCTCTGTAAATCCCAAATGCAAAAACAAATTCTGAAATGATTGTTTCCTTTTTAAACAAGATCCCTAGCTTACGAGACAACAGGGAAATTGCCATAAGTCCTATTATCTACGATATCCTGGGAGGCAATTAGGAGCGACACCAGATTTACATCTTTGCTTATCCTTTTTTATATTTCATGGAACCATATGTGCGGAATTGACAACATTGGGGGTAATCATGGTAGATAATGAATTACCCGGTTGCGCGGTGGGAAGTCCTGTCTTGTAAGTAATGGTTGGCCCGGCAGATGACATGGCCAGGCCACCACACTCTAGTCTTTTTAGTCTTTTATTGATCTGACCTATGGAGGACAAGACTAAATGCCTCATGGCCTGAAAGTCTGAGATGTTAGAACCATTAGGGCCTTCCCCGGCATCAGCGTTATCAGTACTGGTACATATAAATCAAAATAGTTCCACCTTCCTAGCTATGTTATTGTCACGATTCCGGAACCTAACACGCTAACAGGTCACAGAGAGGAAGGATTCTTAGAGTGGCCGGGCTAAGCACACTAAGAATAGTCAAGAGACAAGCCAAGTAAAGGGAGCCAGAAAACGGGAGAACGAGAAACAAGCCAAGGTCAAAGGAGTGGAGAATACAGGAAAATCGGAATAACGAGCTAAATAATCGGTAACCAGAGAGCAACACAAGCGAACTGTACTACAGGTAACACAACAGGGCACTGAGAGACATGAAAGGTAAGTATTTAACAGCAGTGCTTAATTTGGATGATTTCCAATCAGAATTAATAATCACACGTGGGAGATATCTATACCTCCCACTGTGATTAGGGTACTGTGGCTTTAACTCCAGGTCACGTGAGTGACCCTGGCGTTTACATAAAAGCCGGGACTCCCAGTGTGCAGCGTTACACATGCTGCCGCTGGGAGGCGAGGGGCTGCGAGGGGAAGCTGCACACCGCTCGCCCACAGGTAAGAGGAGGGGGGACCGCGGCGGCGATGGACTGAGGGTGAATGGAACCATGACAGGTATATTCCACATGCATAGTTCTGCCATGATTTGTGGAATAGCCCATGACCTAATAGAAGCAGGACCAGCCATGTCCCCTCTCTCGCTAGGCATACAGGATCTAGCTGGGAGGCGAGGCCTTACTAGATGCTAAGCGGCGTGAGAGAGTCTCTATCTATGCATTGGCTCGAGGAGATTTCATGGCTACAGAACGTTGTGATGGGTAGTTGGCCTCTCGGTGAGTTTTAAAGCATAAGAAAAAATGGAAGTGACAGGTGAGGCCCTACCTATGCCATCATGTGAGGCGAATAACTATTAGTTGGGCTGATGGGCAAACTCCCTCCTAGTATGAGGATGGCTGTTGGCCTTGCAGGACCACTAACATAAGGCACAATGGTCTGAGGAAATTAGGGTCTAATGGGCTCCTAACTCCCTAGTAGTCATTAACCATACTAACTGGAGGATGTAACGTATGGTAAAATAGATGTAAATCATAGGAAAAGGACATACCTGGTTTGGTAATACCAGATATGTTGTTTAGAATCAGCATGGTGTCTATAGGTGAGACCTATGGAAGTTAATTAAATAGTCATAGTATGTTTCTACTGTGATGTACGATGAATGTACGCAATAGCAGCACCTACCAGGTCTGCTAGCAGACAAGAAGATTCTATGATCAACCTATGAATAATCACATTCCACTCTGCTCCTGACTGTATTCATACCTTCAGTTGCTATTTGTTTGATCTCTGGTATTTGACCCTTGCCTGTCTGTATTTGACGAACCTGTGCTGCATGACCTGATCTTTGGTTTTCCTGACCATTCTTATGTTTGACCCTTCTCTACTGCAATCCTGATATTATGCTATCCAAAACCCTGCTTCCTTGTGGGCTTCATCTACTAAACTGCACACCTTACATGAACATTCCTGTCTATATGTTCTATACATTCTCGAATGTCTAGGTATTAGTTCAATAAATAATAAAATGCTCTAATAACTAAGAATGTCAGAAACAAATCAGCATGCCAACAAATACTTTGATTTATTCTCATATTACAATGTTATATTGTTAGTCTATACAATTTGCTTTTTAAATGTTTACCTTGCACTTTATTTTTCATGTGGTAATTATTCATGTCTGCTTTAAGTTATGTGATATGCACTAGATTTTTTCTATTCTGTGTGTGGATTAATTGCAAAGAATAGCTTGAGAGAGGTTTTTAGATTGAAGTGTTATCATTACACTATTGTTGTTTTAAGCTACTTATAACCAAGTGATCTCTTGGTTATATTTACAGTGATAAGCTCCAACTGTAGCCTCTCTTTCACTGAACAATCTCCCTTCTGTCTGACTTTCCTGTGCAAAACTGGAGCAGCAAGGCTGTGAAATACTCTGAAACAGGGTTGGCCAAAAGATAGATCCCCAGATGTTTTAAAACTGCAGCTTCCATGATGCTTTGTCAATGTAAAGGCATTCTGAAGGCAATCAAAGCATCATGGAAGTTGCAGTTCTATAACATCTTGGTATCTACCTTTTGAGCACACTCTAAAATATCATTTATATGCAGATGACAGGCAAATCTACCTGTCCTCTCCTGATCTTTCCCCGTCCCTCTTGACTAGTGTCTCTGACTGCCTCTCTGCTATTTCTAACTGGATGGCTGCCCACTTCCTTAAACTCAACTTGACCAAAACTGAAATTCTGGTCTTTTCTCCCTCAAGTGTTGCTACTTCTGTGTTTTTCTCCCTCCAAGTCAACAGTGCTACCATCAGCTCCACCATGCAGGCTTGCTGCCAAGGTGTTCTCTTTGACTCCGACCTCTCCTTCACACCTCATGTTCAGTCTATCGCCAAATCCTGTCGCATCCATCTCAACAACATTGCGCATATCCGACCCTACTTAACGCCAGATACGACTAAGGTGCTGGTCTATTCCACTGTCCTTTCTCACCTTGACTACTGTAATCTGCTTCTCAGTGGTATTACGTGCTCCCAACTTGTGCCGTTACAGTCCATAATGAATGTACCAGCGAGGCTCTGCTTCCTGTCCACCCGCACCTCCCGCACCTCCCACACCTCACCCTTCTGTCAGTCCCTACATAGGCTTCCTGTAAGATATAGGGCTCCATTTAAAATTCTGGTTCTTGCTTTCAAATCTCTACATAATGCTGCTCCCACCTAGCTATCCTCCCTAATACACAAGTATTTCCCGTCTAAGCCCTTTCGCTCTACTGAAGACTTATGTCTATCTTCTCTCTGTACTCCCACCTCTGATGCTTGCCTTCAAGACTTCTCAAGGGCTGCTCCGTTCCTGTGGAACTCACTTCACTCCTCTGTTAGATGCTCACCCAATCTCCACTCCTTCAAAAAATCATTAAAAACCCACTTCTTCATAAAAGCGTATCAATTAAACTATTTTGCAACTGTCATTAGTCTAATACTAGCCTTACCTTTTGTGTCACTTCACACCACTCCCTCTAGCATGTAAGCTCATTGAGCAGGGCCCTCAACCCCTCTGTTCCTGTGTGTCCAACTTGTCTGGTTACAACTACATGTTTGTTCGTCCACCCACCGGAAAGACCTGCAGAATTTGTTGGTGCTATATAAATAATAACATAATAATAATAATAATAATAAAAAAACAACATTACACAATTTTAAATAAGTTCCCCTACAGTGCTATAAAAAGCATTAACCTTGTTGATATTGATGATAAAACTAATATAGTTCTGTTATAATTAGTAAAGTCAGCAAAGAAATTTCTACATAAGTGTATTTATTATTATTATTTTATTTTTATAGTGCTATCAGATTCTGCAGCGCTGTTCTATGGGGTATCTATGTATTTGTATATATGGTATCAGGGAGGCAATCATAGAAATACACAAAGAAGCATACACATTTAAATATTATTTATTTTTCCAATGCAGCTTAATTATGCCTCTTGAGTTCAGTGCAAATAAGCAAAGCAAACCTGCTTGAAAAGCAGTGTAATTAATATAATTTATAAAATTGACAATTTCTATTGAAATCTGCACTTTTTTCAAAATGAAAAAAAGAGGACACACTTCTACATAAAGTTTGTTAGCAAGTTAAAGTGCTTTTGGAGTCTGGAGTGAAACATAGAAACATAGAATGTGACGACAGATAAGAACCATTCGGCCCATCAAGTCTGACCAATTTTCTAAATTCTTTCATTAGTCCCTGGCATATCTTATAGTTAGGATAGCCTTATGCCCTATGCCTATCCCACGCTTGCTTAAACGCCTTTACAGTGTTAACCTATACCACTTCAGCTGGAAAGCTATTCCATGCATCCACTAACCTCTCAGTAAAGTAATATTTCCTAATTATTTTTAAACCTTTTCCCCTCTAATTTAAGACTATGTCCTCTTGTTGTGGTAGTTTTTCTTCTTTTAAATATAGTCTCCTCCTTTACTCTGTTGATTCCCTTTATGTATTTTAATGTTTCTATCATATCCCCCTGTCTCGTCTTTCCACCAGGCTATACATGTTAAGTTCCTTTAACCTTTCCTTGTAAGTTTTATAATGCAATCCATTAACCAGTTTAGTAGCCCTTCTCTGAACTCTCTCTAAAGTATCAATATCCTTCTGAAGATACGGTACAATACTCCAAGTGAGGTCTCACCAGTGTTCTGTACAATGGCATAAGCACTGCCCTCTTTCTACTGCTAATACCTCTCCCTATACAACCAAGCATTCTGCTAGCATTTCCTGCTGCTCTATTACATTGTCTGCCTACCTTTAAGTCATCAGAAATAATCACCCCTAAATCCCTTTCCTCAGATGTTGAGGTTAGGACTCTATCAAATATTCCCTTGGGATTGTATGTCCAAGATGCATTATATTGCACTTATCCACATTAAATGTCAGTTGCCACAATTCTGACCATTTTTCTAGTTTACATAAATAATTTGCCATTTGGCTTATCCCTCCTGGAACATAAACCCTGTTACATATCTTAGTATCATCAGCAAAAAAAACATACCTTACCATCAAGACCATCTGCAATATCACTAATAAAAATATTAAAGAGTATGGGTTTAGAGTACAGATTCCTGAGGTACCCCACTGGTGACAAACCCATGCCTAGAATATACAAAATTGACTACAACCCTCTGTTGTCTGTCACTCAGCCACTGCCTTACCCATTCAACAATATTGGAATCCAAACTTAAAGACTGCAGTTTATTGATAAGCCTTCTATGTGCAACAGTGTCAAAAGCCTCTTTAAAACAGTGTCTCTTTAAAATAACTGACGCTTGTGTTTTCATGTTACTTTCAGTTAGTTACCATTGTTTACTCTGGGAGTGCAGAAGGATACAAATTACTTTTCCTCAGTTACCCGAATATTCTGATTCATTCTAAATATAAGTGTTTAAGAGTGTCTATGTTCTGCACTATACATGCTCTTATTTTACTATATATGAATAAAACATTCTAAATATTCTTTAAAGGTCTTTCATAATTGGGAGAAAGCAAAGCTCAACACGTGAGTCATGGAGCAAATTATTATGCTGAGAATTATTCCTTCATTAAATAAGGTAAGCATACGAATTCAGAAAAAAAACCACTTTTCACATTACTGAATTATGAAAATTATATAGCTATTAATAGGAAACATACATATGACTAAAACTAGAAATCCATAAGAGGTACCAAAAAGAGTGGCTTGTGTGCCATTAGCTCCAATCTCCCATTGCTAAAATAGTAGAGTATAACAAAGGATAGCATGGAATATGCTAGCAAACCATTTATTAGCAAATGATAAACAAAACTATATCTACAGTTGTAATCAAAATTATTCAACTCCCATTGAAAATCATTTTTTCAGCTGTGAACAATGAATAAATCAAACAAAAGCAATTTAAATAGCTCAACACAATAAATGCTTCAAGTGGTTCTCCAAATTCAACTGAAAATGCAACTTATGACTTATTCAGTCTCACAATTATGTAACCCCTTCATGGCAAGTATCTTTAGTACTTAGTAGAGCACCTTTTTGCTATTATGCCCTGTTACAAACGAGATGCATAGCCAGACACCAGCGTTTGGCAGTGTTAACGGAGGAATCTTAGCCCATTGCTGATGAGTAATGGCTTCCAGTTCAGTAATAATTTTGGATTTGTGTACTGCAACCACCTTCTCCAAATCTCACCAGAGATTTTCTATGGGGTTCAAGTCTGGAGACTGTGATGGCCAACTTTACAGGACATCTTCTGCAACCAAGCCTTGTTGGAATTTGAGGTATTTTTGGGATCATTGTCTTGTCGGAAGGTCCAATGATGCCCGTGGCAGCCACTCTGGTAGGGACACAAGTATCTCCACCAAGGATGTTCTACCCCTTCTCTGGATCTCCGTCAGTGCCATCTTCAGTGATTATATCTGTGTAGTGTGAGATAGCTTTTCCCCCCAGACATTAGCCGAGATTTAATGCTGGGAGTAGACTGGTTTATCAGGGCATGGTACACTCAATTTATACACAGACCCCCAACAGGGGGTCTACATACAGTTCAACACAAACTCCTCCCCGGCGTCCCTGTGTCTGGGAGATAATGAAGTCAAAGGCTGGTAACTCAATTATCTCTCAGTCACAGGGACCCACACAGAAAGTACCCCAAAAAACATTTAATTTCTCCTGGAACCCACACAAGTTTTATATCCCCAGAGAGCCCAGATCCGAGTGGCCAAGTTGTCCAAATGGCCTTCGGATCCATTTTGTGGAATGGAATTGCCATCCGTTTTGACTGTCTGGCCAGGAGGCTATAGCCCAAAATAGTTCCAGAGTGAAATAGGCTGTGGCCAGTCTCCGTTTGAGAGTTCTTGTGTGAGTAAAATGGAATGTGCCTTCCTAGTTACAGGAAGCGAATGTTCTTTCTGTTTGTGCGAACATTTTTTCCAAAAAGCACTCTCCTGGCTTATTTAGGGAAGAAGCAGGAGGCAGTACAAATTTAGCAGGTTTTGCGGGAAAGCCTGTACGATTTTAGTTCCAGGAATTCAACGTACAAGTTACACTGCCTGACTTCGCAAGACAAAATAGCCGCTATCCTATATCCCACATGTTTGCTCATGCGAATGACGGCCCCCCAGAAGAACACTTGAGTTAATGATATCAAAAAGGTTAAAAAGCCAGGAGGTGGTCTGGATACGGCGGTATAAAAAGGGGGCAATTGGGACTTAGTTCAGTTACTGAACTATAGGGAAAGAAACAAACCAAAGGTATACTCAGTAACGGGGTGGTCTGTCACAATGCCCAAGCATCAGCTTCCTCAAAGACAGCATGATGTTTTCTCATAGGATTTCCTGATAAGTCAATGAATCCATCTTCTCCTCCACGTGCTGCAGGTTTCCAGTGCCAGAAGATGAAATGCAGCCCGAGGGCATTACCGAACCACCACCATGATTAACTGTAGGCACTAGGCAGGGTTTTCTTTTAAACGTATGCTTCATTCTTCTTAATTCAGACATGCTGCTGATCCATTGGACAGAAAAGTTCCAGTTTCGTTTCATCACTCCACAGAACACAGCTCCACAGTCCTAAAACTTTGGTGGCTTATTTAAAAGATTTTGATCATGTTGGAGCAGACTTGTCTTGGAGTATTGGCATATAAACCTTCTGTGGGTAATACATGCCTTACTGTGCTCACTGAAACCTGCCTTCTCAGAAATCTGGTTGCAGTCGTTGATAGCTTCCTTTTTCTGCCATGTCCAGGTAGTATAACCACTGTTCCTTCAACTTTGAACTTGCAAGCTATGCTTCCAACAATGTCTCTAGGTAGAATGAATGCCTTCGCTATCTTTTTGTATCCTGTTACTTGTTAGTGAAAGGAGATGATCTCACTGACGGAACCCGGGCTGTTCGTGGTTTTCCCCTTGTATTATGTGTTTCATGTATTGTACCTGTATATGCAGCGCTGGACCCCCTCCCCCTCCTTTTGTGAATGTAGTGTCTGCCTGGACCTTTCCCCCTCCTTTTTCCATGTCACTGCAGGACATTGCCTCAGAGACACTGCCAGCCCAGTTTAATCTAGATGATTGTCCTTCCTCCCTCCCTCCCCCTTCAGCTCCTTGGGATTGAAACCCCCGCTGTTTTTGTGTTGGAGATCCCATGTAGGGTTCTGAGTCTGTAAAAACCATTTGTACAAAATACACGAAATCAGTTAGTGTTGTTACCTCGAGCACTGGGTTTTGTCCAGTTACTGGGGGGGGAAATGGATGCCTGCTTGTTGTAAGGGTTCCTGAACGGTTGAAGGAAGGAAAATAGCGGAGGTAAACGATCATGTTACCCGTGGTCCACTACAATATCTTCTCTTAGCACGTATGTATATCTTTTTTTAAATCTTTTTTATATTATAGAACTTTTTTAAAGATATGTGAACTAATGTCCCCCATCCACCAGAAATGGGCAGCAACATTGACAATTGGTGGGACCTAATGTCCTCCACAGCCCTCACCCAATGGCAGTGGGTGAAGCATTAATTAAATATACTCGGGGATAGAAATGCCACTGATCACCCCACAGTTATGTTCACTCCCCCCAAAAATAATATTGCCACCCCCAATAAAATAAAATCTACCTACCCATCTAGTAAGGATGAGACAAATAAATCTTAATATTCTTCATTGTTCTATTTGAGAGACAAAAAATTGTCCAAAGAAATGTTGTTGTTTTTTGACATTCTTTATTTTGGTAGTGCATAGCTTGACAAATAGGAATATGGAGACATTTGTAGAGAGTATATTCAAAAATGCACAGGTGTAGACATTTCAGGAATGTCAAATACTGCACAAATATAATATATTTGTGTGTATGAATGTGTGTAGATTTATTTATAACATTTATATATAAAATACAAGATCCATATGAAATAGTTTTTTTTTCAAATTATGTATATGCATTTTTAACATTTTCACAAAACAAACAACTGTTAAACACAGTTCTTTTTGTTTTTCTGATAATAATGGAACAGTCTTCATTAAAATATTCATGCCATTTTCATTGTCTCAAACCACAGGACATATAAGCTTGTTTTGATCAAAAATATTCATACTTCTTTTCAAAGCAAATGGTATATTTCATGTTTTAGGATTTTGTTTAATCATCTCAGTGTGTTTCTATTGATAGTGAATAAGAAAATGCAGATGGCACTTTGAAAATGTGTGTGACATCTCAGAGCCACGATCTTCTTTTCATCAGAGAATGTAACACTGATTACTATTTCCCCTTTTTTTTCTGCTATACTATAAAATGAAGTCATGAATTGAGAGAGGATGTGGCACTTACTTTGCAGATAACCTTTTAAAAAGAAATAATTACTCTATTTTCTGTACAGCGCTCCATTTCTGGCAAGTTGTTGACTGTTATAACGTAGCAAGAGGTCTAGTTTTGGTTATGGATAGAATGCTTAAAGTGACACTCTAAGCACCAAAATAACTTTACCCTAATGAAGCAGTGTGGGTGTATAGCTCATGCACCTGCTTGCTCATCTTGTCTTGTTTCTCGACCCTCTGCAATATTTTTTTTTGCTATTTTACAATTTATTTATTGCACAATGGTAGACAAAGGTTCACAAAATGAGCCATGGACTGACACAAACTGCAAGCTGGAATTTTAAGGCCAGCAAAATGCCTACAAAGCTCAGTATCCAAAATGATCCAATCTGTTGTATGACAACAACAAAAATCTTAAAGGACCACTATAGGCACCCAGACCACTTAAGCTTAATGAAGTGGTCTGGGTGCCTGGTCCATCTAGGGTTAACCCTTTTTTTTATAAACAGCAGTTTCAGAGAAACTGCTATGTTTACACTGAGGGTTAATCCAGCCTCTAGAGCCTCTAGTGGTTGTCTCATTGACAGCCGCTAGAGGCGCTTGCATGCTTCTCACTGTGAAAATCACAGTGAGAAGACGCCAGCGTCCATAGGAAAGCATTGTAAATGATTCCTATGAACTGGCTGAATGCGCGCGCGGCTCCTGCCGCACATGCTCTTTCTGCCGATGACGTCTCTAGGAAGGAGGAGAGGAGGAGGAAAGCTCCCCGCCCAGCACTGGAGAAAGGTAAGATTTTAACCCCTTCCTCTCCCCAGAGCCCGGCGGGAGGGGGACCCTGAGGGTGGGGGCACCCTCAGGGCACTATAGTGCAAAGAAAACGAGTATGTTTTCCTGGCACTATAGTGGTCCTTTAAAAAAATAAATATCCAGTTTGTCCCCTATTTGTTGGTGTGCTGAACAAATGATGTCTCTATAGAGACAGAAAGTGAGGATGAATTTCATCAAGGTAAGTTTCTCAGCAAGGCTTATGTCTTTTTTGCTTTCATCACTACCATACCACACCACTAGATCAGTTGAAGCTAAAAGCAATGTTATTGTGGTTACAGATAAAGTAATAGTCTAGTCTTGCTCCGACACATAAGATATCTTTGTTTGTCCAAATCAAACGACAAAAATAAATACGCTGGATATAAACTCATATGATTAGTGTTAGCATGACTTAGTTATGATATTAATATAAAGTTAGTACAAAACAAAAAGCTTACATAGAACCAGCAAAATGTGACCTACCTTTATAGATAGAGACTTGATATTAGTATATCACTTGTTCAACCAAATGCCAAATAATGCTTATAAAAAACTGAACTCCCCTCTCAATCTTTAATTTATTTGTAATTGTATTTTAAGGAACAGGATAGATTATGCAAAATAGCTAACCACTTATGATGTTTGAGCCCAAAGTTTCTTCCAAAAGTATAAATTCTACTTATGTAGAAAGTAAGTGAGCTAGAAAGTATATTAGAATAGGCATAGTACATTACTTACAGCTAAACTATTGTATATATGAGCTAGTGAATATATAACAGGGTGAAGCTTACCTCCCCTACCAGCAAATTATTATTATTATTATTATTGCCATTTATCGGGTGCCAGCAGATTCCGTAGCACTTTACAATATTATGAGAGGGGGGATGTAACTATAAATAAGGCAATTACAAGAAAACTTAAAGAAACAATGGGTTGAAGAGGACCCTGCTCAAACGAGCTTACAGTCTATAGGTAATGAATATGTTGTAAATAAATGATAATACAAATCATTTCCTTGTTACAACCTGACAATTAGAGAAAGTTGCAAACATTTTTTATAGATTTTCATAGTATGCCACAGCATACCCTGCATCACAATGAAAATACAAGTAAAAAGCAAAACAAGTGTAAGAAGGAATATAGAAAATTAATTCTGAACAATACAGAAATTGAAATGCTTTATTTGCGCAATCATATATAACAATTAATAGACTAAAATATGCACAAACATAGTAACTTTGATCTACAATTGTCCAAATGGCATGAGCGTCTGCAAGGGATTCCCCATAAAAATGCAGTTGCAGCACACATTGAACAAAGTAGCAGGGAGGCTTCATGTTTGACTGAACCGCTTACTCATTGCTTCATACTTCAGAGTATGTTGTATTACTGAAAGCTAGAATCAAACTTAAAGCATTGGGAGAAGTTCCTACTGACCAGAAACCAGAGAGTACCCATCAGGTCAAGCCTCCACTGCAAATGCCAAAAGTGTGGAAGCCTGCACTGACCGTAATCCTGATGTGAGATGAAGGTTGTCATGGTCCCGCTATAAAACCAGCCCTACCCAGAAATACAGGCCCATAATAGCAGCCTTGCCACATGTACAACACACACACACTGATCAGCACACTCACAAAATATACTGTAAGAAATATTTTAAAGCAACAACAATTTCTATTAATACAACTATGAAAAGTGTATGTATGAATTTAACATCTTTTTTCAGGGTGGCTAAAAATCATGGCACATATGTATGTGACAGTGTATTACTGTGTGCCAGTGTATTTGTCAGTGTGTGCATTAATGTGTATGTGTATATGTGTAAGTATGTATGCATGTGGCTTTTTTTGTGCTTTAACCCCAGCATTGAAATGACATCAGTACATGCAAACACACCATTGCAATCAAGTTTAAACATTACATAAAAACATGCCCCTGCAGTCAAACATCAATGTTACTCACAAATGTATACACACATTTAAAAGTTAAAAAGAAAATGGTGAAAGCACTCAAATTAATAATAATAATATTACCCAAATAGGATCAGGTTCTGAAAATAAACACAAATGGAAAAAAACACATAGGGTAATAACGTTTAAAATAAAAACTTAAATCTTGTACTGGTCTCACTCACATAAGTAGAGCCACTTATAAAGCTGGCTCAAACTGCATGCCTTGAATAAATCACCATTTGGACTTCAGCTGGGTCCTTCCCAAAATTGTATCTAGTGTACCGCCAGAGAACGCAGGTTCAAGGGGTTACAACACTTTTATTAATCCAATAACAGGAAACAAATTAAAATAATACAAAATAATAAGAGAAAAGTCCCATAAATAGAAAGTCCAAAAGCACCTGACGCGTTTCGGCAATATGCCTTCGTCGGACGTTAAAATGTATGTTTTTATCTAACTGTCTGTCTGCCTGTCAAGCTTTGTAATGGGGCTGTCAATATATCTATTTAAATAAGATACACATTATTTTAACTAGTTTGACCTGTCAAACCCGGTATAGTAAATACAATGACCTCGTTTAATATTTTTGGGTAAGCTTTTTTTTTAAATGATTTTATATTTTTTAAACTTTTTTGTTTTTTTCAAAAATACATCTTTGAAACTGCAGCTGTTCAATATTGGACTCAATGTTTTATTATTGGATAATTGGATTATTGCATGTCAATAAAAATGTATATTTAGGTTTTATTTTTACAACCAACAAAATCTAAAAATATTTTTGAAATATGTAATAATTTTAAATTACATTCAATGAAATTAAATTGAGCCTGATATCAAACACAGTTTCTTAGAAGCTTTTAAAAAAATTATAATATATATTTTTTTAAATCATTTAGCATTGGTGGTAAATATGAGAAAATAAGGCGGTTGTGACAAACCTAGCCACTTGTAATAATCTGGATTATGTATATAAAAAGGTTGCTTGTATTATTCCTGTAACTCTTGTATTGACTGGCTGTATCCTGTGTATTATTATATGTTGTATTAAATTTGTATGCTAGCTACCGTAAGCCGCTAGCATTCATGTGTTTCGTTTCACGAACAGCACCATTGCGGGCTGTTCATGAACCGAATGAGCTACACCCTAATAGCCCACACAGAGAGGGACATGTGGCGCTCGTTAACCGATTGCAACAATGTTGCAATCGGTAATTAGAGGCTTTCCTGGGTGGCCGTCGTTCTGCTACCAACCACGCGGCGGACGGCCATCTTGGATCCTTTGTCTCCCCAGAGGTGTTTGGTCGTCGAGCGCGTGGAACTGAAAATAGCTAATCGACGGCGTGAACACCCCCGCTGGGCTTCCAGGACTTTCAGGAGCTCCGGTCTTTCACTATTAGGGTTCCCCCATAGGTGTTCGGTACTTTGGGGCGAACTCAATGGCAAAGTGTGTTTTGTGCGGCATTCGGTTGTTTTAGCTGGGATCTGAGCGGTATTCTCACGAACTGTGCACTCAGACCCCAGCTATCTACCGAACGTCCATTCGTTTAAATCTGCCAAGTATTCATAAAGTTATATATTTTCATGTAAAGTGTCGGTTCTGCTGCACGGAGGGATAATCCACTTAACGGTATAATACATAAAATACTCTGCTCTCATGGATATCAAACTATTGCAAACACAAAACAGGTTTATCCCAAAAAAAATGTTTTATTAGATAAATGTGTGACACAATTGTTGGCACCCCTATGAATTCATTTGATAAAAAATATATTTGAAATATATTTTCACTGACATTTTTTTGTACATTGTAGGGCAATGTACATACTATTATGATTGCCAACTGTGTACTTTTCAAAAAGGTATAAACTGTGTAAAAATGCATACATCAGACATCCCAACATAAAACTCTATTTTCTGGGAGGTGGCTTTACCAGCTACTGCACCCCCACATCAACAAACACACACACACACACACGCACACACATCAAACATGTATAAAGAAGGACATGACATGTTATTATGGCACTAACAGCATATTGAAACTATTTACATACACTATTAAAACACTGACACATGCACACAGCCCTTGACACACAGATGCACACACTGGTACATGCACACAGACACTCATATACACACTGACATACAGATGCACACACTGGCACATACACAAATATACACACACTGTCACACACAGACACACACAGTGACATACAAACTGACACATTCACACAGATACACACACATAGATACACACACTGACACATACATACACACAGATACACAAATACACACACTGGATCATACATGCAGATACACACAAATACACAAATTAGCACACTGACACACACTGGCACGTACACACACACACACACACAGGGACACACACTGGATATACACACAGATGCGCATACACACACTGGCACACGCACACAAATACACATACCAATACACACACTGGCACATAAACACATGCACAGATACACACACTGGCACATACATTCAGATACACACACACACACACGCACACACACACACACAGAGTTTGACATGCTTTACTAGATTGCATTTCCTGTAGATATTGCTTTTTGTGATAAGTAGATTTGCTACTATTTATATTCATTCAGGATTTAAGACTGAATATTGCTATGTTTATTTACCAGAAAATGTGCAAAATAATAGGATTTTTGAACAATGGGTGCCTGGCTATAAATTTCGGATCTATAGATTTTTGTAGTAGTGGTTGCATCGAGGCTGTGACTGGAAAATCACCTCACTTTATTATTATATATGATATGATAATATATATACCTACATGATTTTAAGGGCAGATTTAGTAAATAAGTATTCAAACACAAAATTAATTATTAGTTTATTGTCAATGTTCAAAATTGACAAATGAATACATATCCTTATTTTGAAACATAAATACTGTGACATCATTTCTTATCGAACAATGTACTTTCTTTACTGCCTTTGTACTAAAACTCAACAGTAAAAAAAAAAAAGGAGTGTCTCATGAGAAGGTCAGCACACAATGAAAGCCTGTCTTCTCTGGGCTTCCCAAGCTGAGAAATCATTTATGAATTATTAACATTACAACAGCTTATACACACTAAGTAGAAATATTGCACAATGTTTGTAGTTCTAAAAATCAGTAATAACCTCTAAATAATACAGGTGCTATCAGAGGTATTGGCACAAACTCATAAGTCATATAATCCAAGCCAAGAAAATACACATGGTCCTGGAAGGTGTGGAAGAATCCATATTGTTTTCTGAATAATTACACGCAATGCATTTGTATCTGTAATGAAAGCCAAGAAAAAGTACAGAAGTTTTTCTCTTGCTGATGTTGATACAAAAAGACACAGTTAACAGTCATTAGGCCATTTTTTGAAAATTACGTATTTAACTATTTCATGATATGTCAAAAATGTTATAATTTGCCTAACCCTGTTTGTAAGCTTATATATATATATATATATATATATATATATATATAAAACTGTACTACTGCACTCTGCCTTCAATATTAATGCCTGCACTGTTTTACTAATTTCATTCTGTGAAAATTACGTTAGTGATCAGCGCATTTCAGACCCACTGGGAACTTTCTCAAGATCAAATATAATTCTCCAAAATCTGTATATATTTGATATAAAGAACTGTGACTTACAAATCAGCACGGACATCCCAGAGTGTGCTAAGAGATGTGTTGAAACCTGAAGATCACCCAGTGGTATCATCACACTGTGTAAAAGTGAAAGACATTAAATGCTAATAAACATGAAATCCGTTTACCTTTAAAGTAAATAAGCAAATTACATACTGAAGCACCGGAGAGCTAGATATATATCAAGTCTTGTGGACACTAATTACAAAAAAAACACGATGCCACAGACAAATATAAAAAAATATTGTTAATTGTTAAGTTGAATACATAAAAACAGCAAGAGGACATAGTCTTAAACTAGAGGGGCAAAGGTTTCAAAATAATATCAGGAAGTATTACTTTACTGAGAGGGTAATAGCCTTCCAGCTGAAGTGGTAAAGGTTAACCCAGTAAAGAAGTTTAAGCATGCATGGGATATGCATGAGACTATCCTAGCTATAAGATAAGGCCAGGGACTAATGAAAGTATTTAGAAAATTGGGCAAACTAGATGGACCAAATGGTTCTTATCTGCCATCACATTCTATGCTTATAATAGCTATCTAAGAGAACCTTTGCTCATTGCTGGAGACTAAAACCAAAAACCAAAAAAAACAACGTGATGCACGAAGTTTAAAAAAAAAAAAAAAAAAAAAGCTGAACTTTGGAAAAGGAAGCACAATGAAATGCATTACTGTCCCCACTAGAGGGCAAAGAAAAAAAAAACCGTAACACTTTAACTCCGTGGTTCCCAAACATTTTAGGTTCAATGCACACTTAGTATTTCAATGTTTTTCCAATGCGCCCCAAGTCAAAACAAAGTTCTAAGTTGTATATCTGTATAGTGCATCAGCATATACTAGTGCTATCGTATAATGTATAGTGCTGGTGATTGATTTAAGGGGTGCTTGTACATAATTTTAGTGTTTTAATAGAGGTGTGTGTGTGCGCACACACACTGACACATAGATATATATTCTGACACACAGATGCACACCCTGACACACATATGCACACACACAGATGCACACCCTCTCTCACAGATACACACCCTGATATATACACACAAACACACATGCACACACACAGATGCACACCCTGAAACCCCCCGCCCCCTCCCCCCACACACACACACCTTGACACAGATACACACAGATATGTAATTTTTTTTTATATCTACAGCCTCCCTCCTGTTAGCTTACCTTGTGTGGCTTGCTTGTAGTTCTCTACCTGCTGCTGGCTGGTAGAAGTGAAAGGTGTGGAGCAGCTATTCATGCTCCTTCTCCTCTCCTCTCTCCTCCCCTCATGCTGCAACTGCCTCCTGTCCCTCCCACGCTGTCTCTCTGCACAAAGCTGGCAGGAAATGACTGGCAGTCACTTCCTCCCAGCCTGCCGACATAGCTGAAAAGTTTTCTAGTGCCATCATAGCACAGAGGAAACATTTTGCGGCACCACTGTGTTCACACAGTTTGGGAACTGCTGCTTTAACTGCATAATATTAAAGGGACACTATAGACACCCAAACCACTTCATCTCATTGTGCTCTGCTCGTTGTCCCTGTCCCCCTTAGCCCTGCACATTGCAGTTAAAACATTGCAGTTATAGAGAGGATAAAGACTGCTTCTAATAGCTGTCTCACAGACAGTCATTTGAGATGCTTTCTGCTGTTTCATAGTTTGACTATGCTTTGCCTCCCCTTTGTTATAGTCAATGTGAAAGCTAGACTTGGGATCACATTTCTCTATTATAGTGAAAAGATATTATTTTTTTAGTCAGAAGTTGGAGGTATTTTGTAGGCAGCACTGTCTTCATTTAAGCCTCCCTTACATTGAGTGAATATAGGAGAGACATATAAATAATAAACAAATCATTGTTTATCATGTTTATGTAGAGTTATATTGTTTATATCGCGATTAGGAGATTAATCCACTTTTTATAGGAAGAATGCACTTGGTACACAAAAAGTTGAGGGACAGGTACTTTTCAAAACTCAAAGTCTCCGTTTACATTACCATTTACAATACGTAAGAAAGGAGGCTTGGAATGCAGTCACATAGAACTAATGCTTTGTGTGTATTTTTTCAACGTACAATGAGATCTGTGAGTTTTTAAATGCTGGGGTTTTCTTAGTAAATGGCTGATAATGGCAGCTCCTTTCCCAGAGCTGTCATTATCAGTGTTTAACTGGAAATTGTGGATTGCATATTTTGCATGTTGTGATATTCAAAGAATGAGCATGCCAAGACAGTCACTTACACTGATCAGCCACAACTTTAGAACCTCTGACAGGTAAAGTGAATAATATTGATTATATCATTACGATGGCACCTGTCAAGGGATGGGATATATTAGGCAGCAAGTGAACAATCAGTTTTTATTATTTGTAGGAAGAAGGAAAAATGGGCAAACAAAAAGATCTGAGTGACTTTGACAAGGGCCAAATACTGATGACTAGATGATTGTGTCAGAGCATCTGCAACACAGCAAGACTTCTGGGATGTTCCCAATGTACTGTGGTTAGTACCTACCAAAAGTAGTGCAAGGAAGGATAACTGGTATCCAAGGCACATGGGTGCAAAGGGAGCACACAAAAAAGCTACTGTAGCTTAAATTGATGAAAAGCTTAATGCAGGCCAGTGTTAAAAAAAGTGTTAGAACACACAGTGCATTACAGTTTGAGGATGTCTGGCCAGAGATTGTCGGAGTGAGCATAATATTAAGCAGGTGGTTTTAATGTTGTGGCTGATCAGAGTATTGTCTACAAGTAGATTTATTTGACTGTCCTGTTATTAAAGCAATGCTGAAGCAATTTTAAAACACAGAAAAAGTGTTCAAGTGTGTCCAAAGAGATAAGTATAGTGTAAGGCATACAGCTATTGTATTCCTTACACTATAGTATCCCTTTAAAAGCAATAATAAACACAAATTGGAATGCAATACCGACAGTTAAATTGTCAAGACCTTGACAAATAGCCCCTTCCTCCACTTTGTCTGTAAGTGGGATAGTCTGATTTCATCACTACAACAATGGCTACTTGGGGAGAGGGGAGATGACTGGGAATTTTATGGCAAGACAGGAGGCTTCCTATTTGCTTTACCTTCTTTACTGAAACCTCCAGTAGCAAATAAATAGTTAACATAACTTTTCAGAAACAACCCATCAGAACAAAGAACAGTAGAACAAAAAAACTCAGGCAGACCCTCCCACTTCCTCTTTCTTTGCCGCTACCTGCAGGTTAGCACTTCCCAACTCAGAGAGTGTGACTGCTCTGGGCTGTTTATTGTTCCAGCAAAGATCCCCAATTGTTATCCAGTTATAAGAATTACTATAGAGGGCAACATGGCTACATAGCCAAAATCACACTGTGAACAGTGTGAGCATATTCCATAGTATATACTCTATCAATTCAAACCTATGTGTTCAGTGAAAATGCTAGTGGATAAACTACTTATCCCATTAAGACCCCCTGAACAGGGATTTATAAAAAAAAAGATCATATATCATAGATCAGAAGGTAAGGCTCTTGATTGGTGGAGCCTCTTTTTGATAAAGGAGGGCCTGCCCCTCTGCGAACTACCTCTCTCAAGCATGCAACCTCAGGGTTTGATAAGGTACATATTGTTTATTTATTTTTTTTGCATTATCTATGCGATGCATTAAAATTATGGATTAACATTTTAATTATGGCATTTAGCAGAAATGGAGGAATAGCCTCACCATTGAAGAGAAGTTTTTAACTTATGTTAAATTGTATATAAGATTCAAAACACAATTAATATGAAAAAGCAAACAAAACCATTTCTGAAAAGGTGCATTTTATGCACGAATAGTCTTTTAGTAAGGTCTAAGTGGAAAACTAATTATTTACTTCAAAATATAAAATATTGGTAAAAGAGTCAATCCATAGACTAAGGTGCACTTAAGTGTTCACAGTAATTTGATCTATTGAATTTGCTCTACAGAAATGTACATTGTACTGAAATGTAGTAATTTATAATGCACCTGACATTCTTTCTTAAGTAGCGTAATGTATTTTTTTTTCTCAGTAAGATCCCTGGTTGTTTCAAGAATAATAATGATAATATACATCTGAATTAAATAATCTTTGAGTCTTTTACGCCAAGTGCATTTAAGCATCTACAGTTTCAATGAAAGTAGGATCTTGACTTGTGGGAATGTATTAAGATATGTACTGTAAGTAATCTAATATGGATAAATTTTTGAAAAAAAAAAATAAGTAAATGTATTTTCTGGTTAAACTCAAAAATTTCCAGTAAGTTTGAAATATTATTCTATAAAGCTGGAAGTTCAGTCTGGTGTTACTCTTTAAAATTGTCTTCATTGAAGGGATAGCAAGTCGATGTCAAAACCAATATATGATTCTCCTTATGATTATACCTAATGTTCTCAATTTGGCTGACTTAGAATTGTTGTTTGTCCCGTGGCAGACACTGAGTTTCAGATGCACACTTTCAATAAAAAATACTCTATTACTGCTTTTTATCTGCTGAAATCTGAAGATTAGTGTACTCACCACAGTTAAGTTATATTGGAATATGATAGGAATTGTCAGTGAGAGGTGAAGAGAGTTAGAATGCCTGGTATCATGTATATCCAGCTGTATCTATGAACAGTTTTTAGGTTGTTTTTTTTACAATGTTCTCAGCAATTCCACATATTGTGATTCATTGTCTGATTCCAACATGTCTGATTTCATCACTACAACAATGGCTACTTGGGGAGAGTGGAGATGATTGGGAATTTTATGGCAAGACAGAAGGCTTCCTATTTGCTTTACCTTCTTTACTGAAACCTCCAGTAGCAAATAAATAGTTAACATAACTTTTCAGAAACAACCAATCAGAACAAAGAACAGTAGAACAAAAAACTCAGGCAGACCCTCCCACTTCCTCTTTCTTTGCCGCTGCCTCCAGGTTAGCACTTCCCAACTCAGAGAGTGTGTCTGCTCTGGGCTTTTTATTGCTTTATTGTTCATGTATTACTATATGCTGCATGTTTTCCTTGATTTCTTAGCTGCATTTAATTAGTATGTTTGGTTATTTATTTAATCTAGTTTTGTGTGGTGTTCTTGGACTGTGTGCATTATGTGCTTTCCCCAACTCAGAGAGTGTGTCTCAGAGAGTGTTTATTACTTTATTTTCCATGTTGAAATAAAGGCTGCATTTTGCCTTGATGTCTGTTGTGTTTAGTCTAGTATATTTGGTTGTTTATCTACCATCTAGTTTTGTGTGGGGCCCTTGGGGCTAGTGTGGATGACTTTATAGGTTTTCCCCTGCTCTGGTCTCCCCTGGTATATTGCCACAGTTGCAGCCTTTTTCCCCTGTCCGCTCTCCCGTGCGCCCCTTCCCCCGCATAGATTTCAGCATCGGCGCCATGTTTTTACCTGCCCGCGTCCTGTGTGCTCTCCTGGTCGGCGTAGGCTTTACATCAAGCGGCTGCATTTGCCGCAATAGGCTGCAGCATGTTACCGCAGCGGCCATTTTGTTGGAGCCACGGGGCTCCCATGCGCTCGCTTTGCATCTCGGCTGTTAGGCCGCACTTGCAGTGCTGCATGGGGTTCTACTGGCTGTGTTGCTGGCCCTCCTTTCCTCCTCTCTCTTGCAGGTTTTTATGTGAACACAACACAGTATGTATTCTGTAGACATGAGTGTGCTGCTGTCCCTCACTGTTTGTTTGCATTACTACCTACTAAACTGAAGTGTTTGTTTTGTGTGTTCCAGCTCCCTCCCTGGGAGGTGGGAGACTGTATGTTGCAGAGTGATACATCTATGTATGCCTGGTGTTCAGGCCCCTTATTACTGACTTCACGGTCTTACAATGTCTAGTGCCAGACCCACCCAGCCCTCTCCGCGCCATGATGGGTGATGTGTTTCAGCTGATAATTCCTATTACTGACAGCCAGCTGCAAGGAGTCATCCTGTCACTCACATCCAGCCATCCTGTCACTCGCATCCGACCACAGATACGCCATCCTGTCACTCACAGCTAGCCATCCTGTCACTCATGACCAGCTGTCTGATCACTCAGAGCCAGCCATCTTCTCATTCACAAATATTTCCATCAGACAGAGGGTGACCCCCTCTCTATTGGGCTGCTCTGCTTTAAGCTATAGTACTTGTTGGGTGACCCCCTCTTGCACTCTGGGTGACCCCCAGCCGGCCATGCACCCTCTACCTCACTGACCTATACTTTTTTTCTCTGTTTTTACTATGGCCGATGTCTCAGCCTTTGTGTGCCTAAAGGCCCCCAGGCTTTCATGGACTCCCTACCTAAGGCGCTTGCTGCCTTCTATGGGGTTGACCTATTCCTTTCGCCCCTGGCTCTAGTGGCTCTAACTCAGATGGTTTTCTCCACCTCTTGGGGACAAGCTCCGCATGCCAGCGTCCCTGGACAGGCTAAGGCGCCCTCATGCATAAGGGCAAATTACCCGCTAAACTGACTAACGGAGATTGATCTCCTCGTCAGCTTTCATCTAAGCTGTTTTTTCTCCTTTGTTTCGTGTCTTCCCATCGCTCTCAGATATTTGCACTGTTAACTTGGAAGTTTTTTTCTATCTCCCCTGACGATGTTTAATTTTTCAGTATCTCGCACAACAAAGTTTATTTCTTTGTCTGTGTCATACTCTTATTTTACAGATGGGCCACATCTCTGGGTGGCTCGTTGTCTACAGATCTATATCACCGTGACTTGGTCTCTTAATTTCTCTGCCCGTGGGTGGCTATTGATTTTATATGTGCAGTCTCTAGCAAATCCGTAAGGGACCCACTGGATACCAGAGTCAACAATACTGCAGTGCACTGAAGGATCTCTACAGGCATAGAGAGATCCTTCAATGCACTGCAGTATTGTTGACTCTGGTATCCAGTGGGTCCCTTACGGATTTTCTCCGAGCCGCAGATTGGTCTATGGAGTTGACTTTTCATGCATTTTATTTTCGTTCACGCTCCAGTGTTTCTTCTGCGTTTATGTCTGGGCGTTGAAATGGCAAATATGAAACCTCCTGTCTTGCCATAAAATTCGGGATTATTCTATCCTTGGTGAAGGAATAATTTAAGTTGTATTAAAAACAGGAGGCAAATATTTCCCCCCTGGTTTTGTTTTATGTTTCCCTCCCTGGATTGTGGGTTATTTTGGGGGTATTTGTTGTGATTTTGTAATATTTCTGTCATGTGTTTGGTTGAATTTTACTGTGATTTAATGCTAGTTGCTGATGAGTTTATTCATTATGTCTTAACGTACTGCAGTACTAATGTACCACTACTTTTACCCTTTGTGCTGCAATACACCACTCACTCTAGAATGCAAGCTCATTGAGCAGGGCCCTCCACCTCTCTGTTACTGTACATCGAGTTGTCTGGTTACAATTAAATGTCTGTTAGTACACCCTTTGTACAGCGCTACGGAATCTGATGGCACTATACAAATAATAAAATAATAATAATAAAAATAATAATGTGTTTTGCATGACAATCTGCCTTGGCAGTTTACTTTCACAATGTGTTTCTTTTTCCTTGCAGTGTAATCGGGATTTCTTTTGGTTCTGGTGGTTTCTCATTTGATTGTGCCTGCTACAGATTGGCTCAGTTGTATTTCATGCTCTCCTGCCTGAGTGTTTTGTTCTACTGTTCTTTGTTCTGATTGGTTGTTTTTATTATAATTTCTGAAAAGTTATGTTAACTATTTCTTTCAGTAAAGAAGGTAAAGCAAATATTCGCCTTCTGTCTTTAATAAAATTTTGATTATTCCTTCATCAAGGCTAGAATAATCCCTAATTCTAATATGGGTAAAAGCTGAAATGAGTTATACATTGCAACTACTCCCTGGACCTTCATTTAGTGACGTGCAGCTGAGCAGAACTGCATTAGTGGATGTCACTGTAGGCAGGGACGTATTAGCTGCGAGGCAAACAAGGCATTTGCCTTGGGCGGCATTTTTCAGGGGGCGGCAAAAAACGCCGCCCCCCAAATGCCCAGGGCAGATGCCTTGTTAGCCTTGCGGCTAACTGACATCCCGCGGCCGGCGAGGGAGCACTTCCTTGAGCTGTCTGCTCAGCTCCCTCGCGCACCGCAAAGTGAGGCTGGGAGCCGGAAGATGACGTCATCTTCCGGTTCCCAGCCTCACTCTGCAGCCGACGCGCGAGGGAGCTGAGCAGTCAGCTCATGGGAAGTGCTCCCTCGCCGGCCGCCCGCCTGCCAGCGCCGCCCCGCCCTGCAGCCACTGGACCACCAGGGAGAGAGACCCCCCCAGCACTCCCAAAGGTAAGGAGGTTGGGGGGGGGATTTAAATTAAAAAAAAGTTAATGTGTGTGTTTGTGTCTGACTGTGTGTGTGTTTGTGTGTGTGTGTATGTGTCTGACTGTGTGTGTGTTTGTGTCTGACTGTTGTGTGTGTCTGTGTATTTGTGTCTGACTGTGTGTGTGTTTGTGTCTGACTGTGTGTGTGTTTGTGTCTGACTGTGTGTGTCTGACTGTGTGTGTGTTTGTGTCTGACTGTGTGTGTGTTTGTGTCTGTGTATGTGTGTGTCTGACTGTGTTGTGTTTGTGTCTGTGCGTGTGTGTTTGCGTCTGACTGTGTGTGTGTTTGTGTCTGACTGTGTGTGTGTGTCTGACTGTGTGTGTGTCTGACTGTGTTTGTGTCTGACTGTGTGTGTGTCTGACTGTGTGTATGTGTTTGTGTGTTTGTGTCTGACTGTGTGTGTGTTTGTGTCTGACTGTGTGTGTGTTTGTGTCTGACTGTGTGTGTGTGTGTGTCTGACTGTGTGTGTGTGTGTCTGACTGTGTGTGTGTTTTGTGTCTGACTGTGTTTGTCTGTGTATGTGTCTGACTGTGTGTGTATGTGTTTGTGTCTGACTGTGTGTGTGTTTGTGTATGTGTCTGTGTGTGTATGTGTTTGTGTCTGACTGTGTGTGTGTTTGTGTATGTGTCTGACTGTGTGTGTGTGTGTTTGTGTCTGACTGTGTGTGTATTTAGAAGGTGGGGCGGGGGGAAGGGTTGGGTTTGGGTGGCGCGGGGGGGAGGGGGGCGCCTGAGTTTTGTCCTGCCTAGGGCAGCACAAAACTAGGATACACCACTGACTGTAGGTCATAGTGGCTTCCAGAATAGGTGGACTAGCCAGAGATATGAATGAAATTACAGCCTTCTTCTCTAGCCATTCATACTGCATACCTGGAAAGTCACACCAGGGAGTCAGGGGGCTAGAGAGATCCAGAAGGAGGTGAACAGGGTTTAAGAGAAACACAGGGCATATGGGAAGAATACTAGAGAGGAAAGCAAGGTGTAGAGCAGGGCTGGAGAAACACTCAAGCGATGCCTGGAGCTAGAAATATATACAAGAACTTGAGAGTGTTGAACTTGGAGAGACACATAGAAATAAAAATACATTCCATGGGGGAGATACCAACAGAAGAACCCATCTTGAGTACCATACACCACATTAATGCTATTAATGGAAACCAATAAAACAATATGTACTTAGCATTAGATGAATTTATGATTAATTAGAAGTAATGCCATTAGCTTTTTCTGATATGTATGACATTTTGCACAAGTCAAAGGCAACACAGATGCACCATACAGGGGATGTCCATTAATCATCACAATAAATTGGAGAGACTTGGAGATGAACAGCTGGTAGTCAGTGTTTGGACATTAGACCAAAAGGTTTGTAAAACCTGGCAAAACTGTGGGAGAGATTAACCATTTTTCCCACACTGCCAGCATAGAGGACTTTTATTATCATTATCAAATTGTGACTGGTTTTGAGAAACACCTTGCATATGTGATAACACCCTGTATCATTGTGTATTGAAAACGGGGATTTGGGGCACCTCCAAAGGAGCATCTGAAAGAGCAAGGTGTAGTGCTCAACACAAAATGAATCTTGTCAGAACTTAAAAAAAACATAGAAAAAGCTATAAGACTTGTTTTTCCCACAGAAATCTCATTTTAATAATGCTCTCACTACTCATAATTCCACTTTATACATGGATTCCTTGGAGTATCTGTCTGCTGTAAACAACATCTTTGAAGCACAACTCAAGAAGAGGAGCAAAGCTACTGAGTTGTGTTATTCAAGTATTCCTCTAGTGACCTCTTCATCTTATCTTTCACTGAGGCATCTCCCAGAAGAGAATCATTAAAATGCCAAACCCCACTCCTATTTTTATTATTATTATTATTATTATTATTATTGCCATTTATATAGCACCCACAGATTCTGCAGCACTTTACAATCTTATGAGAGGGGGGATTTAACTATAAATAGGACAATTACAAGAAAACTTACAGGAACGATTGAAGATCGCGTATACAGACCAGGACGTTATTTGCACCAGAGCTAGGTTCATAGCTCTCCATTTGTGAGTTTATAATACACATTATTGATATATAAATACTTTTGCTCTATATAATTTGCACTATGTTTTATTGCTACTTAAAGGTACCTATGGTATTATCCAAATGTTACCTACAATACTGATATCAATTTTAAAGGTGATTATTACTCTTGGATTTTTTTTTTCTGTATAAGTGCAACATTTTGTCATTCTATTGTAATAAAGAGAAAATAGAAGGGGACTAAGGACAGAGCCTTGGGGGACTCCAGCCGAGACAGGACGAGGGGAGGGGGTATGATTAGAAAAGGGGACACAGAATGAGCGTTAGGAGAGATAAGAGGAAAACCATGAGAGGACAAAGTCACAGAGACCAAGTGATTGAAGAGTTTGAAGAAGGAGAGCATGATCAATATGGCACTAAGTTAGGGACTGTACTCCCTGGATAAGCAGTAAGTAGGAATATAAACTGGGAACCAGGATAAAATTTAAACAATTTATTAATCAACTTCAGAAATAAAAATGGAACAATGTCCAAAAGTTATACCAGAACGCGTTTCACTATTTAAAATGTAATTTCCTCAGCCGGATACAATGTTCAACATTGTATCCGGCTGAGGAAGCTACATTTTAGTATAGGGATATGCCTAAGGCTATCCTAACTATAAGATAAGGCCAGGGACTAATGAAAGTATTTAAAAAATTAGGCAGACTAGATGGGCCAAACGTTTCTTATCTACCGTCACATTCTATGTTTCTATGTAGGGGTGGATCGCCTATATGGACCCGGATGTTATTTACACCAGAGCTAGGTTCATAGCTCTCCGTTTGTGAGTTTATAATACACATTATTTATATATAAATACTTTTGCTCTATATAATTTGCACTATGTTTTATTGTTACTTATAGATACCTATGGTATTATCCAAGTGTTTCCTACAAAACTGACAATTTTAAAGGTAATTATTACTCTTGGATTTTTTTGTCAGTATAAGTGCTACATTTTTTCATTCTATTGTAATAAAGAGAAAATAGAAGGGGACCACGATGGCCTTGGGGGACTACAGCCGAGACAGGACAAGGGGAGGAGGTATGATTAGAAAAGGGGACACTGAATGAGCGTTGGAAGAGATAAGAGGAAAACCATGAGAGGACAGAGTCACAGAGACCGAGTGATTGAAGAGTTTGTAGAAGGAGAGCATGATCAATATGGCACTAATTGCAGCATATTGTAATGTTATCCTCATTTAGAATGGCAAAATTGTCTGCCTGCAAATTCAGTAAAACTGAATTGTGCAAATTGGGCTGGAGCATATTTATAAGCAGACAGCTGCCAATTTTGTCTAATTATCATTGTAATTAAACTTTCAGTTGCGTATTTCCATCATTCAGTTACAGATTTCAGTCATTCAGTTGCAGACAGACTGAAATTCATTCTGAATTTAATTCAGAGGATTCATTCGAAATCTTGACATTTTCTGGGAACACTTTCCAGATTTTGCAGACTGAATGCACCCAAATGATGGATTATTCTCTGGACTGGATTATTCTCTTAATACTTACTGGGGGAAGACTATAGTTAATAACCCCAAAGGTCTTTACTATGGGCAGCTATCCACATACCTGAAATGGGAATTTTCATAGAGTAAATCATCTCTGCTCCAGATGGAAAAAAGTTAATAACCTGTAATCCAGACCCGGATGGGTTTGGATGGAGATAGGAAATACTTCTCTTCTCCCTCCTTGCAACCGGTGAGGAGGGAGTCTGGGTCCTACGGGTTACAATGGAAACACTAAGAGGATCTTGAGGGAGGACTGAACTCTGCCTGCTTTTGTGTGTCTGTTTTAGATTCCATGGTGTATTCATGATAGGTACCGTTTTATAAAATAAACTCAAAATGTGTCAATAAGTGTTATGGGTAAGGTGGAACAGGAAGTATTAAAAGGTGAGGTCTTCAGAGTGGGGTCAGAGAGAGTGGCCAAGAGCATAGAAGCCATCAAGTTCTGCTTTGCACTGGGTATTTTTACAACCTTACTACAGCTCTGATATGCTGTTATGTAAATAAGTATACTGGTGGCAGAGGTGGTACCATTACATCTTAGTAACTAACCCTATGTTATCAACGTTTGAATTTGTTTTGGAAATAGGTAAAGGAAATAGTTGTTTTAGAAAGGTAAAGGAAATAGTTAACTCCTTCATATATCTCTGACAATAAAAGCATCTGTACTATGCTTGGGGTTCTGCCACACCTATGATTTGTGTGATATGAATGATGACATGCCTCAAAATGATCACACTTTATCCCCTACTCACATGTTTTTGACAAGTGATACAGACAGCAATATGTTTAGCTTCCTGCTTTCAAGTGAAGTATAATGGGGCTGGAAAAGTGATGATGACAAATATGGCATGATTTTAGAATTTATAAAAATAAAGATTTCATGTCCCTGTATCATCAATGCCTTTTATAATAGGTATTGAGTAGAACTGAGAATTGCTTATTTAAAATCAAAATAACAGATGGAACAGGTGTAATATATTCACACTTAATTTTAAAGATAAAAGATACAATTCTTAACTAGATTCTTGAGAAACTTTATGTAACTATTAATAATACTAATTCATCTGATTTCTGACCTGTAATAACTTGTATTAACCGTGTGTATATTTTACACTTGTGATTTTGAGGTATTTAATAAAGTTAGGACACCACTAAAATATGGAGGTTCATTCACCAATGCAGGAACTGTGGAATGGAAAATATTCAAAGCCAGACTAACAGAAAAGCTGAGCTGGAAATATTTTCAGAATAAATTTGCAATTTCTTTAGTTAATGATTCACAATATCAGGTGTGTTGTTTTTTTTTTTTTATCTCATATTTTGTTTTCAATTTGATAATTTTTTTTTTTTTAAGAAGCATAGAGTACAGAAAAAAGAAATGGAGAAGAGGAAACCTCCAATCATACAGTGCAGTGTGAACGTTGTACAATCCTATGTACTTCCGTTTACATGCATTAATGATGTACATGTCACCGCATGTGCAGGCAGCATCACCAATCATTGACATTAGAAGTGAGTATACGCTGTCTGAAGGTGTAAAGATATATCAGCTGCATATTGTTGATGTCTGTTTGCGACATTGTGCTGTCAGGGTACCTAAGCGTGTGGCCTGTTCAGGTTCATGTCAATGAATCGGAGAGTATGTAATTCTCTCTTAACTGGGTGGGTTTTTGCAAATCTCTCATTTTTGTAGGCAGATATTTAAGTTGTCCTACATTTCCCTTCCGTCTCCCCTCCTTCCCAACGGGGGAGATTGACATCTACCACTCTTGGCATACTGGCAAAAAATGTGAGTAGGGAGGTTAAGTGATCAAGGAACTGTATACAATAGGAACTATATACAAGGTGGGTATGTTGTGAGCTGGCATTTTCACTGTTGGTATAGGGTACTTAGTCTGATGTGCTAGCTCACGTTCTACGGGAGCCTGTGGCCTGTTGTTTCCAGCTGTCTGGACAGTAGGTGTAGCAGTCACCTTCAGCGCGCCTCAGCATAGTTTTTTTTTGTTTTTTTCCTTCTTCTTCTGTTCTCTTTCCCCTTCCCCAAAATGGTCATACTCAGGTTACCACCTGATTCAGGTCCCCAGGGCTCAGCATGATGTGAGTATATCGTTCCCATTTTGCTTTGGCTTCTAAGATAGATTGCTTTGATCTAAAGTGCTTACTATCTCCTGTTTCATAGTCTAAATTTAGAGATATTTGCAGTACTAGGGCTTGGTATGGTAGTTGTTTTCCAGGCTCTGGCAATGAGTAGGTTTGCTGCTATAAGAATGTGGAATAGTAGACTGGAGTCTACGTTTATATACTTCCCCAGGGTCATGAACAGTAGGCTGCATTCTGGCATGAATGATACGGTATCTCCTAGAGCTAAGTATACTATTCTCTCTACCATATTCCAGAACAGTTGTATCTTTGGACAGGTCCACCATACGTGGTCAGGGCCGGACTGGCCCACCGGGATACCGGGCTCCTGGCTGTTCCGGCGGCCGCAGGGGGGAGCTGGCTGTGCTGGCTCTGCTCCCCCGCCTGCGCTACTTAATGAGACCGGGGCCAGAATATCCGGCCTCATTAAGCTGCGTGCTGGGGAGCAGAGCCAGCACAGCCAGCTCCCACCTGCGGCCACTGTAACAGCCAAGAGCAAGCTCCCCTCTGCGGCTGCCAGAACAGCCAGGAGCCAGCTCCCCCTGCAGCCGCGGGAACAGCCAGCTCCCCTTGCAGCACACCTGACGGGGCTGTCTGCCCTGTAAGACTCCTGTCCGGTCGCCCACAGGTAGCTATATTATGTGTCAGTGTGTGTCTGTGTGATGGTGTGTGTGTGTGTCATGGTCTGTGTAATGGTGCGTGTGTGTTTCATGGTCTGTGTAATGGTGTGTGTGTGTGTGTCTGTGTCATGGTGTGTGTGTCTGTGTCATGGTCTGTCTGTGTCATGGCATGTGTCTGTCAAGGTGTGTGTGTGTGTGTGTGTGTGTGTGTGCCTGTCATGGGATGTGTGTGTGTGTGTGTCTGTCATGGTATGTGTGTGTGTCTGTCATTGTGTGTGTGTGTGTCTTTCTGTCATTGTGTGTGTGTGTCTGTCATGGTGTGTGTGTGTGTCTGTCAAGGGGTGTGTGTAAGACTCCTGTCCGGTCGCCCACAGGTAACTACATTATGTGTCAGTGTGTGTCTGTGTCATGGTGTGTGTGTGTGTCATGGTCTGTGTCATGGTGTGTGTGTCTGTGTCATGGTGTGTGTGTCTGTGTAACGGTCTGTCTGTGTCATGCCGTGTGTCTGTCAAGGTGTGTGTGTGTGTGTGTATGTGCCGGTCATGGTATGTGAGTGTGTCTGTCATGGTATGTGTGTTTGTCTATCTGTCATTGTGTGTGTGTCTGTCTGTCATGGTGTGTGTGTGTGTCTGTCAAGGGGTGTGTGTGAGTCTATCATGGCGTGTGTCTGTCATGGTGTGTGTGTGTCTGTCATGAAATGTGTGTGTCTGTCAAGGTGTGTGTGTCTGTCATGGTGTGTGTGTTTATGTGTCTGTCAAGGTGTGTGTGTCTGTCATGATGTGTGTGTGTCTGTCAAGACGTGAGTGTCTGTTAAGACATGTGTGCGTCTGTCATGGTATGTGTGTGTCTGTCAAGACATGTGTGTCACTGTCATGGTATGTGTGTCTGTCATGGAGTGTGTGTGTCTGTCATCTGTCGTGGTATATGTGTGTGTCTGTGTCTGTCATGGTGTATGTGTGTGTCTGTTTAAAAATAGTGTTTTTACTCACCTTTTTTTTCCACGCCGTGCTGCGGGACTAGCATAGATTTTTTTCCAGGGCTGCTTTGTATCCCCAGTCCGGCCCTGTACGTGGTACATAGTCCCCTTATCTGTGAGGCATTTCCAGCATCTATTGGAGGTGTTGGGGTAAATGCAGAACAGTTCCATATGGGAAGCATAGCTCGTCCTGCCTTTGTGTCCCATAAAGGCATTTCTCCACTGGTCCCTGTCAAAGGTTTTACCAATGTCTATGGGCCACTGTGTTTCAAAGGAATCTGGTGTCTTCTTAGTGGGCGTGTGTAACAGAGCTGCCTGTACCCTGGCTGCACCGACGGATTCTCCTAGTGCTTCTCAAGGACCATCTGCACCGCACCTGACACCATAGCCCCCGCTGACTCCATTAACTGCCGTAGCTTGGTTAGGGTCTCGCCATCTCCTTCCCACCCTGGTCCAACCTCTGGATCCATGACCGTGTGGGAAGGACCTCTCCTCCAGGAGAGTAAAGCTGTATAGCTGAAAAGAGCTCTTACAAGAGCTAGCAGTTATATAGCTGTTATAGCTGTTCCCTACAACACGAGACGAGGCTGCGAGTTGAGGGTAAGAAGGTCTGGTTTATTTAGCACAAAGGCATTTATTTTATACACATTTTCAGGCCAGAGGCACACCCCCTGGATCTGATGGAACACAGGGACAAAAGGGACACAATAATTATTACTGTAACACTCCCACATACAGTCAGCAAGCCCTCCCCTCTGCCTGTGATATAATTAACAAAGACAATGGACTAAGTCAATTAACTCTAAGCAGAAAAAAACCATACATTTTTATAAACCAAAAGTAACCCAAAATACATATCCCCACAAAAGTCACATCCCCTGAAAGCCCCGATCTGGGTGAACAACATATCCAAAAATCACCCAGATCGGTTCAGGGGTTAAGGAATTTCCTGGAAGTTTTATTTTTGCCACACCGTGCACATGGTCCCATGCCCAAAACAGTTCCATACACTCAACGACAAAACACTGCAGGACAATTTAAGATGGCTGCCGCCACATGTTTGAATCTGTTCCAGTTAAAAGTCCAAGGGGCAGAAACAGTACTTTTAAACATGGGTTATCACAGAGCCCATAGTCCCAGGGTAGGAGGCTGGCAATCAGGCCCCTCCAAAAGCCAGTGGCAAGGTGCAGTTCGTCACAGCCTGTCCAATGTGTTATACAGAAAGGAGAACATTTTCCTGGGAATGGATGTGGACATGCACAAGCTCTCAATGTAGGATGTTAATGGTGGTGGCTTATGGTTGATAGCATTGGCAAGCAAAGATTTTAGTTGGAGGTATGAGAACACAGCATGCAGATATATTTTTGTTGAAGGACCGGGAATTGCAACAGTGATTCTTGGTGATATAGGTGAGATATGTGTGTGCAACCCCCTTTAATCCAAGGGCGATAGTCAAATGTGGGGTTGAGTGTAGACTATAAAGCGGTGTAGCTTGCGCCCAGTCATGTCTGTATCTCAAATAGCTGTCTTGTAGTAGAGCTTGACATCTGGGAGGCCCAGGCCACCCTCTGCTATAGGTCTGCACAGAAGTTTGGTGGCTACCCTTACCTTGCGGTTAGCCCAGATGAATCTTACAAAGTTTTTTTTTTAGTTTTTCAAGATATTGTTGGGGTAGGAGGATTTGTAACATCCTCACTAAGTAGTGGAATTTGAATAGCAATACCATCTTGATTGCTACCAATCTGCCTATCCAGGAGAGAAACTTCCCCTCCCATCCCCTCAGAGATTACGCTATAGTCCGCTGCAGTGGTTCATAGTATAGTGTGAATAGATCTTTCAGATTTTGTGTAAGTTTGAAGCCTAAAAAGGAAACGTAGTCCTGCCTCCAGTCTAGGGAGAAGGTATGTTGCAAATGTTCTATGGTGGATTTAGGGAAACCTATCCCCATAGCTTGTGTTTTCATAACATTTAATTTGTAGTATGATTGTTTTCCGTATTCAGTCATTTCTTTTAGAAGATTGGGCAAGCATATGTGAGGTCGGGTGAGAGTGAGCAGGACATCCTCACTGAGGACATCCTCAATGAAGGATCTAAAATTCAAAGTAGTGAAAGGGGTTTTAAAAATACCCAAGAAAGAAAAAACTTTTGAAGCCAGAATGATCAATTGTTTAACAGCAAGAATAGAGGATGAGGATATGTGTGTGTGTATATATGTGTGTACATATACATATATATGGGACTATGTATGTGTAGGCACATGTATTGGTGCTTGTGTGTGGATGTATGTGTAGGTGTGCATGTACATATATTTGGCCATTCGGTTGTATTTATATGTACAGTTGCAAGAAAAAGTATGTGAACCCTTTGGAATGATATGGATTTCTGCACAAATTGGTCATGTTATGTGATCTGATCATCATCTATGTCACAACAATAGACAATGACAGTCTGCTTAAACTAATAACACACAAAGAATGAAATGTTGCTATGTTTTTATTGAACACACCATGTAAACATTAACAGTGCAGGTGGAAAAAGCATGTGAACCCCTAGACTAATGACATCTCCAAGAGCTAATTGGAGTGAGATGTCAGCCAACTGGATGAGATTGGAGGTGTTGGTTACAGCTGCCCTGCCCTATAAATAACACACACCAGTTCTGGGTTTGCTTTTCACAAGTAGCATTGCCTGATGTGAATGATGCCTCGCACAAAAGAGCTCTCAAAAGACCTACGATTAAGAATTGCTGACTTGCATAAAGCTGGAAAGGGTTATAAAAGTATCTCCAAAAGCCTTGCTGTTCATCAGTCCACAGTAAGACAAATTGACTTACAAAAGTCACTGGCAAATGCTAACATCCCTGTTAGCAAATCTACAATATGTAAAACACTAAACAAGAATGGATTTCATGGAATGATACCATAGAGGAAGCCATTGCTGTCCAAACAAAACATTGCTGCACGTTTACAGTTTGCACAAGAGCACCTCGATGTTCCACAGCAGTACTGGCAAAATATTCTGTGGACAGATGAAACCAAGATTGAGTTGTTTGGAAGAAACACACAACACTATGTGTGGCGAAAAAAAGGCACAGCACACCAACATCAAAATATCATCCCAACTGTGAAGTATGGTGATGGGGGCATCATGGTTTGGAGCTGCTTTGCTGCGTCAGGGCCTGGACGGATTGCTATCATCGAAGGAAAAATGAATTCCCAAGTTTATCAAGACATTTTGCAGGCCATCTGTCTACCAGCTGAAGCTCAACAGAAGATGGGTGTTGCAACAGGACAATGACCCAAAGCATAGAAGTAAATCAACAACTGAATGGCTTAAACAGAAGAAAATACGCCTTCTGAAGTGGCCCAGTCAGAGTCCTGACCTCAACCCGTTTGAGATGCTGTGGTATGACCTCAAGAAAGCGATTCACACCAAACAGCCCAAGAATATTAAAGATTAATGGTCAAGAATTAAAGATGACCGTTGTGCATGTCTGATCTGCAACTACAGGAAACGTTTGGTTGAAGTTATTGCTACCAAAGCAGGTTCAACCAGTTATTAAATCCAAGGGTTCACATACTTTTTCCACCTGCACTGTGAATGTTTACATGGTGTGTTCAATAAAAACTTGGCAACATTTCATTCTTTGTGTGTTATTAGTTTAAGCAGACAGTGATGGTCTATTGTTGTGACTTAGATGATGATCAGATCACATTTTATGACCAATTTGTGCAGAAATCCATATCATTCCAAAGGGTTCACATACTTTTTCTTGCAACTGTATATTGTTGTATGTACTTGTTTATACTTGTACTTATACACTATTTCTGTACAAATGTACATGTGTGTGAGTGTGTGTGTCTGTCTGTGTATGCTGGATATAGGCTTTCAGACATATTCTGAAACTCTAGGATGGGAATTCATGCATTCATAATATAAGTAATTATTTTGTTTTTACTCTCCCCTTCTAACACCGTCTTCAGCACTGTTTGCTTGTTTTTTTCTCTCTCTCCCACCTAACTCTGTGATCTTCACACAATATATTTACGACCCTCTGCGAGAATGATGTCTATTTTCTATCAAACCTGTGTCTTATCTGCACTCATGTCTGTTTAACCCCTGTATCACAACTCAACTTTGAATGCTATGTATCGTCTTGCTCAGAAATGCTTGTCATTAAAAAATTGTGTTAATCCAATAAAAAAGGTATTACAAGATACAAATTGTATCTGTTTTTTACAAATATATATATATATATATATATATACACACACACTCACTAAACAGAAAGTGGAAACAATTCTCAGTCATTAACCTCTTATGAACATAATGGTAGTAATGGTATTAAGACTTTTTGTGAAGGGGTTAGGAAGGGAGATAAAATATTTTTAAAAAACATAAATATAATAAGACAAACAAAGGGATATACACTGAGACTGAACGCCATATATGGCTTACTCAAGGAAGCAGAAATGAAGCATACTATTTAAATGATTAATTTCTACTCAGTTTTAAAAGATGAACATGAAATTACAGTTCTTAAAGCCAAGGGGAATGATGAAAATTGATTTACTGAAAATGAGATAGCTTTAGATCTCTTTAAATTAAAAGGGGATATGTCTATGGAACAGTATGGCATTCATCCAAGAATAATAAAAGTACTAAGATTTGTGTTGGCAGCTCCACTATTGACCTTTTTACACTTTCTTTAACAATTTCAGTACAAATTAAGTTTTTTTGTGAAACAGTGCCATTATAATATATTTTATATGTAGGTAAGTTTATTAAAAACAGTGAAATGCTATAACGCAAACTGCAGTAACTGATAAACAATCATGCTAGCTACTTTGGAATAAGAGAATCTAGCTTCCGGCAATGAGGCTCACATGATCACTTTCAGTTCAAATCCTACACAAGTAAACTGTAACAGTTACAGGTGACCCTAGTGATAATTTAATAATATTAGATTTCTCATACCCTCTTTTTTTTTTTGCTTTACTGCACTTGATTATGGTCTCCTTAACTAAAAAGTGTAAACCAGACTTCCTTTGTTTGCCTTATTATATTTATGTTTTTAACCCCTTAGTGACCAGACCACTTTTCAATTTTCTTACCATTAAGGACCAGGGCTGTTTTTACATTTATGTGGTTTGTGTTTAGATGTAATTTTCCTCTTACTCATTTACGGTAACCACACATATTATATACCATTTTTCTAAAGATACTATTATTTTCATCATATCATATAATTTAATATAAAAAAAATTATAAAATATAGAAAAAATAAAAAATAAACTTTTTTTAACTTTGACCCCCAAAATCTGTTACTCATCTACAACCACCACAAAACACCCATGCTAAACGGTTTCTAAATTTTGTCCTGAGTTTAGAAATACCCAATGTTAACATGTTCTTAGCTTTTTTGAAACTTTATAGGGCTATAAGTACCAGTAGCACTTTGCTATTTCCAAACCATCCTTTTCCAAAATTAACGCAAGTTCCAATGTAACACTGATATCTGTCAGGAATTCCTGAATAACCCTTCACATGTATATATTTTTTAAAAGAAGATCATTTCAGGTATTAAACTCGTATTTTAAACTTTTCATGCAACCATTTTACCACCAATCTATGCAAAATTTAAAATAAAATAAAAAAATAATTGGTGATTTGTTTTTGACACACACAGCAATTTAAGAATACATGTACTGAGAAGTGTAAGGGTTACTTCCAATGAACACCCCAATATGTGTTCAGCAACATCTCCTGAGTACAGTGAGGACAAAAGGCAGGACAAAACTCAGGCACCTCCTCCCCTCCAACCCTTCCCCTCTCCCCCACCTTCTAAATACACACACACACACACACATTCACTGACAGATACACATACACTAGCTAACAGACACACACACACACACACATTAACAGACACACACTCACTCACTAACAGACAAACACTAACAGATACACACACTCACACACACTAACAGACACACACACACACACACACACAGACTCATTACATAAATATGCACGTAGAGTGTAAATATACAGTTGCATATGTGAACCCTTTGGAATGATATGGATTTCTGCACAAATTGGTCATAAACTGTGATCTGATCATCATATAAGTCACAACAATAGACAATCAATGTCTGCTTAAACTAATAACACACAAAGAATGAAATGTTGCCATGTTGTTATTGAACACACCATGTAAACATTCACAGTGCAGGTGGAAAAAGTATGTGAACCCTTGGATTTAATAACTGGTTGAACCTCCTTTGGTAGCAATAACTTCAACCAAACGTTTCCTGTAGTTGCAGATCAGACGTGCACAACGGTCAGGAGTAATTCTTGACCATTAATCTTTACAGAACTGTTTCTGTTCAGCAATATTCTTGGGATGTCTGGTGTGAATCGCTTTCTTGAGGTCATGCCACAGCATCTCAAACGGGTTGAGGTCAGGACTCTGACTGGGCTACTTCAGAAGGCGTGTTTTCTTCTGTTTAAGCCATTCTGTTGTTGATTTACTTCTATGCTTTGGGTCATTGTCCTGTTGCAACACCCATCTTCTGTTGAGCTTCAGCTGGTAGACAGATGGCCTTACGTTCTCCTGCAAAATGTCTTGATAAACTTGGGAATTCATTTTTCCTTCGATGATAGCAATCCATCCAGGCCCTGACGCAGCAAAGCAGCCCCAAACCATGATGCCCCCACCACCATACTTCACAGTTGGGATGAGGTTTTGATGTTGGTGTGCTGTGCCTTTTTTTCGCCACACATAGTGTTGTGTGTTTCTTCCAAACAACTCAACTTTGGTTTCATCTGTCCACAGAATATTTTGCCAGTACTGCTGTGGAACATCCAGGTGCTCTTGTGCAAACTGTAAACATGCAGCAATGTTTTGTCTGGACAGCAGTGGCTTCCTCTGTGGTATCCTCCCATGAAATCCATTCTTGTTTAGTGTTTTACATATTGTAGATTCGCTAACAGTGATGTTAGCATTTGCCAGTGACTTTTGTAAGTCTTTAGCTGACACTCTAGGATTCTTCTTCACCTCATTGAGCAGTCTGCGCTGTGCTCTTGCAGTCATCTTTACAGGATGGCCACTCCTAGGGAGAGTAGCAGCAGTGCTGAACTTTCTCCATTTATAGACAATTTGTCTTACCATGGACTGATGAACAGCAAGGCTTTTGGAGATACTTTTATAACCCTTTCCAGCTTTATGCAAGTCAACAATTCTTAATCGTAGGTCTTCTGAGAGCTCTTTTGTGCAAGGCATCATTCACATCAGGCAATGCTTCTTGTGAAAAGCAAACCCAGAACTGGTGTGTGTTTTTTATAGGGCAGGGCAGCTGTAACCAACACCTCCAATCTCATCTCATTGATTGGACTCCAGTTGGCTGACATCTCACTCCAATTAGCTCTTGGAGATGTCATTAGTCTAGGGGTTCACATACTTTTTCCACCTGCACTGTGAATGTTTACATGGTGTGTTCAATAAAAACATGGCAACATTTCATTCTTTGTGTGTTATTAGTTTAAGCAGACTGTGATTGTCTATTGTTGTGACTTAGATGATGATCAGATCACATTTTATGATCAATTTGTGCAGAAATCCATATCATTCCAAAGGGTTCACATACTTTTTCTTGCAACTGTACATACATATTTATATATTTGAAGTCTATGTGCATATTTATGAAATTATTTATGTAATTATGTATATAGACATATGCATATTTCATATTATTATTTTTATTTATTTATATATACATAGATATAGAAAGATTTTATTTTTTATTATTAGTATTATTATTTTTATTTTTTTGTGTGTCCTGATGAAAGGGAGGGAGGGAGGATGAGAGAGAGAGAGGGAGAGTGGGAGGGAAGGAGGGAGTTCGTTTTTATTTTACATTTAAAAAACAAAAAAATTTGTACAAGTTTGTTTTTCTTCACTGAGTGACTCGATGCTCTGCCTTACTGCCGGGCACCATGTGGAGCAATCCGGAAGTGATCACTACAGGGGAGCAAACACCCTGCAGCCCTGCAGTGAGGGGGGTATTGCAGGGTGCCTCAACATCGAGGAATCGCTACAATACCATCAGAGCGGCTGGAAGTGAACATGATCACTTTCAGCGCTCTAATTCGCCGCTGGCGTATCAGATACGTCCACGGTCTTTAAGGACCATTTTTTGTCGGACATACCTAATACATCCGCGGTCAGGAAGGAGTTAAAAAATATTTTATCTCACCTTTTTAACTAGTTCACTAAAAGTCTTAATAAAATTACTACCATTATGTTCATAAGAGGTTAATGACTGAGAATTGTAGATCCCGTGTTTACTGTACTTATCAGCTATACCTTGCCCTAAGTAGGTCAAAATGTTCATCCACCTCATTATATCTTTTGGGCATGGGAAACTTGCCAGCATTTTGGTTAAATGTTTCATTGTAACTAACGCTAAACTTAATGAAATTCCAACTAATCACGTCAGATTTTTGGTGATCAATAAGCATTATAGCGGTTTAGATAAATGTAATTACAGCATTTCAAGGCTTATCATGAGCAGATAAATTTTTGTTCAAATATTGAATCCGAGGTCTATACTTTACATTGGAAATTTTGAAATTGGTGAATTCAATTAATTGGTTGACTAGCAAACACTGGGCCACTGGGAAAATAGTTAGAAAAATGGGGTCAGTATGGCACCCACATTAGTATATATGTTTAGAAAAGTACCAGAGAAAAACAATTCGGGCTACGGCTGTAGAAATCTACGAAGGGACATAAAACACAAAATAGTGTGATACTGTTACAGTATAAAATTGTGTGCAGCAATATATACACTCACTAGATGTAGACGAATTAAAGCATTCTTAAGGTGCCTCCCCCGAAGTTTCGCATAGGACCTGTTTTTGCTGCTGTATATATCCTATGCTGAATGGTGACTGCTGATTATTTTATTTAATAAATTCACTTGTTTTTTACCCTCAACCTGTGTTGGATCTACTCTCTGGAGGTGTAAAGAGGGATCCTTAGCCCCTTACTACTTCCGGGGAGGCACCTTAAGAATGCTTTAATTGCTGCACACAATAGAATAGTGTAACAGTATCACACTATTTTGTGTTTTATGTCCCTTTGTAACTTTATACAGCCGTATCCCGAATTGTTTTTCTCTGGTACCATTCTATATCTGGCATAGGTCGTCTTTGGTTAACGACCTTGGGAGGCTGTTTTTCTGTTACCCAAAGTTAAGTATTACTCTACATTTCTTGCATTTCACTGTTTTGATTTTCTCAGCTTTGGTGTTATATTTGTTAGTTATCTGTTAGTATATATTTTTGCTTGATTTTTAACAATCTTTTTATTGAGGAAGAGTGTAGCAAGAGTATACAAACATTGCATTGTACAATATTTCATTACTAAATGTATGACACATAAATAGAACTGCCAAAAGTGTTTATGCGACAATAATATGTACTCAATATAACGTTGATGAAAACATAACATGGTTTGTTGGAATGGGTCCAACAACTCCTCTTCTTTTTAGTAATTTTTTATTTTTATTTTAAAATACAAACTACACCACTATTTTAGTGATGTAGTTTCTAAATCAAAATACAACAACTTTTGGTTCCGTTGCCATCTGGCTGCAACACATTAGGGCTCTAAGACCAAGAAACAATCTAATTAGACAATTTAGACAACATAAAAATAGCAAACAACTTTATACACCAGATAGCTAACTCTAAAAACTACCTAACACTACTTCGCCACCGATGGTAGTGCAGTTCACCAGATTCAGCTTGCCACATAAATTTCATCCTTAAAAACCCAGGTTTCTAGTGTCACAGAGCAGACTACCACCAACTGACACACCTGGCAGACCTGCCAACCAAACTTAAAGGCAAACTGCTCCATGCTAAGAGAGGGTGCATACACAAAATCATGTTAATACCTTTTTTTTTATGTTATATTGCCAGATTCTAACTCCCCCACATACACTCCACCAGCCCCCGCAGACTTTAACATTAAATCAAGCCTGTACATTATTAAGTATTGCAGAGGGAATTACTAGCAGCTCACGGACTGACTATGCCAATAGTAGGGGTTCCACCTAAGAGATCTACCTAAGAGCTCCAAATCTCCATTATATATTTATCACATCATTTGACTGTTCTTAATGGCTGGGTTTTTATTAAATGGACTCTTCAAACTCTTAGTCCATATCTAGGACTAATCCTACCGAAAAAAAACAGCATTGCATAGGAAGGAAGTTGTCTGATTCCTGTGGAATATGGAAAGATGCCGGAATATGGAAAGATGCCGGCCACTGCGGACCCATACGTATTTATAACCCCATGTCCACCCACGGTATTGACAATGTCAACGTGCGTGTGATGTTACGCAAAGGAAGTGCACGCAAGTTCCGGGGTCAGAGGCCGGGTACAGATTTAAACTCCTTTATAGCCTTTCCTCATTGCCCTGTCGAGGTTTCCCTTAGTGGTTGTCCGAGAGTGTGTTTCTGAGTGTTTATTTCTGGTTAATGACTTTGGCTTCATTTTGACTTCCCTGCATTCTGGTATCCTTGACTTTTGGCTTTCCCTCATCGTGTTGTCTCATTCTGTATCCCCAACCTCGGCAAGTATTCTGACTATTCTCTGTTACGTTAAATCCAGCCATTCTAAGGCCCGGTAAGACGTTACCTTTAGTCCAAGGTGTGATACAGTTCTGCATGCTGGATCAACTAGTAATCTTGACACATGCACGCATCACTGACCCAGGAATCACCTCTATTGTCCGGCTGAGTGACTGCCACTACAGGTGTTACTAATATAAATACTGCCTTTTCTACAAAACGTACTTCAACCAAGTCGGAGCGTCCCGCCAACAAACACCATCACTCATAACTCTCATTATGCCAAACATCATCCACATCTCCTCAGGGCTCTGACGGGGAAGAAGATTCACTTCAATAATTATCCCACCCTTCCACTTTTTCTCTACCAGCATCTGCCATAGCCAGGGAAGTTACAACTATATTAAAATCTCTTTTTGAGAATCAGTTTAAAGATTTAAAAGACAAACATAAAATTACAGGAAAAGCTCTACTGAAAGATTTAAAAGAATCACTTGATTTGATACACAATTATCAACTCTGGAATCTTGCCAAAGTAATACTGAAAACAACCTGCATCACCTCCAAGCCACAGTACAATCACAACAATATACAATAAGAACTTTGCAGGATAAACTAGATGACTTAGAAAATCACAGAAGAAAAACAATAATGTATGCTTCCCAAGGCCGGTGCAAGGATTTTTGCCACCCTAGGCAGGTTTTACTCCACAAGATAAAACATTGCCTTACCTTGAAGGGTTAAACAAGCCTCTAGTAGCTGTCACACTGCCAGCCACTAGAGACACATCTGCTACAATGCCATGTTTAACTATGAGAAGCGTTGGAAGTGCGCTTGCTACTTATGCACTTCAGGTCCCCAATGCTCCTGTATGAGGAACATTGGATTGGAACAGCATTGCACCATCAGTGACATTAAGTAAGATAAGGAGGCAAGCAGTGCAGAGGGAGTCTTGGTGCTTGATAAATGTAAGTAATCTATGTAGGGACAGAGACACTATAGTATTCAGAATATAGGTTTAGATTCCTAACACTATAGTATTCTTATAAAATAATTGATTTCTTTTAATTTTGTTAAAATGGTCCTTTTATGCCCAAATGCAATTACTGATAGAGACATACATACACACATAAACCCACAAACACATACACACACACGCATTTACTCACTCAAACAATCTGTAACCAATGCACACACAAATTCAGTGACTCACACAGAGTAACACACACACACACTGACTCAAGCAGACATAAACTAACTCATGTAGACTGACATATACACACCCACATTGAGCCAAGCATACACACACTCTGACCCATGCAGACAAACACACACACACGTACTGACCCATGCAGACACACACACACCCAAGCAGACACACACACACAGACCCAAGCAGACCCAGACACTGACCCCAGCACACACACACATACACTGGCCCAGGCACACACACACACACACACACACAGACTGATGCAGACTGACACACATGCACACACACTGACCCAAGCAGACTTACACACACTGACCCAAGCATACACACACTGACTGAAACAGGCTGACACACCCACAATGAAGTCCCCCTCTTGCCTTCATTTTATAGGGTCTTTCCGTGGGTCCTAGTCCAGGCCTCGCTGCCTTGATTCTCTTTTAGCTCTGCTATGCGATGTGGCATATGAGGCATTTTGGGGGATGGGGGCTCTCTGTGACCCTTGCTGGCTGAGGTTGAAGGCACTAGGCGCTAGTCTGCAGCTATGTAAGTGCTCCCTAGCGCGTGGTGTCATGACCAGGCAATACACAATTTGACCCACATAGCGGTAAAGCTGCTTCCAGTGCCCCCCTTAAGTAGCGCCCTCGGCGGCTGCCTAATCGGCCTATAGGATGCGCTGACCCTGATGCTTCGTAGATCTCAATGAATGGATACAGCCTAGCGATATTTCATACTTCCTTCCTAATTGACTGATGGAGTTGCTCCAATTGCAAGATCTGAAGCAACTCAAATTGCAGAGAGAGATCACTGAGTGTGCCCAGAGTTCTAAAAAAACCTAGACCAGTAATTGCTATATTTCTGAATTACAATGATGTGATGAAAATATTACAAGCCTATAAGTAAATAATGATCTTCTCTACCAAAATCATAAAGTTCTAGTTTTCAAATATTATTTTACCTAGGTAGCACAATTCAGGAAAGCATTTGCACAAATCTTTTCAATAGTTTTTATTATTGTTTTAAATAATAATAAAAATAACAATTGTACATTTTTGTCATTGTTTCTAACAATCAATAGTATTTAAACAGTATTGTAAATGAACAGTGACAACATAGCAAAGATCTTTATTATGGTAACATTATTAATACTAGGAGCAACAACTCAAGATCATAAATGAAGAAAAACATAAAAAATAAAAATAATAAACTGGGGAAAAAAGAATAAATTGCACATCCATAGTATGATATGAAATAATTAAAGTGGAAAATGGAAGAAAACAATGAATACAATTTCTTACGTCGTATATATTTATATAGGTATTGTAAAATGAATGACAAATGCTGTAAATAAGGAGTGATAAATCGTTTTTTGGTCAGGTGGAAACATAGTCAAGCTTGTACTTACTCCTCATTACCATCTCCCACTCAGACCAGTCATGTCTGAGAAATACATTGGTAGCCAAAGGTACTCAGAGAGCAAGTTCACATCTTAACAGAGGGACTTGTAACAGATTTCCAACATCCATACAGATTTCCAACATACAATCTGGCGAGCCCCCCCCCCTCCGCTAACCCTGAGCTATTGAAGTATGGATAATTTAATCCTAGTTGGTTTTCTAAAAACAAAAATTGATTTAGCTGAGATAAGGAGGTGGCCTGACATAATTTTTTTTGAATTGGTAAATCCTCAGGGAGACATTTATGTAAACATAATCTAGGAGTTAAATCTGCAGGGAACTCAGTGATAGGTATGATAATTTCCAATATTTTCTGCCAATAGTTGGATAGTTTTGGGCATGACCAGAAAATGTGGTATAAAGTACTTGTCTGTCCACGGCCTCTCAAACATAAAATAGATTTGGAGAAGCGTTCTTGGAACATTTTAAATGGAGATAAATACCAAATGAGATTTTAAGTGGGAAATGCAACGTGTAATAGCTTTCAATGCAAGTAATGATTCATGCCATTCTTTCACTGTGAATACCTCACCCAGATCACTCTTCCACTTTGTCATGTATGGCAATTTAATGCCTACTTGTCCTGCAAAAAAGGCATAACACATGGAAATGGTTTGTTTCTAGATTTGAGATTTCCAATTTTCTAGAATTCGGACCCAGGTCGGAAATCCCAAAATGCTCGCTAATTTTTTTATCCAAATTTGCATGTGCTCAGGCATCAAAAACACTTAAGTGGAATCTCTTTTGTAGCTGTTCAAATGTTAAAAATTTAGAAGATAGAAAAAAAAATCATTAATACAATGAATCGAATGGGAGGACCAATAGTCTACATCTAATTCAGGCATGGCTAATTTTAATTCTGACAGATGAGTGGTTCTAGACCAGACAGCAAAAGGGTTAATTTTTCGATATAGTATATTCCAAGCCTTAATAGTGGTCTTGGTCATAAGAAACATGTCCACCAACCTTGTGCGCTGAGATGGAAGCAACCATAGACTATCTTTAATCAAATGCAGAGAGAGTTTGCAAGCCTCCATCTCAAGCCAAAAGGGATGGTCATGCTCTTGATTGAATTTCAGCAACATCGCTGCATTAGTTGCATAATAACAATGAATACAATCTGGCGAGCCCCCCCCCTCCGCTAACCCTGAGCTATTGAAGTATGGATAATTTAATCCTAGTTGGTTTTCTAAAAACAAAAAAAAAGATAAAGGTATCGAAAGGGGGAAGGCTCTAAGAAAATATAAAATTTTGGGAAGGAGAGTCATTTTAAACGAATTAACCCTACCTAACAATGAAATTTCCAGACTACAACACCTCTCAAAATTCTTCCTAAAGTCAGCCCAGACCTTACCCAGGTTATAAGAATGCATCTTGGAAAGGTTCTTGCATAGGTTAATGCCCAGGTAAGAGATATAAGAGTCCCTCCAATCTAAGTTAATCTGACCTTTCAAAGTGTCTAAATCATACCAAGGTATGTAGAAAGAGAGAGCTTGAGTTTTAGTCTGTATTTAATTTATAGAACGAAATTTCGCCAAAATCCTGCAGGATCGACATCAACTGAGTAATTGAAGTAATTGGGTTTTTAAGCGATAACATGATGTCGTCTGCAAAAAGGCCTACTTTATGTTCCTTACCCCCTACTGCAATACCTTTGATATCTGCATTGCAGCGTGTCATCTCAGCCAGGGGTTCCATTGGCAGCACAAACAGGAGTGGATACAATGGGCACCTCTGTCTGGTCCCATTGGACAATGAAACAAAATCAGTGGCAGTTGGTTGACAATATAGTGTAAACACACTGATAAAGGGGTCTGAGATGTTAAGACAAGACTTCCCTCACGTAATCCCAATGGATCCAATTGAAGGATTTCTCCGCATCCAAAGATAGGGGCAAAGAAGAGTAGATTTAAGATGAATAATCAAATTCATGAAACGCCTGGTGCCATCTGGAGCCTGACGGTTCATAACAAAACCTACCTTGTCTTTGTCAGTTATGGACGGAAGAAATCGATTAAGTCTTTTAGCTTAAATTTTTTTTATAAATCTTTGTGTCATTATTAATTAATGAAATGGGACGAAAATTCGAGCAGACATTAGATGTCTTACCAGGTTTAGGTAACTTGACTATTTGTGCTCACAAAGCCTACCCCGGCATTCCCCCTGTGTTCCAATAATGATTGGATAGGTAAGTTAAATGAGGGGTTAGAACACCAGAGAAACACTTATAGTATGTCATGGTAAAACCATAAGGCCCCGGGGCTTTGCCTTGTGGGATCAAATTAATGGAATCTGTAATTTCTTTTGAGGTGGTGGGTGAATTTAGAATATGCAATATATCCGTAGATATCATTTTTAAAGAGATCCTGTCCAGAAAAGAGCGTATTGTATCAGATGTGGGCTGTATCGTATTGGGATTGGAAACCAAATTATATTTTTTTTTTGTAGTATTCCGCAAACATATTGCTTATCTTAACCGAATGAGTTACTTTAATGCCTCTCTTATCCAGTAGATGCTCAATTCTGGATTGGGAAGCTCTGTGGCGTAGTCTAGCATAAAAAAACCTGTTTCAATCTCCTCAACATCAAGACCGTGTGTTCCTGGAGAGTGCTAATTTTAACTATAACATCTTAAATCTTTGCCGTGAGGGGTAAGGAAGGGCCAATTTTGTTAGCCTTATTCAAAGCATACAGTTCTTATAGACCACCTTTTTTTCAAGTAGGAGGCTTGTTGTATAAATTGTCCCCTAAGAACCGCTTCATAGGTATTCCACAACGAAGTGTCCTGCAAATATAGAGCCAAATTTTCCCTAAAATAATTATTAATCGCTGATTCAGCCAATGTTTTATTCTCAAGCTCAGTAACTAAGTAATCGCTATGTCTCCATTTTCTGTTTGGGTTCGACTGGAAAGACTCGTCTATACACATCATTATGGGGGCCAGAGCGCAAAACAAGGGGTATAATATTCTCACCAACCAAGAACCTGTCAATCCGAGAATACATGTTATATGTGCAATGTATAGTCTTTCTCTCCTTCATGCTGTACACGCCAACACTCAAATAGGCCCTGGGATGAAATAAATTTGGAACAAATGTCAGCCAATTTTTCACTATTATGATTTTTAGCTGCACTATTTGCATCTCTAACAATATTGTAGTCACAGTCTAAAACAAATTTGGTGTCACCACCCAAAAGTAATCTGCCTCTGAACCCATCCGAAACTTTACTAACAATAGATTTCAAAAAACGAAATTGCCCAGAGTTAGGGGAATACAGATTTACCAGAGTGGACTCAGTACTATTAACTGAACCTTTCCAAAGTAGGTATCCGCCATATGGATCCAAAGTCATGTCCTCTGTGTGGCAAGCTACAATTTTACAAAAAAATATGGAGACACCCCTAGATTTTTTACAAAATGTAGAGTGATACCAGGTAAGATAATTTTTCTTTAGAATACTGGGTACATTATCCATTTCAAACTGTGTCTCCTGAATGAACAACACCTCTGGTTTGTTGTGCTTCACTTTAAATAAAAGTCTCCTTTTGTGTGTATTGTTCAGTCCCCTCACAGTAAATGCTAAAACATTTAAAACCATTCCTATCACTCAAAAAGTGCAAACAAAAAAAAAAAAAACGGTGAAGGGATTTTAAAACGCCACACAACCCAAAATATATTTTAAAATTAAACTATCCTTCCTGAGTGAGTAAAGTCCACCTGACCGATTTATGTTTGACTCCGTGTATCACTAAAATATTATACCAAGTTATTACATCAAAGGAATAAAGCAGCACATTATGGATGACGTGATCCTTATTTGCCCAACATAAATAATAAAAGGGTAAAATAAACTTGGAGAAAACCCCCTAATAAGGTAAGAATTAAAAGTATGTTTCCAAATAGAATAAAAAATTAAGTATATATATAAAATAAGGCCATGAGAGGAGAAGTAAAACATTCCTCCATCCCAAAAAGATTTACAGGCCTACGTTGGGGGAGAGAAGACCGGGGACATTGGTCATTATAAAAAGTAAATAAAAGAAAACTAAAATAATGTAAGGTTATGTAGTACATTGTATTAATATAAAATTAAAAAGAACAAAAAGCAGAATATAAAATACATTAACAGTAAAATAATAATAATAATAAAAAAATACCCAAAAAAGAGAAAAATAACGTTAGAAGAATAAAAAAACAAAACAAATTAAACATAAATTCACAGAGCAAAAAAAATGACAAAAAGAAAGTCACAAATGTTTTTAATGTATATGATAAAAACAAACTAGTCTAGGAGACAGAAACCAGAATCTGAAGAACAATCTTCATAACAAATTCCAAGGGATAGGAACCCGTGACGAGCGGAATGAATGCAGAAATCCATAACTGATCTCCAGGAAGCATTGTTCTGGAAGCTCAGAATAATGAAAGGAAATCAGGAACCAGGAACAAAGAATGGGATGTCTACTCGAGCCAGAAACGAGGAACAGCAGGCCGTACTCAGGAATCATGGTTCTTCATAGGTATCATGCTTGCTCCTCTTGCAGTAAGGTGCAGATGTAGATGGGGATAAATTATGGGATGGAGCTGAGGATTCCCTGTTCATATGTTGATAAAGTTCCATGCCCTCTTCTAAAGTGGTGATGATATAATTTTGTGCATCCATCCGAAACAATACTTTAACAGGAAAGCCCCATCTATACCTGATGTTTCTGTGACGAAGTTTGGATATGAAGGGCTGGAACTCTCTACGCTTTTTCATATTGTATGCTAAAAAGTCTGGGAAAATCTTTATATTATTATACTCCTCAGCTAATCCAGATGTGTGTGTAGCTCCCAAGAATTCCTCCTTGACGTGGTAATAGTGGAAGTGAACTATTACATCACTGGGAGCCATTGCAGGTGCACTGTTAGGCTTGGGCAGTCTATGGATGGGGTCCAAAATCAGATCAAAGTTGGTGGCATTAGGTTTGACCGCCTTCACCATATATTGAAAATAATTAGGCAATTCCAGGTTGTCAACAGAGTCAGGGATTCCACTGATATGTAGATTATCTCATTGCTCAGGTCTTCTGCGTCCGCAGATTTTTCCGCCTGTTGATTAAATTGCTTTTGTAGATTTTCAACTTTCTCAAATAAGTCTAAGTGTGACTGTTCCTGGTAATGGAGTCTATTTTTGGCATCCTTTGTTCACGAAGTAATGTCCATACATGTCCATAAATAGCTTCAAAATCTTTTTTAAAGTCATTCCTGATTTCAAGTCTTTTATTTTTGATGAGGTCAATTAACATGTCAGCTGAAGCTGGCAGAACTGAAGACATCTCAGGTGGCATATTAGGATTGCTACTGTAGTAGAAATACTTTTTTTCTATATTGGTGGAAGCCATATTGGAAGTGGTAGTAGCCATCTTGGTGGTGGTGGTATTAACATCAGTAGTAACAGCCATCTTGGTAGTGACAATACTTTTTAATATGTGTGGCTGCGTTGGCACTTTAGGCACATCCCCCTCCATCTCTGTTTCAGCTTCTTCAGGGCTGTAAATTGCCCCTTCTTCGCCACTTATTGTCTGTGGCACTTTAAAATCCAAAGAGGTGGGGACCAAGGACTCCCCTGCCAGGGCCGACAGCTGTAAGGCCAAGGGACCTGGCGGGGATCGGGACCTCGCCCAATTCTCCCACTTATCAGTAGCCCGGTCACAAGTGTATTTAAGCGACCGGACTACTCCACTCTTAGACCACTCGTGGTCTTTGCAGCGCTCAGAGCACACATGCCTGCCTTCCATGATCGCCGCTTACAGATTGGATGCGCTCGCATATGTCTGGGGTCTAGGTGAGGGCCAAGCGGGTAAAGGTATCCCTGTGGGGTCCAGTGAGGATTCCTGTGGTAAAATAAGCCGCAATGTCAGTAAATAGGTAGGAGAGTGGGTTTGTAATTGTAGCGGATCGGCAATATTAAATCCCCGAATTCCGCTGGTACATACAGTAATCCACAGTCAAGCGCTGAAAAGCAAGGCAATATCCAAATCTCCCAGTAACCGGACGAAACACAGTTCTGAGAGTCAACTGAGGTCTTTATTTGCAGCTCCACAATTTATACAATTCCCCATACAAGGGGTTTCCTGAGTCCCATCCCAGGGGCATTCCCAGAGTGGACTACATGGGGAACTTGCATTACAGAGCTTTTCTCCCATCAGGCACTGCTGCACAAGAGGGATCCTCCCACTAGAATATACCGTTAAGTGGATTATCCCTCCGTGCAGCAGAACCGGCAATTTATATTAAAATACACAACTTTTCGAATATTCAGTCTATTTGCACGAATGGACGTTTGCTAGATAGCTGGGGTCTGAGTGCATCATTCGTGAGATTACCGCTCAGATCCCAGCTAAAACAACCGAACGCCGCATGAAAAACACATTAATTAAAATATATATTCAAAAGACCGATTGAAGTCTAGGGAACATAATACCGAACGGCCCGGAACTCCCGAACGGCCTGGAAGCTCAGCGGTGTTCGCGCCGTCGAGTAGCCGTTTTTAGTACCATGCACTCGATGACCAAACACTGCTGAGGGAACAAAGGATCCAAGATGGCCGACCGCCGCATGGTCGGTAGTCGAACGGCGGCCACCTAGGAGAGCCTCTAATTACCGATTGCAACATTGTTGCAATCGGTTAACAAGCGCCACACGTCTCTAAGTGTGTGGGTTATACATGGTGGTTATTTCGGTTCACGAACGGCCCGCAAAGGTGCCGTTCGTGAAACGAAATGAAATACAGCTATCTGCATTCGGCAGATAGCCAATACAGGAAACACACGGTATTACAGCCAGCATACATTATACTTAGTTAAACACATATCCCCACAGACATACAGGCAACACTTAAGGGCACAGTCTCTTTATATTGTCCAAGTGGCTAGGTTTGCCACAATGCTCCCCCACAACCAAGCCGGCATACACAGTCTGATCCCAACGGATCGGCTTGGGGATGTCCGGAGGAGGGCTCACTTCTCTAGGTCTGTTTGTCTAGATAACCCGCCGGCGTTACCGTTTTGTTTTCCAGGGTGATAATGAATGGTAAAGTCAAAAGGCTGCAGCACCAAACTCCAGCGCAGCAGTCTGGCATTGTCTCCAGCCACACGGTTCAGCCACACCAACAGGTTGTGATCTGTGAGCAAAGAAAAGGGTTGCCCATAGAGACATGGTTGTAACTTTTTCAGGGCCCACACCATGGCCAGGCATTCTTTTTCGATGGCGGCGTAGCTCACTTCTCGAGGTAACAGTTTCCTGCTCAAATATGCTATGGGATGTTCTCCGCCATCTGCTTCAACCTGGCTCAGTACTGCTCCCAATCCAAACATTGTAGCGTCTGTGTGGACAAAAAAAAAGGTTTAGTTGGTTCAGGATCAGCAAGTACAGGAGCATTTGTCAGAGCCGTTGATTAAATGCCTGTTCACACTCCGGGGCCCAGATGACCTCTCTGGGTAGGTTCTTACGCATCAAGTCAGTCAGGGGCTTGGCCAGGGCACTGTAGTTGGGCACAAACTTCCTATAATACCCAGCGGTACCTAAGAAGGCGAGGACTTGAGTTTTAGTCCTAGGGGTGGGCCACTTAGCTATGGCTTCAATCTTTGCGGGCTCAGGCTTCTGTTGCCCGCTCCCTACTCGGTGTCCTAAGTATTGCACCTCTGCCATCCCTATGTGGCACTTGCTAGGTTTTAAGGTGAGCCCTGCCTCTCCAATCCGATCTATTACGGCCCCTATGTGTCGTAGATGATCGTCCCAGGTCTGGCTATAGATGGCAATATCGTCCAGGTATGCACATGCATAATCCTGGAACCCATCCAGTAGCTGGTCCACCATCCGCTGGAATGTTGCGGGGGCGTTCTTCATCCCGAATGGCATGACTCTGAATTGGTACAAGCCAAACGGGATGACAAACGCTGACTTGGGGATGGCGTCCTAGGCTAGTGGAATTTGCCAGTATCCCTTACAAAGATCTATTGTAGTGAGATACTGACCTCTAGCCATCTTATCTAGCAGTTCGTCTATCCGGGGCATCGGGTAGGCGTCTGACACGGTTTTGTCGTTTAGCCTCCGGTAGTCCACACAAAACTGGGTTGTACCATCTTTCTTGGGAACCAGGACTACCGGCAATGCCCAGGGGCTATCGGAGTGTTCGTTAACCCCTAACTGCAACATCTCCTCAATTTCTTTCCTCATATGCTCCCGTACGGATTCGGGAATCCGATATGGGGTCTGTCGCATGGGAATCTGTCCCGGGGTTTCTACTCGGTGGGTGGCCAGTGGAGTGTACCCAGGTAAGTTAGAAAAGGTGGCACCCTTTGCCGCTATCAGTTCTTGTATCTGGGTGCGCTCTTGAGGACTTAGCCGCTCCCCCAGCTGAGCCCCTTGGGAGGGCTCCTTCTGCTCCTCCTGTTCTAACAGATCTGGGAGAGGTAAGTTCTCCTGATCTTCAGAGGCGGGCGTGCATATGGCCGCCACGTCCTCGGTTCTCTCGTGGCAGGGTTTGAGCATGTTCACATGGAGCATGCGTCGCTTCCCTACCCTGGAGCATGGGCCGATCACATAGGTGGTATCGCATCTCTGCTCTGTAGTTTGTCTGTGCGGACAGGTTTGAGGATCAGTACCTTCTGTCTCACTTGAAAACTACGGTCTCTTGCCCCCCTGTCATACCCCAGCGGCGCTGTCGTTGTTGGGCGGCCTGGAGGTTAGTGCGCACTGCCTGGGTCAATTCCTGCAGGCGATCCCGGAATGCCAGCACATATGGTACAATAGGGGTCCCATCTGCACTACTCTCTCCCTCCCAATGCTCTCTAATGAGGTCCAACGGTCCCCGTACCCTTCTCCCAAACAACAGCTCAAACGGGGAGAAGCCGGTAGATTCTTGGGGTACCTCCCTATAGGCAAACAACAGATGGGGAAGAAACCGTTCCCAGTCCTTATGGGTCTCTCCGAATGTACAGAGCATCTGTTTTAGGGTACCGTTGAACCTCTCACATAATCCGTTGGATTGGGGATGGTAAGCAGAGTTTGGCTTAATGCCACATATTCTCCATAACTGCTGGGTGACCTCTGCTGTAAATTGAGTCCCCCTATCAGAGATAATCTCCTGCGGGAACCCTACTCTCGAAAAGATTTTCATCAAGGCTTCTGCCACTGTCTCCGCATGAATATTCGTTAGGGCAATCGCCTCGGGGTACCGGGTGGCGTAGTCCACCACGGTTAATATATACCGCTTCCCAGAGGGGCTGGGTTTTGGTAGCGGTCCCACTATGTCTACGACCACACGGCTAAATGGTTCCTCAATAATAGGCAGGGGACACAGTTTTGCTTTGTGGCGATCCCCACTCTTACCTACCCGCTGACATACATCACAGGAGGTACAGTAGTGCCTCACATTTTTAGAAATCCCCGGCCAGAAGAAAGCGTGGGTTAAGCGGTAGCGGGTACGGGTCATCCCTAAATGGCCAGACAGAGGGATGTCATGAGCTATTCTCAGTAACTCGGGTCGATATTTCTGGGGCACTACCAGCTGTTTGGTTTGTACTGTCACAGAGTTCCCTATCGCTCTTTCAGTTATCCGGTACAGTTATTTATTTTCCCAAATGTACCGCTCCCCCTCCCGCCCTACCTGGTCAGTGTCTACCCAATCCCTGTACACCTGCAGATAGCCAATACAGGAAACAAACGGTATTACAGCCAGCATACATTATACTTAGTTAAACACATATCCCCACAGACATACAGGCAACCCTTAAAGGCACAGTCTCCTTATATTGTCCAAGTGGCTAGGTTTGTCACAGTAATCCCTTACGCACCCCCACAGCAGTCTTATCAATAATATTCGATCCAGGCACTGTTTTTTTCTTTATTCTCCTGTCTCTTCTCCTGTTATATCAAGGTTCTTAAATTTGCAGATTTGGAACCTTAAAGTCCCCATGTCCCCAGTGTCATGTATTCGTCCGCACATAAAAATGTGGTTAATGGCATTTACCATCCTGACAGGAAAAGTTGTGCCGAGCAGCATTACCGTTCTGACAGGAAAGGTTGTGCCGAGCAGCAATCATGCACATGAAAACCTGGTAATTGCTTTAGGGGTCAATGGCCAATCAGATACACAAGAGGGGTATTTAAACCCAATTCTCCTTTTGCTCATTGCCCTATAGTGGTTTCATCCGGATGATAATCCGAGAGTGCGTTTCTGATCTTGATTTTCTGGTATTTGACTTTGGCTTTGTTTTAACTTGAATTCTGGTATCCTTGACTTTTGGCTTTCCCCCATTGTTGTGTCTGATTCTGTGTTCCTGACCTCGGCAAGTATTTTGACTATTCTTGGATATGTTCTAAGGTCCGGTTATTTGTTATCCATAATCCTAGGTGTGACACAGTTCTGCATGCTGGATCAACTTGTAATCCTGACTCCCAGAGCTTTTCTAAAAGATGGCCATCTAAGATGGTGGCCAAGACATGCCCCTCCATTTGCACAATTCTGTGCACAACTCTACCAAAAAGGTGCTAAATGTACCTTAACATATCCATTTAAAGTGCAACAGTAATAAATAAAGTTAATGTAAGCACCAAAAGCAGATGGCATTCACCCATGAGTACTTAGGAATTATTTTCTTTTATGAATCATACCAGGCCACTGGAGAAATACAGATGTGTTGTTTTATTTTAAAAGGGTTCAAAAGCTCAACCCAGAAACTACAGACCTGTGGACTTAACATCTGTGGTTGAGAACTCATTTGAAGGGCTGTTAAAGGATATATTCAAGAATTCATTTTGAACAACAATATCATTAGCAGGAATCCCCATTATTTTATGAAAACAGATGATGCCAAACTCACTTAATTGCTTTCTATGAAGAAACCAGTAGAAATATTGATTGGGGTGTTCCAGTGAATGTAATCTACTTGGAATATGCTAAGGCATTTGATACAGTACCACAACAAATTACTATTAAAACTTGAAAAAATTAAAAATGTGTTCCTGGATATAGCATTGGCTTAAACATGGAGTGCAGAGAGTAGTTGTAAAGAGTAGTAGTTTTGTAATAAGGAACCCACAAGCCACTTATACATCAGATGAAGTTGAGGTAGGGAAAAAAAGAGTGAATTTGGGATTATGATAGCACTATACAAATATACAAATATACACAGGGTCACCACAAATCACTATGTGCTATCTTGCTCATTACCAGGCATATACAACAGACACGACACCACCTATTGAGTCTGGAAGAAAGGTGTTTTCACATACAGCAGAATAAAGAGTTATTTACAGTAAGAACAATAAAGATGTGAATTCTTTAACTAAAGAGTTTGTCTTATCAGATTCAATGGATTTTTTTTTTTTTAGAAAAAGGCTTGGATGTATTTTTGCAAGAACAGATTTTTTGCCGCCTTTTTCATAAAATGATAGTTTTACAGTTTGCCCTTGATGGACTTAAGTCTATTTTCAAACATTCAAAATTAAGCTCTGTACTCAGAGTCCCGGCTATAGTATACATAGAGCACAAGCAAAAAAAACTTACCTGCACACTATTCCAAATCTCAAATTCTGTCTCAGTATAGATTTTGCCTTTTAGCTGAAAGTAGCAAGATGAGTTGTTAGTGTAGGACTCGCCGCAGAAGTTTGCCTTGATGGGGCAGGCGAGCTCACAGTTTAATGGCCACCTAAGTGCTACTAAAAACTTCGGGTTTTCCAATTTAAAATGTGCATAGGGATTTAGGATAGTGTGCAGGTAACTTTTTGTTTTTAGTCTACATTATTATGTAACTACGTGTTGCCAGGCATTACATAATGAGGTAAACAAGCGGTATGCTTATTCATGTAGGCTGCATCTCCTGTCCAATTAAGAGGTGGAAAAACAGATGTTTGATGGTTAGGGACAGCCAATAAATGTTGATATTATGCACAGATCAACTGAGAAATAAGCGACAGAGGGGGGAAAAAGGAGGAGCAGTAAAAAAAAAAAATATATATATATATATATATATATATATATATATATACACACACAAAAATAGATTAACCCCTTGCACTCCAACTAAAAAAAATATTAAATACCAGGTGCCCAGTAATAACAATACAGAAAAATCAAAATGATAGCAGCACTCTAGGCTTTCTTCATCCGATTTAATTTGTGAATCCAAAGATGTCTGACATCTTTGACATCTTTGGCTTCACAAATTAAATCGGATACAGAAAGCCTAGAGTGCCGGTATCATTTTGATTTTATATATATATATATATATATATATATATATATATATATATGTATGTATAAGCAGGATTGCTCAAGATTTTCACTGTAGCTAAAATATGTTAATAATGTGTTCAGACACTTCAAAATCTGTTTTAGAATATAAATTATATAAAATTCAATCAGCCGCTTCCAACACTGCCCATGTATCCTGAAATACACCAAAATACAGAAATCCAAATGTGTTTAAAAACAGTGGCGTGCTTTGTCCAATTAACCCTTATTAAGCTCTTGTGCAAAATTATTGCTATAAAGGGATTAAGTGCTATCTCACAATCTTCATACAATAGTTAATTATCTATATAAAAGCAATGTGTTAATTGTAGAATTCAATAAAATGCCATAAGTGATATAT
>OW240912.1:315843630-315968100 GCA_933207985.1 Pelobates cultripes | reverse complement strand
GATCGGATTTCTGGTTACGCAGATGACATCCTTCTCATGCTGACACAACCAGTGGACTCCCTGCGAACCCCATCGACAATTTTAACAGACTACGGAACACTCTCATATAGGTATAAAATAAACATGGGGAAGTCTAGTGCACTACCAATAGCTCTCTCTGCAGCGGACACGGCACTGGTGTGGGATACTTATCATGTCTAATTAGCTCACAACTCCATCAAATACTTGGGTATTATGCTACCGGCTGACCCCACCAAACGATTTCAATTTAATTATGCCGTCATGTTAAAGACTTTGATGGAGGACATGGAGAGGTGGACAGATAAACCCATATCATGGATTGGCAGGATACACTCTGTCAAAATGAACATACTCCTGTGTATATTATTCCTGTTTCAGGCTTTACCCATATAATTAGACTAAAAGACTTGGACCCAATTTGTCTCTGTATATCTCGTGCCTGGGTTGGTACTTTAGTGAAATTCCAACACTGTCAAAATGAGTATTTTAAAAAAATTATGAAATACTCAGTTTTCACAGTAGGGGGTGACAGTGCTGCTTTAAAAAGTTCTGAAATCATGTATTAAAGGACCACTATAGTGCCAGGAAAACATACTCGTTTTCCTGGCACTATAGTGCCCTGAGGGTGCCCCCACCCTCAGGTTCCCACTCCCGCCCGGCTCTGGAAAGGGGAAAGGGGTTTAAACTTACCTTTTTCCAGTGCTGGGCGGGGAGCTCTCCTCCTTCTCTCCTCCTCCGTTCCTCCTCCTGGGCTGAATGCGCACGCGCGGCAAGAGCTGCGGCGCATTCAGCCGGTCTCATAGGAAAGCATTTACAATGCTTTCCTATGGACGCTGGCGTGCTCTCACTGTGAAAATCACAGTGAGAAGCACGCAAGCGCCTCTAGTGGCTGTCAATGAGACAGCCACTAGAGGATTAGGGGGAAGGCTTAACCCATTCATAAACTTAGCAGTTTCTCTGAAACTGCTATGTTTATAAAAAAATGGGTTAACCCTAGCTGGACCTGGCACCCAGACCACTTCATTAAGCTGAAGTGGTCTGGGTGCTCAGTCCTTTAATTGCTAGCCCAAAATTAAAATAACAGGTGCATTGTCATGCCATTACTCCAAATGCTGTGGGCTAGTGATGTGCAGTGCAGCTGGCGAACGGTTCCCAGCGAACATAGCATGTTCGCGTTCGCCACGGCGGGCGAACATATGCGCGGTTCGACCCGCCCCCTATTCGTCATCATTGAGTAAACTTTGACCCTGTACCTCACAGTCAGCAGACACATTCCAGCCAATTAGCAGCACAGCCTCCCTAGCAGACCCTCCCACCTACTGGACAGCATCCATTTTAGATTCATTCTCAAGCTGCATGCTTAGTAAAGAGGAGGGAAAGTGTAGCTGCTGTTCATAAGATAGGGAAAAGCATAGCTAGGTTAGGGATAAGGGTATGCTTTTTTTTTATTTTATTTTTCTATGTAATGTAAATGCATTTAGTTGTCTGCCACTGCTGCCAGCTTCTGTGTCAGGCTCACAGTGCCCATTTCCCCAGTCAGTGCCACCAATTACATCTGGTGTCACAATAGCTTGGATTTAAAAACAAAAAACTTTTTTCACTGTTATAGATTGAATAGCAGTCAGTTGTCTGCCACTGCTGCCGGCTTCTGTGTCAGGCTCACAGTGCATACTGTGCCCATTTCCCCAGTCAGTGCCACCAATTACATCTGGTGTCACAATAGCTTGGATTTAAAAACAAAAAACTTTTTTCACTGTTATAGATTGAATAGCAGTCGGTTGTCTGCCACTGCTGCCAGCTTCTGTGTCAGGCTCACAGTGCATACTGTGCCCATTTCCCCAGTCAGTGCCACCAATTACATCTGGTGTCACAATAGCTTGGATTTAAAAACAAAAAACTTTTTTCACTGTTATAGATTGAATAGCAGTCAGTGTCCTTAAAGCGGGTGTGTTACGCTAACAGTGGATACGGTGACCAGTGCCACCACTTAGATCTGGTGACACAAACTTGTATTTAAAAACAAAAAACACTTTTTTCACTGTTATAGATTGAATAGCAGTCAGTGTCCTTAAAGCGGGTGTGTTACGCTAACAGTGGATACGGTGACCATTGCCACCACTTAGATCTGGTGACATAAAGCTTGTATTTAAAAAAAACAAAACACTTTTTTCACTGTTATAGATTGAATAGCAGTCAGTGTCCTTAAAGCGGGTGTGTTACGCTAACAGTGGATACGGAGACCAGTGCCACCACTTAGATCTGGTGACACAAAGCTTGTATTTAAAAAAACAACCACTTTTTTCACTGTTATAGATTGAATAGCAGTCAGTGTCCTTAAAGCAGGTGTGTTACGCTAACAGTGGATACGGTGACCATTGCCACCACTTAGATCTGGTGACACAAAGCTTGTATTTAAAAAAAAACAACCACTTTTTCACTGTTATATATTGAATAGCAGTCAGTGTCCTTAAAGCGGGTGTGTTACGCTAACAGTGGATACGGTGACCATTGCCACCACTTAGATCTGGTGACACAAAGCTTGTATTTAAAAAAAACCAACCACTTTTTCACTGTTATAGATTGAATAGCAGTCAGTGTCCTTAAAGCGGGTGTGTTACGCTAACAGTGGATACGGTGACCATTGCCACCACTTAGATCTGGTGACACAAAGCTTGGATTTAAAAAGAAACAACCACTTTTTTCACTGTTATATATTGAATAGCAGTCAGTGTCGCTAAAGCGGGTGTGTTACATGATGGATAGTGACCATTGCCACCACTTAGATCTGGTGACACAAAGCTTGGATTTAAAAAAAAAAAACACTTTTTTCACTGTATATATTGAATAGCAGTCAGTGAAGCAAAAGCGAATTGTGTTAAGCTAACAGTGAATCTGGTGACCATTACTTACCACTTAGATCTGGTGACACAAAGCATTTAAAAAAAACCCACTTTTTTCACTGTTATAGATTGAATAGCAGTTAGTTATCTTCAAGCAGGTGTGTTACGCTAACAGTGGATCTGGTGACCAGTGCCACCACTTAGATCTGGTGTCACAATAGCTTGGATTTAAAAAAAAAAAAACTTTTTTCACTGTTATAGATTGAATAGCAGTTAGTTATCTTCAAGCGGGTGTCAGGCCTACAGCCTGTGCTCTGCACAACTGTGCCAGTGCACATTGCCACTCATATCTGGTCTCACAGTAGCTTGCACGCATAGTACCACTAATCCCAACAAAAATGACAGGCAGAGGCAGGCCACCCCGCAGGGGCCATCGTGGTCGTGGTGCTGTGATTCCCTTTGGCCCTAGAATAATGCCCAGTTTTCAGAGGCCACGTACCCTGAACTTGAAAAGTTCTGAGGACATAGTTGACTGGCTAACACAGGACACCCAATCTTCTACAGCCTCCGCTCAGAACCTTGACGCACCATCCTCCTCCAGCTTAGCTTCAGGCACCTCTCAAGATACCACTCACCCGCCTGCCGCCACCACCAAAACTAGCACCACAGCCGCTTCAGTTGGTATGTCAGAGGAGTTATTCACACATCCGTTTGAAGAAATGAGTGATGCGCAACCATTATTGCCAGAGGATGTAGATAACAGGGATATGTCTCAGGCAGGCAGCATTACACACATGGACGTGCGGTGATGATGATGATGATGTTGTACCCGCTGCTGCTTCCTTTGCTGAGTTGTCAGATACAAGTGAAGCGGTTGATGATGACGATGCGTCCATGGATGTCACGTGGGTGCCCGCTCGTCAAGAAGAAGAACGGGGCGAAAGTTCAGATGGGGAGACAGGGAGGAGGAGGAGACGAGTTGGAAGCAGGGGGAGGTCGTCGCAAGGAGCTAGTGGCACAGTCAGACAGCATGCATCGACACCCGGGGTCAGCCCGACAGCACGCCAATCAACGCATGCTGTGTCCACCACCAGAATGCCGTCATTGCAGAGCTCAGCAGTGTGGAATTTTTTTTGTGTGTCTGCCTCTGACAACAGCGATGCCATTTGCAACCTGTGCCAAAAGAAACTGAGTCGTGGGAAGTCCAACACCCACCTAGGTACAACTGCTTTGCGTAGGCACATGATCTCACATCACAAACGCCTATGGGATCAACACATGAGTACAAGCAGCTCGCCTACTCTAAGCCGCCAGCCTCCTCCTGGTCCAGCATCTTCAGCCACGTCAACCACTGCTGTCCTCCTTGTCCCCTCTCAACCATCCGCCACTCCGCCTCCCGCCTTGAGCAGTTCACGCTCATCTTCCCACAGTCATGTGTCTGTCAAGGACATGTTTGAGCGTAAGAAGACAATGTCAGAAAGTCACCCCCTTGCCCAGCGTCTGACTGCTGGCTTGTCCGAACTATTAGCCCGCCAGCTTTTACCATACAAGCTGGTGGAGTCTGAGGCGTTCAAAAAATTTGTAGCTATTGGGACACCGCAGTGGAAGGTACCCGGCCGAAATTACTTTTCGCAAAAGGCAATCCCCAACCTGTACTCAATTGTGCAAAAGGAAGTAATAGCATCTCTGGCACACAGTGTTGGGGCAAGGGTCCATCTGACCACTGTTACCTGGTCTGCAAAGCATGGTCAGGGCAGGTATATCACCTACACTGCGCATTGGGTAAACCTGCTGACTGCTGCCAAGCATGGAGATACATGGCTCTGCAGAGGAGTTGGTGACACCGCCCTGACTTGCAGGCAGTCCTGCTGCGCCACCTCCTCTACTCCTCCTACTCCATCCTCTTCCATAACCTCCTCGGCTGAGTCCTCTTCTGCCTGGGTCTTGCTCCAGGCACCCCCCTCAGGCTCCCAGGTACCCTATTCCACATCCACGGCCGGTGTCACGCCGTCTTGGGTTTAACAGCAGCAGAGGTCACGGATAAGCACTCCTGTCGCCCTGAGCGGCACAGGTGGAAGGCTGGCTGACTCCGCAGCGACTGGATATCAGCAAAGTGGTTTGTGACAACGGAACAAATTTGTTAGCGGCATTGAAGTTGGGCAAGTTGTCACATGTGCGTGCATGGCACATGTGTGTAATCTGATCGTACAACGCTTTGTGCATAAGTACATAGGCTTACAGGACGTCCTGAAGCAGGCCAGGAAGGTGTGTGGCCATTTCAGGCGTTCCTACACGGCCATGGCTCACTTTGCCGATATCCAGCGGCGAAACAACATGCCAGTGAGGCGCTTGATTTGCGACAGCCCGACACGTTGGAATTCAACACTCCTAATGTTCGACCGCCTGCTCCAACAAGAAAAAGCCGTTAATGAATATTTGTATGACCGGGGTGCTAGGACAGCCTCTGGGGAGCTGGGAATTTTTTTGCCACGTTACTGGACGCTCATGCGCAATGCCTGTAGGCTCATGCGTCCTTTTGAGGAGGTGACAAATTTAGTCAGTCGCACCGAAGGCACCATCAGTGACATCATACCATTTGTTTTCTTCCTGGAGCGTGCCCTGCGAAGAGTGCTGGATCAGGCCGTAGATGAGCGTGAAGAGGAAGAGGAAGAGTTGTGGTCACCATCACCTCCAGAAACAGCCTTATCAGCATCGCTTGCTGGACCTGCGGCAACGCTGGAAGAGGATTGTGAGGAAGAGGAGTCAGAGGAGGAATGTGGCTTTGAGGAGGAGGAAGAGGAGGAGCAAGACCAACCACAACAGGCATCCCAGGGTGCTCGTTGTCACCTATTTGGTACCTGTGGTGTTGTACGTGGCTGGGGGGAAGAAAATACCTTCATTGACATCAGTGAGGAGGAGGAACGGGAAATGAGTAGCTCGGCATCCAACCTTGTGCAAATGGGGTCTTTCATGCTGTCGTGCCTGTTGAGGGACCCTCGTATAAAAAGGCTGAAGGAGAACGACCTGTACTGGGTGTCCACGCTACTAGACCCCCGGTATAAGCAGAAAGTGGCGGAAATGTTACCGAATTACAACAAGTATGAAAGGATGCAGCATTTGCAAAATAAATTGAAAAGTATGCTTTACACAGCGTATAAGGGTGATGTCACAGCACAACGGGAATCTAACAGGGGGAGAGGTGGAAGTCCTCCTCCTCCTCCCATGACCACGCCGGCAAGGACAGGACGCTTTAGAGACGTGTTGTTGATGGAGGACATGCGGACCTTTTTAAGTCCTACGCATCGCCACAGCCCTTCGGGATCCACCCTCAGAGAGCGACTCGACCGACAGGTAGCAGACTACCTCGCCTTAACTGCAGATATCGACACTCTGAGGAGCGATGAACCCCTTGACTACTGGGTGTGCAGGCTTGACCTGTGGCCTGAGCTATCCCAATTTGCGATAGAACTTCTGGCCTGCCCCGCTTCAAGTGTCCTGTCAGAAAGGACCTTCAGTGCAGCAGGAGGTATTGTCACTGAGAAGAGAAGTCGCCTAGGTCAAAAAAGTCTAGATTACCTCACCTTTATTAAGATGAATGAGGGATGGATCCCGAAGGGACTGACACTGGGCGATACATTAGATTAAAAAAGGCCTGATGAGATGAGCTGCCTTGGGCTAAAAATGGTCCACACGCTGCTGTATTTTAGCTCTGAATGCCGGTTGACTTGCGTGACTTATCCGCCACCAACTAGGGTTCAAGCCGCCATGTTTTAGGGCACTTTCTGCCTGTGAAACAAACATCATTTTTTCTGGCCGCTGCTACAGCAGCGGCTGCAACAATACCGAAATTTTTCAGGCATGTGTACATGCCTAATTTTTAGGCCCTCTGGTGCTGCACTGTGGCTTCAAAACTTTTTTCACTGTTATAGATTGAATAGCAGTTAGTTGTCTGCAAGCGTCAGAAAGTCACCCCCTTGCCCGGCGTCTGACACCTGGCTTGTCTGAACAATTAGCCCGCCAGCTTTTACCATACAAGCTGGTGGAGTCTTAGGCGTTCAAAAAATTTGTATCTATTGGGACACCGCAGTGGAAGGTACCCGGCCAAAATTTCTTTGCGCAAAAGGCAATCCCCAACCTGTACTCGACTGTGCAAAAGGAAGTAATGGCATGTCTGGCACACAGTGTTGGGGCAAGGGTCCATCTGACCACTGATACCTGGTCTGCAAAGCAGTGTGTACTTTATAAATGGCTCCACTTGCCACCCGTACAGCAACACAGTCTCCAGTTAGGAGGACCGACCAAGCATCTTCTTCCATCTGTATAGAGATGATACCTCAAATAGTATAATGGTATCCGAATATACTTATCTGATAAAGTTACAACAGCCTCTCAAGGTCGTAGCCCAGTTCCTGACCTTTTACAACATATACATAGACACAAAAGGAATAGAGAGTCGGCTGTGTATAATCTAGAATAAGAACAAAAAGAATACGTAGTGTAATACAGCTAGAAACAAACTATAGTGCGCTGATATAATAATGCACTCACAGGATCCAAATGGATAATGCGCCAAAAAGGTGCCTGCCCCTGTGGGCGGCTAAACGTCTCCACTCTCCACTGGAACTCCAAGCGGACCAAAATATGGAATGAGACTCCAATATAGGTAGGGTAAAATAAATATGCAGATTTATTTATAGAAAAATGACCAAATACATAGGCCACATAAATAAAATAAAATGAGGTCCTACGCGTTTCGTTCCTATGCAAAGGAACTTCCTCAGGGACCAAAAACAAATAATACAGTAATTAAAAGCATTCAGATACAAAAAATGCATACAACATTTTGTATCTGAATGCTTTTAATTACTGTATTATTTGTTTTTGGTCCCTGAGGAAGTTCCTTTGCATAGGAACGAAACGCGTAGGACCTCATTTTATTTTATTTATGTGGCCTATGTATTTGGTCATTTTTCTATAAATAAATCTGCATATTTATTTTACCCTACCTATATTGGAGTCTCATTCCATATTTTGGTCCGCTTGGAGTTCCAGTGGAGAGTGGAGACGTTTAGCCGCTCACGGGGGCAGGCACCTTTTTGGCGCATTATCCATTTGGATCCTGTGAGTGCATTATTATATCAGCGCACTATAATTTGTTTCTAGCTGTATTACACTACGTATTCTTTTTGTTCTTATTCTAGATTATACACAGCCGACTCTCTATTCCTTTTGTGTCTATGTATATGTTGTAAAAGGTCAGGAACTGGGCTACGACCTTGAGAGGCTGTTGTAACTTTATCAGATAAGTATCTTCTTCCATCTGCCTGTTACAGAAATTACTGCCGTGTACACGTCCACTGATAGGAGACGCGGAAGGTATTAAACTGATAAAAAATAGTACTAAACGCACCACTCCTATCTGGTGTCACATTAGCTTGACCGCGCAGTGCCCCAAATTTGCAGTAAGAGGACCGACCAAGCCTCTTCTTCCATCTCCCTGTTACAAAAATCAATGCCGTGTACACGACCACTGATAGGAGACGCCGAAGGTATTAAACTGATAAAAATAGTACTAAACACACCACTCCTATCTGGTGTCACATTAGCTTGACCGCGCAGTGCCCCAAATTTGCAGTAAGAGGACCGACCAAGCCTCTTCTTCCATCTCCCTGTTACAAAAATCAATGCCGTGTACACGTCCACTGATAGGAGACGCGGAAGGTATTAAACTGATAAAATAGTACTAAACACACCACTCCTATCTGGTGTCACATTAGCTTGACCGCGCAGTGCCCCAAATTTGCAGTAAGAGGACCGACCAAGCCTCTTCTTCCATCTCCCTGTTACAAAAATCAATGCCGTGTACACGTCCACTGATAGGAGACGCGGAAGGTATTAAACTGATCAGAACAATACTAAACACACCACTCTTTTTTTTTTGGTGAGGCTTTACAGGACAGAGTGCTTCTCCACGGGACATGTTAACTCATGGGCAGCTGGCTCATCAAGGAACCAGAGCAGCTTTCCATGTACAGGTAAGACACGTGCAGCCGGTAAGGGTTCAGGCTCTTCTTCGTGGAGGATACGCTGCAAGCCTGTTGAACGAGGTGACCTTGCTCGGGTCCCAGGTGTACGGTTCCTAAAATGGTTGCCATATACACGTCCACTGATAGGAGACGCGGAAGGTATTAAACTGATCAGAACAATACTAAACACACCACAAATAAGGTTTCTCTCCTGTATGGTTCCTCAAATGATGCTTAAGATTAGAAGCGGCTAAAAAGCATTTCTCACACTCCAAACAAAAATATATTTTTTTAACATTCTCTCCACTTTGAACGAAATGACGTTTGGGAAGAGATTAACATAATTAAACACAGGCAGTAAAAATACAGTTTTTAGCCATACCCTGTAACTTTAAAACTACACATCCCATCTTCATAATTACATATTTGGAATCAGCACACTTAAAACATAAACATAACCAAAAAATCAGCCAAATCCATCCAGGGGTTAAAAAGTTAGCTGGAGGTCCCTTTATGACCGACCACAAGCACATTTTCCTGCCCAAAACAGTTCCATAGATTGGGGCTGTGCGGTCGGTCTATTTCAGGCTGAAAAAACGACTAAGTCCCATCGCCGAATGGGACTTAGTCTCTGCAGCTGAAATAAGGCTGAAAAAAACAGCTGAAAAAACGACTAAGTCCCATCACCAAATGGGACTTAGTCTCTGCAGCTGTAAAACCAGTAGGGGAGAAGGTAGAGCTCAGCGGTGTTCGCGGAAATGTGTAGCCGATTTTAGTTCCATGAATTTGGCTACACATACCGCTGACCTCGTCGAATGATCAAAGATGGCCGCCGCCACGTGTTCGGCAAACGAACAAAGACCTCCCAGCATGATCAATTAAGCTGCGGTTAACCGCAGCTTCTGGGAGGTAAATTGCCTGCACACTTCCACTTCTGGGTGGTCTGCCTGTGTGGTACTTGGTTCAGTAAGCCCCATTTACTGAACCAAGTGGGAATTAGCCAGGCAGGCACAAAGGGTTTGCATCAGGTCTGGGGACACAGGGGACACAGTCTTAAAGGGGCAGTGTCCCCAACAAGTCTGGGGACACGGCCTTAAAGGGGCAGTGTCCCAATCTTCCTGATGTCCCTAAAAAGGTGTTTAAAGGGCCAGCACCAGTCACATAAAGAGTCCATAAGCCCCAATATGCCCACCGACAGTCTTAAAGGGCCATACACACCAAATAAAAGTGCATACATTTTCACAATCTCCCAGGGGCCATAGTCATGCGGGAGGAGGCTGGCAAATAGGCTTCTCCACAACCCAGGGAAGCAGGCAATTTGCCATTTAAAGGGCCCGTTACAAATAGCAGTTTGTAACAAGGTGTCAATCCATATCTGCCAAGTGACCCTATGTAGGGGGAACAGTCTCTATTCTGCTCTGTGTCAGTGTGTATCATGGTCTCTGAGGACAGGTGTCACTCCATATCTGCCAAGTGACCCTATGTAGGGGAACAGTCTCTATTCTGCTCTGTGTCAGTGTATCATGGTCTCTGAGGACAGGTGTCAATCCATATCTGCCAAGTGACCCTATGTAGGAGGAACAGTCTCTATTCTGCTCTGTGTCAGTGTGTATCAAGGATCCTTAGGACAGGTGTCAATCCATATCTGCCAAGTGACCCTATGTAGGGGAACAGTCCCTATTCTGCTCTGTGTCAGTGTGTATCAGGGTCCTGAGGACAGGTGTCAATCCATATCTGCCAAGTGACCCTATGTAGGGGAACAGTCTCTATTCTGCTCTGTGTCAGTGTGTATCATGGTCTCTGAGGACAGGTGTCAATCCATATCTGCCAAGTGACCCTATGTAGGGGGAACAGTCTCTATTCTGCTCTGTGTCAGTGTGTATCAGGGTCCCTAGGACAGGTGTCAATCCATATCTGCCAAGTGACCCTATGTAGGGGGACCAGTCTCTATTCTGCTCTGTGTCCGTGTGCATCAGGGGCTCTGAGGACAGGTGTCAATCCATATGTCAAGGTGTCAATATGTCATATGTCAGGTGTCAATCCATATTGATTGTGATTTAGGAATGTTAGGTGATTTCTGCCCTTTATGGATTAAAACCAGACTCTGTATCAACTGTGTAATTTTCCATGGGAGTTTTGCCATGGATCCCCCTCCGGCATGCCACAGTCCAGGTGTTAGTCCCCTTGAAACAACTTTTCCATCCCTATTGTGGCCAGAAAGAGTCCCTGTGTGTTTTAAAATTCGCCTCCCCATTGAAGTCAATGGCGTTTCGGGCGGTTCGCCGGTTCGCGAACATTTGCGGAAGTTCGCGTTCGCCGTTCACGAACCGAAAATTTCGGGTTCGCGACATCACTAGTAATGAGGTGTATCATAGTCTTAGTCATCAATCTCTTGGTGAAGGAAAGTTGGGGTAGTCCGGGCAACTGTTTGGTCAACTGTCTTCTGTAGACACTTCTTAAGACAAAGTGACACACAACGGAAAAGAATATCAAGACAGCCACACCTATCTGGGTCGGAACTTTCTACCAATCATTCATCCATCCAAACTAACTGTCCCACGGATCAGTGACCCCAGAATTCCTTTTCAAATTTCCGGAGAGACTCTCTAATTTCTCAATTACTAGGGTAACCCTACCACTAGGGCCTGCATTATCTGGGATGAGGGTACAACATGTCATAGTGTCTGGCAGCATTTTACACACTCCTCCTTTTTCTTTCAAGATCATATCTAGGGCCATCCTGTCCTGGGAGGTCATCTGGGAAGTGGCTTGTAAGTACTCTGCCAGCCCTTAAAGGGCATCTCTGATATAACTAACGCTACTGGTTATAATAGATATAAGTAATCCAATTCAAATTAGCAGTGATGGTTGGGAGAATAAATTCAAACTTCGTCTCTTACCTTGAAATCATTTGGTACCCCCCTGGTACCCCTACGGCATCAATATATATATGTGTGTCAAAACTGTCCTTTACAGGGGTGTTTCTTTGAGTCCTGAAGCATGAATGTGGTTCGTCAAGAGTATCTTGGTGTTTGTCAGATATTATGTGCATGGGTTTAATAACCTTGGCTAGGGCACATTTACTTATTCTTAATCATATAAGGCCAGTCCAATACTACCTTAGTACTGGTGGACTCAGAACATTTATTCAATATTAACATCACCATGAACTCCAAGAAAAATGGGATTATTTAAAAGTTGCATTGATAAAAATCAATGTCGTGTACACGTCCACTGATAGGAGACGCGGAAGGTATTAAACTGATCAGAACAATACTAAACACACCACTCCTTTTTTTTGGTGAGGCTTTACAGGACAGAGTGCTTCTCCACGGGACATGTTAACTCACGGGCAGCTGGCTCATCAAGGAACCACAGCAGCTTTCCATGTACAGGTAAGACACGTGCAGCCGGTAAGGGTTCAGGCTCTTCTTCCTGGAGGATACGCTGCAAGCCTGTTGAACGAGGTGACCTTGCTTGGGTCCCAGGTGTACGGTTCCTAAAATGGCTGCCATATACACGTCCACTGATAGGAGACGCGGAAGGTATTAAACTGATCAGAACAATACTAAACACACTACAAATAAGGTTTCTCTCCTGTATGGCTCCTCAAATGATGCTTAAGATTAGAAGCGGCTGAAAAGCATTTCTCACACTCAGAACAAAAATATATTTTTTTAACATTTCATTAGGGTATTTTTACTCTGTACTATCATGAGCACCTAACACAAATATATATATATTTATGGTCGTGGCATCAAAGCCATAATGAGCATATTAAAAGTAGTTATGTAAGGTCCCTATATGAGACCTATAGTAATATGAAAAGACGGTTGTGGTGTGCCGGAACCGACGAATGCAGTGGGTCTGTAATAAAAGAGGGCCCACCCTAGATAAAGATATGAGAAAAGGGAGTGGTGGGAGGGGCAAATCGCCAGAATAACCGATAATGGGGAGCGGTCTGGCCTCCTTATGAAGGGAAATCAAGCCCCTCCCATAACTTCAGGCCCCGCCTTCCATTTATGGTCGTGGCATCAAAGCCGTAATGAGCATATTAAAAGTAGTTATGTAAGGTCCCTATATGAGACCTGTAGTAATATGAAAAGTCGGTTGTGGTGTGCCGGAACCGACAAATGCAGTGGGCCTGTAATAGAAGAGGGCAAAAAGAGTATACCATACAGAAATATACAGCCTACAATCAGTACATTACATGTACATGTTCCGGAAGTCTTGGTGTATCAAAGACCAGGTTGATCTGTATATCTGGAGTAAGCGGAACTTCCATTGTCTCAAAGTCCCATATAAAATGTACTGAATATTCCAGGAGGTATGGTTGTCAGCACTGATGTGGAAGGAGTGACCTGCTTAATTATGTGAATTAAGACCTCATCTGACCATGTAGTCAAACCTGAGATAAAGTCTGAATTTACTTGTCAGAGTATTGTTGTGTAAGGCTAGTAGGAGCAGATCAGGGGAACCTTGAACAGTTTTTAGGTTGTTATCCAGAATTATTACTGACAGAATGTAAAAATCATTAGTAGTGTTAAAATATTTAAGTAAAAGGTGGCAAAAGAAGTAAAATCAACAATTGAATACAACATAATAATCTAGCCATAATCGGTTAAACCGTAGACTCTCAGCGGAAAGCCTGCAATGAAGAATAAGATAAGTGATCAATAACAAAGTTGCCAATTCCTGTGATATGAACATATATATTGATTAGTGAACAAGCTGAACAAGTCAGTAAACTCACAAAGTGCATATGACAAGATGTGCTCGAGGCACATGTAGATACGTGAGAAGAACCATAGGTGAGCCAAAATAATTAAACGACCCTAGAGTTATGCCATAGGAACCTAGTATAACTTAATTGTATATTACCAACATGACCGTAAGTACAACAGTGTGAAATACTGAACCAGAGCATGAGTGTATATGCCTAAATGCAAACACCCACCTCAACCCACTATATACCTATTCACATATCTACCTATACAGATATGTATGGAGTATATGGTAGTTATCTACAGTTTGCGAGCCAAGCATAAACCAGATCCGGTCAGTAGTGACACCTGCTATTAAGGGGAGCTAAGGTGAATGACCGTATAGAAACCGAAAATGTCTTTGCAAGGAGCTTAATACCGTAAGCTAAATGAGGCATATGTGATGCTTTGTCTAGATGAGAAGCTGAATTGTACTAGAAGTAAAAATCATCCTGAATGAACATAGCCGCTTCCATGTACAAATGGGGGGGGGGGAGTGGCTTAACCAAAATATTTATCATCAGAAGATACATCCATCTATCTTCGTGGAATGTATGTAATCTGTATCCTAATTTACTTATGATGTAGACAGTCAATATCCCATTGGATATCCTGAACGTACCGAAACATGCACTGAATATTGAGATATGCAACATATGCTCGAATGCATGTGGACGACTCAAGGGAGAGTCAGCGCGAGGAGACAGCACTTTGTAAAAGTCGGAATTCGACTGTATGTGCCAGACGTAAAGGAGAACGAAGTGAGGTCTAGAATTTATATGAACATGAATGAAATGTTGAATACCTGAAACCCACTAACATAGGGCAACCTAGATATATATATATATATCTCCTACTGTATCTAATCAGCTAACGGCGTCTACCTGACTGGTATTGCCAATATGGACCTATACCTGTTACTGATAACCAAAGTTACTGTGTATAGTACATTACATGATGTACTAATCCAGTGTAATTGGACAGAGGGAACTTACTAATACCTAATAGTATCAGCCACGTAACTTACACATATTTAATTCTACAGACTTCACCTATAAATGCCAGAGTTAGTTAATCTGCTCAAAATGATTATACAGATAGGATTCCAATACTAGCCACAGTTCTAATACTAAGCCGTCATCTCCCTACTAAAAGCCTGGTTAGCGGTACCTATATATGAAAAAAATTGTATGTATGTGGTTTGATCACAAGGTTTATATAGCTGTGCTGGTACCTTATGTACCATTCAAAGGCCCTGCTATGATGGGAGATATAGTCCAAGAACTAATAGAAGTAGGATTATCCAGGTCCCTCGTGTGACGTATCAGACCTAGTAGGAGTGCAGTGCAGGGACCATTCATCTTCCGGTTGCAGAGATATGTTAAACAGCATGAAGCCGTAATTTGTACTCTTACAACATACTGGATTGCTAGCTATTGCCAAGTGGCGAAACTATTAAACAAGTTGGTGACAGGTGAGGCCCTGCTAGATGCCAAGTGGCTTGAGAGGCTCTATCTATGCGTTGGCCCGAGGGGATTACGTGGCCACCGAACTTGTGGCGGGGTGTCGGCCTCTCAGTGATTTATAAAGCATAAGATAGAATGGGAGTGACAGGTGAGGCCCTCTCTATGCCACCATGCGAGGCAACAACTATGAGTTGGGCCGATGGGCGTAATACCTCCGAGTATGAGGATGGATGTTGGCCTCGCGGGACCACTAATGTAAGGCATAGAGGCCTGAGAAAGTATTAGCTATTGGGCTCCTGGTGTCCTACCAGCCAGTAATGGAACTAACTAAGGGAGGCCGGGTAAAGTATTGAATGAGTATGTGTAATTTGACGAATCTGATAACTAGTAATCAGAGATGTGGTAAGACTCAGAAGGTGGATTTGGCGCAGACCTACAGGGGGAACGAAATAAGTACGGTAGGAATTGTGGTATATCATGTAAAAGTAGATATCCAGTTCTGCCTAACAGGATATGTAGTGAAACAATGGTCAGCCGTAAATAGGAGGTTGTACCGTAAATCGTAGATACTTAGAACAATATGATGATGTAGCGTGCATGAGTGAGATGTAATGCCAGTTCGTGGATTCAACTGAATAATCTACAAACATACACATACATACATACGTGATATAATGAGTACTGTCGCCCTAAAATAAACATACTAATAACAGTGAATGCAGCAGTCCTAATCAATAGATCTAAAGATATAATGGGATAAGTGAGGAGTATGAGCGTGGCCCTGCCTGGGACCTCCTTGAGGATAGAACCCGACTTAAGATAAACATAGCCAAGTGACTAAACCATACTTTAGGTAGAATTTAGGCAATCAGTGAAGGAAGCCCCATAACAGGTGAAATAAAACAAATGTAAATATACACTAAGGAAATATTCAGGTAACTTACTGAACAGCACTAGTGAAAACATCTAATCCCCGATTAAGTGCCAAAGACCTGGTCTCCCTTGAATATAGAAACAGATACAAGAAACATATCCCTACATTATAAATGGAATAGCAGAAACATAAGTGCAGGTTATATGGTGATGCTGTTGGATATAGGTTAAGGCATTGCGCTTTAGTGACATGAGTATAAGAATGCACCGGGTGAGTGTAGGGTTAATTTTGAGTGAAATCAAAATCGTGTTTATAGTAGGCGAACCATTGTATCGTCAGCATCAATTGACAAAGCATGAAACCGATTTACAAATCAAAGTGTATACCCACCAGAATAAACTATCTTTAACCAAAGATTAGATTAACTTAAAATATAGACTCATGCAATATCAATACTGACCACCATAACTGAAAGACCAATGCTCTCATGTATCTTAAATTAGGAGGTAGATAACCTCACCTATGGATTGAACAAAGAGAATTAGCAATTTACCTGACTAACCTAATCGAATCACCTAAGAAGAAAAATAAGTGCCATGCAGGATACTGATAAAACATGAACATAATAAACGGACAAACGCCTGTTTGACCAGAATTGATTATGATTTAAATAACAGGCAACAGCAAGTATAGTCTGTGCAACATCAAAATTGACCAGTAGAGGTCCGTTTTAAACATGCAGTATGACCCAAACATACCAGTGTAGAATTGACAGGTCCAAAGAGTAACAGAATACTCCAACGTAATGACAAGCAGAAGCACCAACAACTGAATTTATGCAAAGAATTCCTAGTCCGCCAAAACTTAAAACGTGACCCAAGTACATATAATATAGCATTAATACATACATACTTAAAAACCCCATCACTCCATACCACTAGAATAGCCATAACCATTTAAAAATTATATCAATTAAAAACCATTTGGCATCTACTTTAACTGTGTTATACATCCATAAACATATCTGAGAATGGAGTGGTTCGTGTATTATGACCAGTTCGTGTCAGCTTATTTAGTACCTAAAGTACTAGTGTTAGTGAATATGCGCAGCTGACTTTGAAAAAAATCGAAAGGACAGTTATAAGCGTGGGCGTTCGTATGTATAATCGTATGTGAGTTGCAGAGTCTGATTGCGGTTTGTGTGTTCGTGCAGCTTACGTTTAAATCTGTGCATTTGTTTGTGAGAATTAGGTAAAGTATTTTGTGGGGGTAAGATACTGGAACAAGTGATACGTTCGTATGACAATGTAAATGAACGAAGCGCATGAGGACCGAAAGGCTAGGTTTACTCACGATTGTCAGTCACCCGCTGGCGAGCTCTAAAGGGTCCGTTTGCGGGACGAGCAACGATACTTACAGCTGTCAGCTTGTTTGAACCAAATAGTCTGCGAGAACCAAACCGTTCAAAAATGCAGGAACTTCTCCTGAGGTTGGCTCCCTTACTGCCTTGACCCGGAAGTGGACCACCAAGACTATGGCTCTCTTCGAAAAACAGCTACAAGTAGGGGAGGACCCGGTAAGCGTTCCACCGTGTAGAAGGTAAGTAAAATGGCGATTTGCACTGACCGGAAGTCACGGTATGCAAATCGCCAGAATAACCGATAATGGGGAGCGGTCTGGCCTCCTTATGAAGGGAAATCAAGCCCCTCCCATAACTTCAGGCCCCGCCTTCCATATATATATATATATATATATATATATATATTTTTTTTTTTAATTATTTATTACCTGCAAGATGTTTATATAGGGGATCCCTTCTTGGCACCGGGGGGTAACTAAGGAATGGGGATGAAATGGACCATATGAAAGATGTAACAGGGTGAGGGTGGACACTCGAGGTCAGGGGGATGGGAAGGCCTGGGGATGGTACACCGAGAATGCTTAAAGATTTGGACTTCATCCAGACCCAGTAGACGTCAGCTGAAGTAGTTGAGACACAGTGGCGCTAGGTTCCCAGGATGGCACACACCCTACTACAGTTCCACGGGCAGACAGGAAGGATTTAGCAAGGAGACTCCTATACATAGATGCCCCACGCACCTGACAATCCCGAGCTATTGTACCAATCCCTGGGAGACTGAGAGCGCAGGACAGACAAAGCCCAGTGTTGTGGGGAGAGTCTTTTATAGGAAAGGTTGACATATGTTAATATGTTATTATACGCTTGTATGTTCACATATTTTGGCATTTCTATGGTGTGCTCGACACTCTGTCTATGGTTCCACATACCCAACGCTATTTACTCGCACTGGCGGTGTCGAACCACACTCCCCGAAATGGTCTGGCAGAGAGTAAGACCAGATGCTATGTATATATGTTGATAATGTTTATCTTATTCTATTCTCTTTTCTTTTTCTCTCTTTCTTTCTTACCCTTTGGATTGGCAAGGCGAGGTTACACTCAAAGACAGAGGGAACACACCGTCCCTTACTGGGACGCTTCCTGCTGCATAAGGTAAGCAGGGAGGGGGGAAATAATCACTCAAGTCGCATCAACCTCACTTGCTCACACACACCTTGCACACTTGGCACTCACAGCACCCTCACTCACACACACTGCACCCTTGACACTCACAGCACCCACACACACACACACTGCACCCCTGACACTGACAGCAACCCTGACACTCACAGCACCCTCACTTGCACACACTGCACCCCTGACACAGCACCCTCACTCACACACACTGCACCCCTGACATTCACAGCACTATCACTCACACACACTGTACCCCTGCCACTCACAGCTTCCTCACACGCACATAACACCCTCACGCAAACACAGCACCCATCACACACAGCACATACACACTGCACCCTTACCCACATAGCACCCTCACGCAAACACAGCAGCCATCATGCACACACACCCTACACCCCTTACACACACACACTGCACAATACGCTTTCCTAGAATTTTTGTCTCCTGGTACCCCATCTATGGAGACACCAGAGACATATTTCAAGCAAACACAGTGCAAGCATGTTATTAAATTCGCTTGCGTTGTGCAGAACAAATACAGGGTCTTTTTCTCATGCTAGAGCTCTTTAGCAGAGCTCTGCGCATGATCTACCCTGTAAGAACATTAAACCAACATGCTCACTTTGTGATAGGGTGTGCTTGTCATTGGTGATGACAAAACACACCCTATCTGGCCCCGCCCCCTTTCTAGTGGGACGCTGTAATTAAAAAATGCCAGGGCCGAATTTTCTTCCCAGTCCAGCCCTGACTCGGACCCTCACAAATCTTACTTGAGAATATATTATTTCCTGATTAACAATACGGGCTGGCTAGAGTTACCAAATCATACATAGGATCTATTAAATGGTCGGACCATGCAGATGTCTCCCTATCTTTGGGGGGCCTCTGCGTGGCCTTGCCATGGACCTGGAAATTAAATACATCCCTGCTGCAGGACCCACGGGTGGTGTCTGAAGTGAGAAAAGACATACAAGAATACTTCCTAAATAATTCAGAAGACCTGTCCAGAGGGACAATTTGGGCAGCCCATAAGCCAGTTTATACGAATAGCAGCGAGAAGGAAGAAATGCAAAAGCTTAAGAAACTCTTAGATACACTCAGAAAACTGGAACTAAAACAAAAAATCATACCCGACTGACACTAACGACAATAGACTATATCCCCTATTGCCCAAATTAATAAATGCCGACCAAGTGGGATTTGTACCCGGAAGGAAGCTATTTGAAAATACAGAAACATTGACCTAATCTGGACACAGATATCGAAAACTGAGGGTGGTCCTAGGCTTAAATCGGCTCAGGAACACCAGGTAAAGGTTCTATGTGTCTATCCTCAATAGACCAAAATAATAAAACACCTTTATTATAGGGTATAAATTCCCCCAAAAGAAATATTAAAGGAAACTTATAAATAATACAAACATTACAAAAAAGTAAAAAGAGGGAGATAGTAATGTAAATATATGAGAAAGGAGTAAACAGATGGAGGTGTATATCTGAAATAGAAGTAAGTAGGTAGTGCCTGGTTTAATCCTCAAAATTTATCTGTATAATACAGGGTCCCTATAGGAGTCCTATTTAATTGATATGGAAGGTGAATACCTTCTAGTGCTAAAGGAAACCAATGACCCTATAAACGATGAAAATTATATGAGGATAAAAAAGTATCTCTTGCAAATTTAAACTGTTACTTAATATAGAGATAGATACATTTAGGCATTAAAGTCTTGAATAGAGTATCAATTAAAGTGTCCTAAAACACCTATGTCCTGAGTAGTATATAGCTGCTGGATTGACAGATAGTACAGACTTGTAAAAGAAGTCTAAGATACACTGACTAATGAGGACCAGATCGCTATAGCCTAGCTTCGGATAGAGTAACAATTGCGGTCACCACAGCTCTCTATATATTAAGTAATATTGCTTCTTGGCAATATGAAATAAATCAGCTAATTAGAGATATCGAGCCAAAACCTAACTACTGAAAATAACACACTCCGAAGTACTGTAGCCTCAAGCTCCTTAACATCTCCTCTATCTCCCCCCACCCAGTGAGCACACAAACAGTGCTAGTGATGAGTTAAAAGCATAACCTAACGCACGTTTCGGCGCTATGCAAGCGCCTTTTTCAAAGGTGAAAAAGGCGCTTGCATAGCGCCGAAACGTGCGTTAGGTTATGCTTTTAACTCATCACTAGCACTGTTTGTGTGCTCACTGGGTGGGGGGAGATAGAGGAGATGTTAAGGAGCTTGAGGCTACAGTACTTCGGAGTGTGTTATTTTCAGTAGTTAGGTTTTGGCTCGATATCTCTAATTAGCTGATTTATTTCATATTGCCAAGAAGCAATATTACTTAATATATAGAGAGCTGTGGTGACCGCAATTGTTACTCTATCCGAAGCTAGGCTATAGCGATCTGGTCCTCATTAGTCAGTGTATCTTAGACTTCTTTTACAAGTCTGTACTATCTGTCAATCCAGCAGCTATATACTACTCAGGACATAGGTGTTTTAGGACACTTTAATTGATACTCTATTCAAGACTTTAATGCCTAAATGTATCTATCTCTATATTAAGTAACAGTTTAAATTTGCAAGAGATACTTTTTTATCCTCATATAATTTTCATCGTTTATAGGGTCATTGGTTTCCTTTAGCACTAGAAGGTATTCACCTTCCATATCAATTAAATAGGACTCCTATAGGGACCCTGTATTATACAGATAAATTTTGAGGATTAAACCAGGCACTACCTACTTACTTCTATTTCAGATATACACCTCCATCTGTTTACTCCTTTCTCATATATTTACATTACTATCTCCCTCTTTTTACTTTTTTGTAATGTTTGTATTATTTATAAGTTTCCTTTAATATTTCTTTTGGGGGAATTTATACCCTATAATAAAGGTGTTTTATTATTTTGGTCTATTGAGGATAGACACATAGAACCTTTACCTGGTGTTCCTGAGCCGATTTAAGCCTAGGACCACCCTCAGTTTTCGATATTTGTTATATATTTAAGGGTTAACCCCTACCTAAGGTTCTGTGGACACACTTTGGATTCCAGACATCGGAATCTTATTGCTTTTTTATCTTTAATCTGGACACAGGCCACAAATGGGACCCCAACTTTGATGCTTTCACTCGACACCGAGAAGGCTTTTGGTAAAATGGCCCTATTTATTCACCTTCCTCTCACGGTTCAGGATCCCTGACTCATATATCACCATGAATAAAGCAAGTTAAAATCACCGGCACCACCAGCCATTATTTCAGACAAGGCAATGGAACAAGACAGGTATGTCCGCTTCCCCCCTTTTATTTTATTTTATACTACAGAACTCACACATACAGGGCATAACAGTCTGTGGACAGGAATGTGTGGTCTCGGCCTACACAGATGACATGTTGCTCTCACTGATGAGCCCATAGTGCTGTCTCAAACAGACATTGACCACATCCAAACAACCCACCGCCTCCCTATCACTCCACACACATTAAAATACTTCAGCATCAGTTTGACAGCAGACTCAACCAAATTGTTCCAAAAAAAAAAACTATTCTCTCTTGATTCAAACACTTATTTCAGACCTAGAGAAATGGGTGGATAAGCCGATTTCATGGATAAAGAGGACCAATTCAGCAAAAATGAACGTGCTTCCACAAATTGTTTTTATTTCAAGCCCTACCGATGCCAGTCACTAAAGCAGATCTCCTCCTTTTGCAAAGGGTAATGGACATGTTTGTGTGGCAAAACAAAAGACATAGAATATCTTGAAATATCCTCTATCTTTCGAAGACACAGGGGGCCTAGGTCTCCCACATTTATAGTTCTACTACTTATCCACCCAGCTGGCCCAAATTGCAATGTGGCATGCACCACTGGAGGTGATAAAGCGGGTAGACCTATAAGTACTTATGGAGAGAGCTGACCTCCCACAATTTTATATCTGGCTCCCAAGAGGTAGCAAAACAATGCTACGCACAGAACAATGCTACTTAACTCCCTCCAGGTTTGGGACAGAGTAGTGTCCAGGTACCAGTTGGCTTCCTCCCCCTCCCCTTTGATGCCTTATCTGAGAAATACTGTGTTCTTGCCAGGCATGAAAGCCCACGATTTAAAAAATTTTGAAGCAGCTGGATTACAAACAGTATGACACCTATACACAGCAGGGCATATAGTCCCATACGAGGAGCTCAAACAAAGGGCAAACCTACGGACGGTAGACTTTTTCCGCTATATGCAAATCCAGGATTTCGTGTCTCAAAAACACATTCAAATGGCAGCACTTACACCACTCACCTTTTTTGAAAATTTTTGCCTAGATGAAATTTCACAGGGGGGCCTTATAACTTTAATGCACGCACACCTTAGCTCAAGAAACAAGGAATGGGGGAAACTGACCTATACAGACCACCGGGAGGCTGACATAGAAGAGACTCTGGAGAGCATAGGCTGACAGGATATCTGTAAAGCTAATAGTGCCACATCTATATGCGTTACATTGCAGGAACAATCATACAAGCTAATGTTCTGGTGGTACACTACACCTGTTACTCTATACCACATGAAAAAACACTTACAGACCTCTGCAGGAGGGGGTGCAACATGAGAGGAACCTACATACACCTGTGGGGGGGGGGAATACCCCAAAATCCAGAAATTATGGAACGAAGTAGGCGACTTACTAGTCCGTACGGCCTGTACTAGACCCATGGTTGTTCCTTTTATCAAAGCCTATAGAGGGGTGGACTCCTTTCTTCTCTCCCCTGCTGTCAGGATCTTACCTGATGGGGAGTCCGGCTCGCAGAGTTATACGCTCACCCTTGCAAAGTAGACACAGACCAGGGTGACCAGGTAAGACGCCACCTGATCTGTGAGTCTGTGCACGGGGGCTTTCCAGGAATAGTGCTCCAAGTAGCAGTACAGCAGGGATTAGCAGAAGCGTAGTCAAGGAAAGCCAAAGTCAGGGGAAGCCAGATATCAGAGTAGTCCAGGAGGAAAGCCAAGGTCAGAAGCCGGAATCAGACAGGAAATACTGGAACGCAGATATAGCAAGACAGGAACCAAACAAGGGAACCAGAGTCAATGAACTGACACTACCCTCAGGGAGAGGCAGTGTCTTATACCTGGCTAATTTGTGATCAGCCACAGGTGTGCTGAGATCGTTGGAGCAGCCACAGAATAACGTCCAGCCCCCAATGCTGGGTACAAGGCAAGATAGACTTCTGTCTATCTCTAGAGCTGATATGGTGGCTCAGAGGCAAAGTACCCTGGTTCAAGTCCGTCACCGGGCACTTCTGGGGCGACCTCGTCTGGCCGTCGGGATGTCGCGGTGAGAATCGTGACACCTGCTTACCCCTGTCCCATAGGACATCTCTACACCTATTTTCTCAAACCTCTAGCGGATACGGCTCACAATGCAATGGCCTTATGTTAATACAGTCCTATAGTACCAGACACTCCACATAGGCTCATGGCCCCCACCATTAAGTTTTTCGCAGGCAAAATAGGGGTAAACTTATTATTAAAGCAGAGTACAGGGGACACTTCACTATACTAGTCTTCTTCATTTCTTCTATCACTTTCTCACTTTCTATCATAAAATTTGTAATTGCTAATTTGAATGTCTAAAAGTATGTTATGAGCAATGAGAATAATGTGTTAAGTGTTATCACTACTTCTGATGTCATTGTCATATTGACGTATATGTTTTATTGATTGCACAGCCTTCACGCAAAGATAAATTAATAAAAAAAAAGTTTATTCAAAATAATAAATCATTTTGAAAAGTTTAAACAACAATATTAAAGAAAGGTCGTAATGTGTCCACACCGTCGCAACATGTAATAAGTATATTAACAACCATGGTACATGGGAGAAGTTAAAAACTATTATTAATCAGCGAAGAATACTGTATTCTGTTGTAAATGCATCTAAACAAAATCTGAATTGTAGTGGACATGTTTAACAAATATAAATAAGTACTATGTAATATAACAGTGCTAAGGTACTGTCAAATAGTTGTGTAAGAAAGGTTATAAGTTAATAATCAGAGCCGTAAGTAAAAGGACACTAAATAAAATTACATTTTGACTAATGAAATGCTTCACGTTATGAATACATAGAAATCTCAAATGGCAGCAAATTGCTATATTAATGAATATAATGTGATAACATCACAATGTATCTTCTTGAAGAATATAAAGGGATGTAATCGATTATATTAATGCTGAACTGTTGGATTGTACTCAGGAGGAAACCCAGATAGATAACGTCTTCCCTCAGCATTAGAAAATGTACATCAAGTCTGTTAGATAAGTTATTTCGAATATACAAAATAAAAAAGATAAAATGTTGAAAAATCAAGTGATATTAATACATAATCAAGAAATTTTAAATTACATTTTCATAACAAGTTTGCCTATTTTAATAATATGTTTCAAATGCTGTAAAGTCAAGATTCTCTTTCTAGATTATAGGCTAAATCAGAGTACTTTCCTTGGAACTGGAGAGTTAAATGAGTGAATGAAAAATCAATGTTTATAAACATGAATTTGTAGAATCTGCAGAATAGTATCACAGAACCATTTTAAAAATATGAATTTGATCATTTCTATGGCATTAACATAGTCTGTTATTTAGTAAAAACAGTCAAGCACTTTTTCTTTTAGAGTCTCCACCCACTGGTAATGAATAGAAGCTAGGGTGAGACCCTAGATCCCTACTTAATATTATAGTTGCCTGAACCTTCTGATAATGGGAAACAGTAGATGTTCCCCTTTAGTAAAAATCTCCCTTCCCACTGACCATGGGGGCAGGGACATACGGATATCCCCTCTTTTTCTTAAATGTTATAGTTTACGCAGTGATCTGTCCTATTAACCTCCATAGGAGTTTTTATTTGTTTTTATTTTTTAATGTGGTGGCTAGTATGTGCTGGCAAAATATCACATAGTATGCCCTCACAGCATTGCCAGTGAGCAAATAGTGCAGATTTTTATTTATTTTGTGGACAATTCTTTTGACTTAACCATGTCTCTAACATGCAGTCTAACGTGACACTCAACAAACCCCTAGGCAGTTCAGGTATTTCAAGTGTTTGTGCTGTTGTGAAGAATTCTATTCAGGAGGCTCAATAATTTTGAGAATGGAGAAGTCAGAAGTAATTTTCAGTTGAATTTGGCGAAACCACTTGAATCATTCATTGTGTTGCGCTTTTTCAACTGCTTTTTTTTACTTGTTCATTGCAAACAGCTGGAAGTCTGTAAATTGTGACACTAAACCTGATTTTCAATAGGGGTTGAATAAGTTTGATTACAACTGTAAATGGCTAAGGACTCTGTACTATTTTAAAGGTAGGGATGAGTATTTTTTTTTTCCATTTTTTTGTTCCCATGTATACCATTTAATTTCTATACTTGATTAAAGATTGCAATATTAAAAATATGTTTGAGCTGACAGTTTTAAGCAAAGATCATGCTGCCCATAAGAAAAGGTAACCCTTACTTTTTCTTTTGTCTAACATAAAAAAGCTAAAGTTAATTAAAAAAAATACAAAAAGATCTTTAATCAAGACATTAACAGGTCAATAGGAAATTCATTTTTTTTTTACAGGTTCATTTTCTTTTTTTTAATGGACCTCTCTTCACTGTTAATTAATATGTAGGGGTAGGTAAGATAATAATGTGGACAACTAGCTGACTAATTTCAAACATGTATTTGACCAGGAACACTGGGCATCTCATTGGCCCATAAAGCACGTCAGTGTGGAGGAGCAATATCCCATTAAAAAGGCAATTTATAAAGGTGCCGATTTCTATGAGAAATTGGCACTTTTATTATTAATAATGAAACACCTCAATCAATGAATCAAACAGTTTCAGAGGCTTCTCGATAAGACTCTTCTCGATAATCTATTTCCCCATGAACAGACAAACCGCAGCTTTTGCAGGGTCTTTTACGGGACCATTCTAGACTGATTACTGTTTTAGTAGATATACCCCAAATTAATTCATGCATGCTTTTTTCATGCATGTATTAATTAAAGTGTTATATCTTAAAAGAGCTTGCAAAAGCTGCATTCCTTATGAAGTGTAGCCTTTGAAAGCTTTCCCCGTTTTCCCTGGAAGAGACTAATAGTCTCTACATGGGGAATAAACCTATCAGAGGCTTCTCATCTGTGCACTTGTGCATGCGCATGTTGGCTCGTGCGTGAATGCACTGACTCGTACACATGCACGTCTGATCTGAGGCCTGTGGAAGCACAGAAGTACAGAAGTTGCTGGTCTAAGGTCTGTGTGACAGGCATGCTCAAGTAGAAGGCACATGCCACTTCTGTTAGCTCAGGGGAAGTCTGATTCACAGCCAAGGGGTGTTCTATAATTTAATTATAAAAATGTTTATTTCTCATAGAAATCAGCATATTTATAAACTGGAGTTAAAATAGGATATTCCACACTCATTAACTTATGATATACCGCGTTTAATACATGTATGAAAAATGCATGCATGTATTCATTTGGAGCATATCTACTAAATAATAATAATATCTTCTTTTTTTTTTTTTGTATGGAGTGATCCTTTACAAGGCCTTTATTATTAAAGAGGTCAGGAAACTGGGAATCCTTTTGGCAATTGATTGTTGTTAAAGGGCACAGGAGACTTGCCAATTAGGGGATCTTATTTGGGAGTCCTAATTATTGTAAAAGTCTCCAGTAAACTGGTCATCTCTTAATTATTATTACAAGACCCAGCAGACTGGGCATCTCCTGAACCCTATTTTATTATTACTCTGCACCATTCTGCCATGAAATGGAGAGCAAAAGCCACCCTGCAGGTTTGTCCTTCTTTTTTTGGGGTCCCAAGAAACCCATTTTTTGAAAAAAATAAATTAGTTTATTTTTTAACATGGCGAGATCTGATATGCTCTCTATTTGTAATCATGTCATGACTTATGCCTGCTTCTTCCTAGTTTGCTTTATGGGAACTCATGCTGGAAAAGCAGATCCACTGTTTGAACTCAGTTACGATTGGAAGCCAACCTACAACTGGAGACTTCTCAGCGTATTTGATTGTTGCAGTTACTTGACTATATACGCTAGTGAATCAACGTATAAATTATGTTGCAAATTAAGTAAAAACAAGTTGCAGTGCTTATGGTACTTATAGATGTCAATTCTTTATTTCTATGTACATTTTGTTGATTGCTTTCCATAGTAAAGGTATGCAAATATATAGAAAAACTGGATAATAACGGTAATATTAATATGATAATGAATATGATGAACGTAATTCTCTTGGATACTGCAGTAAACAAGACTAGTTCTTATGGGTAGAGCAGAACTGTGAGTTAGGTATTTGGTGTACTTAAATACTGCTGGAAACATTATGGTAATAGTATAAAGGTAGTCTTAGTTATAAAGTTTAATATTTTGCTCCAACACAGGTCAGAAGAGGTTGTTTAACTCAGTAGGTAGTGTATAATTTCCAAAGCCAGAAACACTGTGAATCACACAGTTTGATATTAGCAATCCAATGCTGCATGCACTGATGTGAACTACAATTTCAGGTTACAGTGGCAAGCTTATACACTGTGTGGCAATTATCTCATTGGGAGACTGTACATAATTTCTGAAGATAAACTGTTTAAATAAGCAGAATGTATCTACTCACCGACTGGAGATGAACTGTTTTGAGTGAGCCACAGGAGACTTGAAAAGAGTGTGCGGAGAAAACACTGACAATAAATTCTAGAACAATGTAGCCAAAAGGGGAAACTTCTAAGCGGTTAGTCAGAATTCGATTCTGGTTCAGGCCATAAGCCGTTTACAAAGTCTAGCATGTAAAAGGTTTTAATTAAGTAACTTACAGACCAAATTATGACAATCACGACTGCAGATAGGTAAACTTCTTCTCTTGACATATACGTCTCGTTATAAATGTTGGTGGCCATAAGGCTACTGGGTGGATAGCAGATGCAATGTTCCCATTTCTTTGATGGTAAAACTGAGAAATATGAAAACAGAAATTAGGCAGAAGGGCACTCTAGTAAAAAAATATATTATCAACAAACAAAACCACATATTAAATACCAGCTGGGTGCTCACTTAATAACGCTATCCCCCTAGAGTCTAAAGTTGGCAGATACTAAATTAGGCACAGGCAACCTTCGACACTGCCGACGTTTTGGACTACACCTCCCATGATGCTTTGCCAGCATTATGTGTGTTAGAGCATTATGCGGGATATAGTCCACAACATCCGGAGAGCCGAAGGTTTCCTATCCCTGTACTAAATCATTAAGGAGCACACCCAAAAGACAAATTCAACAGCTTTTTGCAAATATTCAGTACATACTAGCTCTTCATGAGACATAAAACAAATAATAACCCCAAACAATATACACATGCACTCACCCAACACTGGGTGGTAAACCATTAAAACACAAGTCATACAAAAATTATAAACAATCCAAATTATAAGGCATAAAACAGAAAACAGAAACAATGGAAAAAAAGCAAAATGAGGAACAAATATTCACAATTAATATATACTAGAATAAAAGGAACATAATACATACCATATATAAAGATCAAAGGAAAATATAAGTATAGAAGACTAAGAGAAAAGGGAGATATCACAGGTCACTTAAGAAAAAAAGATGATACCCCCCAACGTTTTTGCCTATAGCTTTTTTTCAAGGGAGTATACTGAGGAGTATTATAGATAAAACCAGCCCTAGAAAGTTTTTCATACCTGCCCATCACAACCTCCAAACATTGAAACCCTATGAACAGCTAGCAGGTTGCTGAATGAGATAATTATTAGCACTATAGTGCTTAATCAAAATGTGGAAAATGGTCCACAAGGTTGTTGTTTCTGTGTCAAACAATGTTGCATACATTTAAAATGTTGTTTAATCATTTCTGTGAGCAGTTTACCAGAATCATATAAGTTTGTTTACACTTAATATGATCTGTTGTATTGATGTCATTGTTGATACAATTTGGCTAGTGGCAATGGACTTAACATTCATCAATATAATCCACTCTATTCAGTAAAACAATGGCACCCACCTATATAATTGTTTTATTATAAGGTTAGTATTCTGGTTAGGGATATTTAGTGCCAAATATTCTTACTGTATTAGATTAACAGACATCTTAAAAGTGATCTTTCCAAATCTTGCATTATCATGTTTGTAAGCATCATACATTTTATAGGGTTCATAAACTTCTGAATTTTTCTGAGTTTGCAATGCTCATATTTACTAAAGCAAAATGTAGTTTAAACTCAGTTGGTAACATTCTGTGGTTTTTTTTTTGTAAAATCAGTCAATTTCATACGTGAACCATGTATAAAATAGATATAAATGTAATAAATGTAAACTTGCCCTGAGACAGACAAATGTGTTAAATAAATTAATTTCTTTTTAGTCAGCGAATAAACTAAAATCCAGTCTATTTGCTCACTGACATGGCTAGCAGCCAGTAGGCAATTAGTTAAAAAAAAAAACCTCTGCAGTACAAGTTGCTAAGTATGTGGTGACTGTTCAGTGCTTGATACCCAAGCTGTATTAAGGTTAAAAAAACCTATTGCTGCTCATTCACTAAAAGGGTCACATTTCATGGGGATGAGGCCACTAGATTATTGACAGGGGGGACCTGGAACTGGTCCCCTACATGCTCCCTCCTATGGGAATTAGTTGGTGACTAATTACTGACACCAAGGGGGGATGCAATTTCCCTCCCCATATTAACCTTCTACTCCTAACCACGGGAAAGCATTTTTGGGAAAGTCTTGTTGGAGGTGAGACTTGAATGTCAGTTTGGTTTGATTGGTTTGCTTTAAAAGCAACCAATCAGAATGCTCTGACAGATAATTCAGTGTGGGAACACCTTTCCAAGATTGCACTGGTGTTGTTGATCCTAGTTTGAGAATATGTTGCCAATATACAGTTGCATAATTTGTTTTTTTACAAACCAAAGAAAAGGTGAATTGTTAGTGTAGAACTTACCTAAGAGCTTTTGCCATGACGTGGGGAGAAGGAAATGGGACACATGGAGGGGTTTGGGGGATGGGCCACATAGAGGGGCTGAAATGAGACACACAGAGAAACTGTGGAGGGGGATGAATGGGACACATTGAGGGTCTGGGAGGTGAATGAGACACATGGAGAGGCTGGGAGGTGAACAGGACACATGTGTGAATGAAATACAAAGAAGAGATTGGGGGGTTAATGAGACACATGGAGGGGGAGGGGATTGGGGGATTAGTGAGAAACATGTAAGGGCTGTGGAGTTAATTATACATATGGAGGGGCTGGGGGTTAATGAGACAAATGGAGGGGCTGGTGGGTGAATGAGACACATGGAGGGGCTGGTGGGTGAATGAGACACATTGGGAGGCTGGTGGAGTGAATGAGACACACTGATGAGCTGAGTGGTGAATGAGACACATGGAAGGGCTGGTTAACGAGACACATGGAGGGGCTAAGGAGTTAATGAGACACACAGAGGGGCTTGGGGGACAAACAGACACACACAGAAGGGTTGGGGGGCAAAGAGACACACAGAGGGTCACACATACACACAGAGGGGCTGGGGGGCACAAAGGCACACACAGATAGTGGACTAAGAGGCACACAGATGAGCTGGTGGGACATAGGGGCTGTGAAAAAGGGAAACCAGACACACAAAGGGGTTGGAGAGAAACAAATGCACAAAAGGGCTAGAGGAAGAAAGAAGTCTGCCAGCCAGCCTCGCCAGTCTGCCAACCATCTACAGCATCCTGCCACAGCAGTCAGCCTGCCTGCCAGCCGGCCACAGCAGCAAGCCTGCCAGCTTGCCACTGCAGCCATTCTGTCTGCCAGCCAGCTACAGCAGCCAGCTAGCCTGCCTCTCAGCTGGCCACCATAGCCAGTCTAAGCATGCCAGCCAGCCTGCCAGCCATAGCATCATGCAACGGTAGTTAAGGTGAGAAGAGCCAACTTGGGCTGCATATCAGAGAGCTGTTATATTACTATATTGTGAATGGTGGCCAGAGTGCTAGAGAAATTTCTTCCAGGGCCCATTAGACTCCCTTGTAGTCTCTAATGGGACCTTGAGGGAACTCTTTCTAACATATAGTTTACTAATGTGTGCAATAAATATTATGGAAAACATACTTTTATTTTTATTACATATTTTAAAAATGGAGGGTTTTAAATGCTCTGCTGCTGCCCAGAAGTGGTAGGAGTTTGAGAGCAGGATTTCATTTTGCGAATTTTAATTTTTGTTACTTGTTTGTAGAAAGAAAATTATTTTTTGAGAAACAACATCATAGCATAAAGGGTTGTCTTTAACAAAGATAAAAAGGACATTGCTTAGATATTGAATACTAAGGAAACTTCTGCACAAGACAGTCCTTTAGGAAGTAGTAATAAAAATAAAAGAATGAGACAGCGCTTGGTTAACTTATAGGCAGCAACCTTAAAAGGGGATCCCTCAAACCCTTTAGGAAGGTATGCTAATGTGATACATTATGTCTCTTTACTCCCATGCACCATATATGCTCATTCCCATCAGACTTTAAAGGGACTGTAATTCCATTTTACACCCACGTCTTGCTAGATTCTAAGGCAGCTGGCAATTTTATCTGTTATAAGTTTACTAGAAGTAGCTAAATCATGTTAGTTCAAAGTGAGAGTCTAGGCCATAGTCACGTATGTGTATGTATGCCTGTGTATGTGTGTGTGTATGTGTGCATGTATGCCAGTGTATGTGTGTATGTATGTATGTATACCAGTGTGTGTATCTATGTATACCAGTGCGTGTATCTATGTATGCCAGTGTGTATCTATGTATGCCAGTGTGTGTCTGTATGTATGCCAGGGTGTGTATGTATGAATGCCTGTATGTATGTATGTCAGTATGTATGTATATATGTATATATGTATACATACATATGTGTATGTATGTATGTGTATGTATGTATGTATGCATGTATATGTGTGTGTGTGTGTCAGTATCTCCCTATGCATGTGTGTATGTCTGTTTCAGTATTTGTATCTGTTAGTGTGTGTGTATTCCTGTGGTCAGGAATTGGAGGCGGGCCCTGTGGGCGGGCTTGAAGGGGGGCCCAGACCTTAAGCTGTGTTAGGGGCCCCAAAATTTCTGATGGCGGCCCTGGATGGCAGACCAACACATCTACCTTTAATTAATGTTGGTTGCCCCTACCACACTCTACTTGGTTATAAGAATATTACATTCTGAGGACATAAACCTAAAACAGGTATCTTTTGGGGACTCAATTTGAAATACAATGTTTCACATCTGTTTATTCTGATTTTTACTATTTTGCATTTCTTGTCTTCTCTTCTTACTTCTGATTACAAGGACTTTAGGGAGGATATTTGATAACAAATATGCAGCTTTGTACGCTCCACTACATGGCAGTATCATTAATCTCTATCATAACACAATTTCTTCCAAAGGCAACGCTGGCCCCCTCTCCGTTCTTTCTAACAGCACTTATATTGAAAAATATATTGCTAATGCCCCCAAAACTGGTTTTATATGTGACTCCTGACCAAGAAGAGGGCTAAGTAAGGTGTTATTGCAAACTAGAGAAATGTGTATTTTACTTGGAACAGGTGCCTTAGATACACTACTTCCAAGTCAGGGTTCCAAGTGGACCTTTCAGCTAATACAGGACCTTTCAGTTACTCTTTTATCTAATCTATCACTGCATTTATAAAAAATACCAGGCTATAGAAATATTGCTTTATGTTGTTGTTTATTGCCTCATTTATTTACAAGAGACTGGCCTCTCCATAAATTAACACTTTAAATCATTTATATATATATATTGTGCTTAGGCTTTAATATTCAGTCATTGGAAATTTCCAGTATTAAACTCAGTTTAGTTCTGACATATGGATATTGTGCAGGGTACAGTATGGGAACTAATCTTCCCTATGTGCTTGCTCGAAGAAGAACTTGAAATATCCTGAAAGGATTTTTTTTTTTGCCTCAAGAAGAGACTGAAGTGTTTCTGAAGCCTCTCATCTAATAACATCATATAGTCAATAAAAGTATCATCTTTACAGAGCCATTTATTGGTTTTCTCTTGACAAATTGCATTTTCTGCTGGCTAACATGGTACTCCTCTTCTGCTTATTAGATCAGTATTGTAAGAACACATATCATTTTGGTGTGAGTTTAAAGGATGGCTGGAAAAAAATCAATTTGGTTATTCAGGGTGCTTTTAGGAATAAAAATACACTTTTCAAGAAGATACATATTGTACTCTTTCACCCAAAAGAGACATCTTATTTTATGTTACAGATTGCATGTTCATAAAGCAAGCAATAAGAATAAGGCCTGTGCTTACATTGCTTTAAAGTTTAAAATGTAAGTATTCTATCAAAATCATTACAAGCATCTAAAACTTGTCTTATATTGTGTATTTAAAGCGAATATTCATAAATGTGTTTTAGTTATTATTATTTTATTATTTATATAGCACCTGCAAATTCCATAGCATTGTACAATGGTTGGACTAACAGACACGTCACTGTAACCAGACAAATAGACACACAGGAAGAGAGGGATTGAGCTTAGTAGGTTACTTTTGACAGTTGCAGGAGAGGAGTCATGCGGGGTGGAGGGGGATGAAAACCTGCTAATAGTTTAAATGATATGCTTTCCTGAAGAAGTGTGTTTTCAAAGATTTTTTTTTAAGGAGTGGAGACTGGGTGAAAATCTAACAGAGAAGGGAAGGGAGTTCCACATAAAAGGTGCAGCCCTGGAGAAGTCTTGGAGGCAAGCATCAGATGTGGGAGTACAGACAGAGAATAGGCGTAGGTCTTCGGCAGAGCGCAGGGGAGCAAACTGCACTACAGGTAACACAAGACCACAACAGGGCACTGAGAGACAGAAAAGGTAAGTATATAAACCCTGTGCCTAATTCTGATTGGATAACTTCCAATCAGAATTAACAAACACACGTGGGGGATATTTATACCTCCCACTGTGATTAAGGTACTGTGTCTTTAACGCCGGGTCACGTGACTGACCCCGGCGTTCGCATAAGTGTGCGGGCTCCCAGCGTGCAGCGCTATACATGCTGCCGCTGGGAGGCGAGGAGGAGGACTGGACTTGCCGACAGGCAGGGGAAGGGGAGACCGTGGGCGGCGAAGGACTGAGGGTGAGTACTGCAAGAGGATTGCTTCCTCCTCTCACAGCCGCCCGCGGGGCCCTGACATAACCCCTCCCTCAAGGACCGCCCAGAGGAAACCGCGCATGAAAGGAGCGGATTAAAGAGGGCGCATTCAAATCAGAGACAGAAACCCAAGACCGCTCCTCAGGACCGTAACCCTTCCAATCCACCAGATACTGCAACCAGCCTCGAGAGAACCGAAAATCAAGGAGAGCAGCAATTTCGTAAACGTCACTGGAGACCGCGCGGGGGGAATCGGGAAACCTGAGAGGACCAGAGAACCGATTACAGAGCAAGGGCTTCAAGGGAGGTGTGAAAAGTGTTAGGTATACGCATGGAAGGAGGCAAGGCCAGGGAGTAGGATACGGGATTAACCCTACACAAAACCCCATAGGGACCAAGGAACCTGGGCGCGAATTTCATCGAGGGAACCCTGATGCGGAGATTCTTGGAGGACAACCAAACCTTATCACCCGGGACACAAGAAGGAGCTGGACACCTACGACGATCAGCAAATCTCTTCTGCACAGCAACCGCACGAGAGAGAGCAGCATGGACCTGATCCCACATCTTCCACAAGGAGGTAAGGTACTCGTCCAAAGCGGGCATTCCTTTATCGGAGAACACACCTGGAAGGACAGAGGGTTGGAACCCATAAGCTACCATAAAAGGACTCAAGCCAGTGGATGAGTGAGTCACGGTATTCCTGGCAAATTCAGCCGAGGGAAGGAGAGGAGACCAGTTGTACTGGTGCGCATTAGTGAAGCAGCGCAAATATAACTCCACCGATTGATTAGCACGTTCGGCAGCTCCATTAGATTGTGGATGATAGGAGGAAGTAAATGATAGGGAGATCCCCATCTCAGCACAAAAGCCCCTCCAAAACCAAGAGACAAATTGAGGACCCCTGTCGGATACGATATCCTGAGGTATACCGTGTAAGCGGAACACCTCTTTGGCAAACACCTGAGCCAACTGAACCACAGAAGGTAGTTTTTTAAGTGGAATAAAATGTGCCATTTTTAGAGAACCTATCGGTTACAGTCAAAATAACTGTCAGTCCATCAGACGAAGGAAGATCCACAATAAAATCCATGGATAAGTGGGTCCATGGTTTCTTGGGTACAGATAGGGGCATTAGGAGTCCCGGGGGTTTAACATTAGGGGACTTACACTGTGTGCAAACACGACAAGCCCGTACATAATCTATCACATCTTGTTTAAGGGAGGGCCACCAAAACTGTTGAAGAAGGCCCTTGTATGTTTTGGTAACCCCTGGATGACCCGCGGTTTTGGCAGTGTGAAATAAAGCTAACATCTTCTTTCTGTATTTTTCTTTCATGTATAATTTACCAACAGGTGTCTCAGAGGGTGCTTGGGATTGGTATGTCTTGATACTCTCAAGGAAAAGAGACAGGTAGCAGCTATTATCGAGGATGTAGGTACAATGGGTTCGGGAGCGGGGGCAATCGACTCTAAAGGTTCATACTGTCGGGAGATAGCATCAGCCTTGACATTACAGTATCCAGGCCTATAAGTGATAATGTACTGAAACCGTGACAGAAATAAAGACCATCTAGCCTGGCGAGAGGATAACCTTTTAGCGTCGGCTATATAGGAGAGATTCTTATGATCAGTTAGAACCAGAATTAGTACCTCCAAGTACCTCCATTCTTTAAAAGCCATCACAATAGCCAATAGTTCCCTGTTGCCGACGTAGTAATTTTTTTACGAATCAGACAACCTTTTAGAAAAGTAACAACAGGGATGGAGGGGTTCGGCATGAGATTTTCTTTGAGACAACACTGCTCCTACACCTGATTCAGAAGCGTCTACTTCCATAATAAAGGGAAGGGAAGGATCTGGATGGTGTAGTACAGGGGCAGTGGTAAATGCCTTTTTGAGAGTCTCAAAGGCTTTAACGGCTTCAGGAGTCCAAACCCTGGGGTGCAAACCTTTTTTAGTCAGTTTCGTGATTGGAGAAATAATTGATGAAAAGTTTTTAATAAACTTCCGATAATAATTGGCAAACCCTATAAACCGCTGTTTAGCCTTAAGTCCTTGGGGAAGAGACCAAGACAGTATGGCTTCTAGTTTAGAAGGATCCATGCTGAATCCCTGTTCAGAAATGACATACCCTAGGAATTGTACAGATTTCTGGTCGAATAAACATTTCTCTAGCTTGCAATAAAGACCGTTCTGCAACAACCTCTTAAGCACCAACCTCACATGAGTATGGTGTGTCTTTAAATCAGGAGAATATACAAGTATGTCATCAAGGTAGACTACGGCACAGATATGCAGTAGATCTCTAAGGACATCGTTTATGAAGTACTGAAACACAGTAGGAGCATTACATAGTCCAAAAGGCATGACTAGATACTCGTAATGCCCACTACGTGTATTGAACACTGTTTTCCATTCATCATTTTTATTTTATACGAACAAGGTTATAAGCCCCCCTAAGGTCTAGTTTAGTATAATATCTAGAACCTTTAACACGATCAAACAACTCAGTGATGAGAGGGATAGGATAGGCGTTTTTAACCATTATATAGTTCAGGCCCCTGTAGTCTATACATGGCCTCAAATCGCCTTCTTTTTTGGCAACAAAAAAGAAACCAGCACCAGCAGGAGAGGAGGACCTTCTGATAAAACCTTTACTTAAGGATTCCTGTATGTACTCCTCCATGACCTGGTTTTCTTTCTCAGAAACCGGGTAGACCTTACCCCTAGGGGGCATAGTACCTGGTAACAGGTTTATGGCACAGTCATACACTCGGTGTGGAGGTAGCTTATCAGCCTCCCTTTTTTCAAAAACCAATGCAAGGTCTGCATACACAGAAGTGACAGAAAAAAAAAGTGGTTTAGCTGTGGGCACATTAAGTAAACAAACAGAACGTATATGGGCCATACAGTCTCGTTGACAAGATTCCCCCCAGGAGAGTATATCCAAACGACCCCAATCAAGTACTGGGTTGTGTTTAATCAACCAGTGAAAACCCAGAACGATGGAAGCTGTAGGGGAATCAATTATCTGGAAGGTTAACCTTTCCCTGTGCAAGGCACCCACAGTCATAACCATTTCTTGGGTCACCAGAGGTTTTTTAAGTGGTCTACCATCTATGGCCTCAGCGGCCAAGCGTGTGGCCTTTTGGATCAGAGTCAAGGTTGCGGTTTTAGCAAAGTTCTCATCCATAAGGTTGTCTGCAGCACCAGAATCGATCAAGGCTTTGTTTGTTATAGTGGTTTGATTGACCAAAAGAGTAACCGTAATAAACGGTCTAGAGATGGACCCTTGAGGGGAAAAAGTCATAACACCCGAGGCCGACTCCTCTCTAGGCCTTAGGTGCTGGAGTTTCCCTGCAATTTAGGGCAGGTACTTTGGAGATGCCCCCTCTTCCCACAATAGAGACATAAACCCTCCCTTCTGCGATACGCTCTTTTGGCTTCAGTTAACCCTGTATCACCCAACTGCATGGGTTCGGGAGCTGGTTGATTAGGAGGAGATAATGCTAGTAACGCAGTACTGGGTAAAGCAGGTAGTCCCTGTGTATTCATTCGTCTTTGACTACGCTGCTCTCTAATACGGTTGTCAATATGAATGATATAGTCTATTACATCATCCAGAAGAACAGGTAATTCCCTGGAGGCTATTTCATCTAGTATGTAAGCGGCCAAACCCTCTTGAAAGGCTTTTACGAGGGCATCGTTATTCCAAACCACTTCAGCTGCTAGAGTGCGGAATTAATAGTATAATCCGCTACATATCTATTACCTTGTCGGACCCTAAGCAGAAGCAACCCTACCGGATTGATCAAACGTGCGTTTGAAAGCTGTCAAAAAGTCCGCAAAGGACATTGGGGACGTATTCTCCCACATGGGATTAGCCCATGCTAAAGCTTTCCCGGACAAGTGGTTAATTAAAAAAGGAAATTTTGGTTCTATAAGTGGGGTAGGAACAAGGATTCATCACCAAATGAATATCAATTTGGTTGAGGAAGCCACGACACAATGCTGGATCACCGCTATAGCGCTGTGGTGGCGTCATGTGATCCACGTGAGCAGGAATGGGTACTGGATCGGGAATGGGTTCTGGCACAGCAGCAACAGCTTCTTGAATGGCAGGTTGCAAGTGGGCAGTACGAGCCAGTATGGTTTGTAAAGCTTGAGCAAACTGGTCCATACAGTGGTCTAAACCATCCATTCTAGCCTCCTGATTCACTAACAGCTGTGGAATGTCAGCAGGTTCCATGCTGGCGCTGTTGTAATGTCACGATTTGGGAACCTAACATGCTAACAGGTCACAGAGAGGAATGGTGCTATACCGGTCCTTAGAGTGGCCGGGTTAAACACACTAAGAATAGTCAGGAGACAAGCTAAGTAAAGGGAGCCAGAAAACAGAAGAGCGAGAAACAAGCCGAAGTCAAAGGAATGGAGAAATCAGAAAAATCGGAATAACAAGCCAAATAATCGGTAACCAGAGAGAAACACGAGCAAACTGCACTACAGGTAACACAAGACTACAACAGGGCACTGAGAGACAGAAAAGGTAAGTATATAAACCCTGTGCTTAATTCTGATTGGATAACTTCCAATCAGAATTAACAAACACACGTGGGGGATATTTATACCTCCCACTGTGATTAAGGTACTGTGTCTTTAACGCCAGGTCACGTGACTGACCCCGGTGTTCGCATAAGTGCGCGGGCTCCCAGTGTGCAGCGTTATACATGCTGCCGCTGGGAGGCGAGGAGGAGGACTGGACTTGCCAACAGGCAGGGGAAGGGGAGACCGCAAGAGGATTGCTTCCTCCCCTCACAGCCGCCCGCGGGGCCCTGACATAAGGAATCATTATCAAATTGGAGCAATTTAAATGGAGTCCAAGAGAAATGGGATTATTTAAAAGTTGCACTGCTGAAGGCAACAGAAAATTGCATTAGGCTTGTCAGTAAAAGCAAAAAATTCAAGAAACCACTATGGTACTCCGCAGATGTGGCCAAAATAGTAAAAAACTAAAAGTTAGCATTTAGTAATTATAAAAAACCCCAGAGTGAGGAAGACAGAATGATCTATAAGATTAGGCAGAAGGAGGCTAAGCAAGTTATAAGAGCTTCCAAATCACACACAGAAGAGAAAATAGCACAGTCAGTAAAAAAAGGGGACAAAACATTTTTTAGATAAATAAATGAGAAAAGGAAAGTAAAACAAGGATTAGTTAGAATAAAAACAAAAGAAGGAAGGTATGTCGAAGAGGATAAAGGTCTAGCTGACTGCCCCAATGAATAGTTTTGTTCAGTATTTACAGATGAAAATGAAGGAAAGGGACCTCAGTTAGGAAAAAATACAAATGAGCAATTTTTTACATGTGAGTTTGCTGAGTAAGAGGTTTTTTTTCAACTGTCAAAAGTAAAGACAAATAAGCCAATGGGACCGGATGGGATACACCCAAAGTTATTAAAAGAGCTAAGGGGTGTACTTGCAAAACCATTAACAGATTTATTTAACCTATCATTTTTAACAGGAGTAGTCACAGAAGATTGGATGTTAGCGAATGTTGTGCCCATCCACAAGAAAGGTAGTAGGGAGGAGTCGGGCAACTATAGGCCAGTAAGCCTTACTTCAGTAGTGGGGAAAGTAATGGAAACCATGTTAAAGGATAGGATTGTTGAACATCTAAAAACACATGGGTTTCAAGATTAGAGACAACATGGGTTTACTTCAGGGAGGTCATGCCAAACTCATCTTATTGTTTTTTTTTTTTTGATTGGGTAACTAAAATAATAGCTCAGGGTGGTGCAGTAGACATTGCTTACCTAGATTTCAATAAGGCTTTTGACACTGTTGCACATAGAAGGCTTATCAATAAACTGCAATCTTTAAGTTTGGATTCCAATATTGTTGAATGGGTAAGGCAGTGGCTGAGTGACAGGCAACAGAGGGTTGTAGTCAATGGAGTATATTCGAAGCTTGGGCTTGTCACCAATGGGGTACCTCAGGGATCTGTACTTGGACCTATACTTTTTAATATTTTTATTAGTAATATTGCAGAAGGACTTGATGGTAAGGTATGTCTTTTTGCTGATGATACTAAGATATGTAACAGGGTTGATGTTCCATGAGGGATAAGTCAAATAGCAAATGATTTAGGAAAACTAGAAAAATGGTCAGAATTGTGGTAACTGACATTTAATGTGGATAAGTGCAAGATAATGCATCTTGGACGTAAAAACCCAAGGGCAGAGTACAGAATATTTGATAGAGTCCTAACCTCAACATCTGAGGAAAGGTATTTAGTGTGATTATTTCTGATGACTTAAAGGTAGGCAGACCATGTAATAGAGCAGCAGGAAATGCTAGCAGAATGCTTGGTTGTATAGGGAGAGATATTAGCAGTAGAAAGAGGGAAGTGCTCATGCCATTGTACAGAACACTGGTGAGACCTCACTAAGCAGTAGTGGAGACCGTATCTTCAGAAGGATATTGATACTTTAGAGAGAGTTCAGAGACGGGTTAATAAACTGGTTCATGGATTGCAGGATAAAACATACCAGGAAAGGTTAAAGAATTTTAACATGTATAGCTTGGAGGAAAGACGAGACAGGGGGATATGATAGAAATATTTAAATATATAAAGGGAATCAACATAGTAGAGGAGGAGACTATATTTAAAAGAAGAAAAACTACCACAACAAGAGGACATAGTCGTAAATTAGAGGGACAAAGGTTTAAAAATAATATCAGGAAGTATACTAACTATAAGATAAGGCCAAAGACTAATAAAAGTATTTAGAAAATTGGGCAGACTAGATTTTGCACCGGGACCCCATGGATTGTGTGTTCGCCACTGATTCTGATTCATTGCATTTTGCCTATTCTACCAGATTCTACACTTGCTTCTTATCTACTCACTATAGCTTCATGTCTGTGTATGTGGCGTTATATTATTAATATTGATATCCCATTTCTTAATCACCAGCTTTTTAAACTCTGAGCTCAGAATCTGTCTGTTATGCTTATTTTAAGTCTGTATAACTCCACAGGAGATGGAGGTTTTGGTTTCCATGGTCACTATGCATACTAGAGTTAGGACACTCCTTCACGTACTGTAAAAAATAAAGAACAATGACCAAAATTGTGATCAATAATATAATCAAGCGTAAACAATTATAACCATACCAAACAGAGTCCATGATATTTCCAAAATATTTATATATATATATATATATATATATATATATATATATTACCAGTGGTTCATTGTCCCCATCTTTTGGTCCCACCTTTTTTGGGGAGAATGTACCACTGGTTACATTATAGTTATAGTATTAATATTGATATCTCATTTCTTAAGCTCTAGCATGTTACACTCTGAGCTCAGAATCTGTCCATAATGCTTGTTTTAAGTCTGTATCATTCCATGGTCACTATGCATACTAGAGTTAGGACACTCCTTCACGTACACGGTCATTACGTATTACGTCACTGCACATATCACGTCGTCCTGAGAATGCGCATGCGCACATGGTTTGATTACTTCTGGGTTCGGGAACATGGACAGGCACTATCACACACCCATTGTAAGTCACTCATTTATTAATTCATATATATTGATGTACTTTATTTTTTGTTATTGATCTTGATAAAGATCCAGGAGGGTCAAAACTTTGGTTGTTTGTTTCAATACACTTTTAAAAAAATCCCTGAGGAGTGCTCTATTTATTTCCTGTTTATTTATGCGCTGGAAGCCCCCGGGTAATATTTTGATCTATGCATTTTTTTATGGTGAGTGCCAGAGACTGGATTATTTTTTAATCTATCTATCTATCTATCTATCTATCTATCTATCGATATATCTATCTATATAGATAGATAGATGAATAATGCAAAGTGAATAAACTGATATCCATGTTTTTTTTCCCAATATCATATTTATTAAATTTTTCAGGCAAATACACACAACACATAATAAAACATAACAGGTAAATACTGATCAACAGAAGAAAATGTGTTTTCAAAAACAGACATACTGTATTGTATATAGTCCTTTACTATAATATATTATTATACCAGTTTCAATCCTTTTTTTGGAAAGAAAATGTTCCTGTTTCCTAAAACACTGAATAATTGTATTACTCTCCCAGTTTAAAATATTTTTCTATTCTCCACATACCAAGAGCTGTCTTCCTACTATATTAGCTCCTGACTGATGCCTCTTCTGCAACTGTCACTACTATCCTTACCTTTTTGTTTCATTTTACCCCACTCCCTCTAGCATGTAAGCTCATTGAGCAGGGACCTCAACCCCTCTGTTTCTGTGTGTCCAACTTGTCTGGTTACAACTACATGTCTGTTCGTCCACCCATTGTAAAGTGCTGTGGAATTTGATGGCGCTATATAAATAACATAATAATAATAATAATATATTACATACCCGTAGATAGAATGGTAATAAGTTGAGAATGAATATAATTACAGTAGTTATGTTTTATCTGCCAGTAAAACCGGGGTCAAATTAGATTCCATCTTTAGCATCAAATAAGTTATCTATATAATGGGTTCCAGATTCAGTCCTCAAAGGTGCGAAACAATACAGGATTTAGGCATTGACCAATTTTGTTCATAGAACAACTTTGCTGATATCCCTTTAGGACTCAGTTTGAAATTGCTGGTGTGTACAAAGTTCTGATTCCTCTGTACTGCCTTAAATGGTATATTCAGGTACCTGTTATATAATTTAATAGTAACCTATAATTGCAAATAAACTAATCTTTTCTATTTCTAATCCTAACTCTACATATTATCCTTAAAGGAACACTAATGTGCATTTCTGACCCTATAGTGTTAACAACAGAATTTAGATGTTCATAAAGCAAGCAATAAGAATATTGCCTGAAGAATAAAGCATCCTCCTTGCCCCCATTAATAAGGGTTAAAATGTACCTTTATTCCAGCGCAATGCAGGTTCGCCAGGGCTTGCTATACCACCACCCCGCCTCCGTGGCTAAGATCATCACAATTGACTACCTCAGCCAATCCAATACTTTCATTCGGAAAGCAATGGAATGGCTGAGATCATCAATTCTAATCATCCCAGCCAGGGAGGCGGGGTGGGGAGTGCAGCCAAATGCCATGCTGGCCATCAGCATCTCCTCATAGCGACATCCAGACAAAACTAGGCATCTAGGCAAATGTGAAATTAGACAAGATTATACAGTCTGAACATAACTTCTCTACAGAAGAATTTCAATACATTGGGGGATCTGACAGGTAAGTGGCAGATGAGTACAGTTAAATGCAATCTTGCAATAAGGATCCCACAAGCAACTTATGCAAAAAATTGAGTCAAGTTAGGGACTTGGTGACGATTACATTTAAAATAGACAACAGTGTGCAATGCCGGTTTGTCATTGTTCAGGCTAATAAGATGCTGTATAAAAAAGGGTATTGATTCATTTGATCAAAATTTAATGTTACCTCTTTATAAATCAATGTTTAGACTCAACCTTGAAATAAAGTACAGTTCCTGGCATTCATTTTAAAGAAAATATATTTTAGAACTAGAAAAAGGCAAGCTACAAAATGAATAAGGGGCATGGAAAACAATAGTTATGAATTAAGGGTAAAAAAAAATGCTTTTATTTTCTTTAGAAAAGAGATGTGTCAGGGCGGTGCTATATAAATATTTACAGAGTCAGTTTAAGTGCCAGGTACTAACATTTTCATTATACAACCATGTAAGGCGTATAAAATTTATTTGAAAACACACCAGTGAATAGTTTAGTTTTGGGTCTGCAGATCCAAAATGTAGTTTTCAATATAAAGGTAATTATTATAAAAACAAACAAAAGAAAAATCATAACACAGCACTGCTTAAAGGGACATGGTCTCATTGACAGCCGCTAGAGGCACTTCCACGCTTCTCACTGTGATTTTCACAGAGAGAATGCTTTCCTATGGACTGACTGAATGCGCGCGCGGCTTGTGCTGTGCATGCGCATTCAGCCGATGACGTCCAAAGGAGGAGGAGAGTCCCCAGCACCGATTTTAGGTTTTAACCTTCCTCCAACTTCAGCCCGGTGGGTCGGGGGCCATGAGGGTGGTGCCATATGGTGCCAGGAAAACAACTTTTTTTTCCTGGCACTATAGTGGTCCTTTAACACTGAATGGAGGGACAGTGCCAGGGGACTCCATGTACTATAAACACTTCACTAAGATGAAATGGTTATAGTGACTACCCTGTCTCTCTGACAACATTCCACACAACCGCACAATTAACAGATTTTTTCAAAGAACTGGTAAAAGCACAACATGTATTCTTTGGCCAATTGTGGCCCACTTTGCACATGTAAACAAACATGTTAATCTCCTATATTTGTGTATCATACTTGGCTTGTATGATTATCCTGTTTGTGTACCAGTCCCAGCTTGTTCATTAACTTGTTCCAGTTCATAATCCTGTCCTTGGCTTGTTTGACTACATTTGTTCCTACACCATCCTGCATTTTTTGTTCAGCACACATTTTTGTTTATTTTCTGTTTTTGTGTTTTTATTGTGTTCTTCTCTTGCCTGTACTATATTTTTAGTTTAGTTATGTTTCTGGTTTCCTGCTTTACATTAAAGGGACACTCCAGGCACCCAGACCACTTCTGCCCATTGGAGGGGTCTGGGTGCCAACTCCCACTACCCTTAACCCTGCAAGTGTACTTATTTCATTTACTAGAAAGCTACTAGAGGACACTTCCGTGTTCATAAAACACGAAAAGTGTGTTATACGACGCTGGACGCCCTCACGCTATGTGAGGACCTCCAGCGTCGCCTATGGGGAGGTCTAATGCGCGGGGGAGGAGCATATGCGAAGCCTGACCCAACGACGAGAGACATCGGCGCTGGATACAGGTAAGTCACTGAAGGGGTTTTAACCCCTTCAGCAACTTGGGATGGGAGGTGGGAGGGAGAGGGGACCTGCAGTGCCAGTAAAATGGTTTGTTTTCCTGGCACTGGAGAGTCCCTTTAAGCCCTGCCACTCCGGTAATATGCCTCTTCCTTTCCCTCTGTCTTTGTCTTTCTCAGGTCTTTGCCCCTCACTTTGCTGGGGATCCTCTAGCCAACCCCGAGAAGAAGTCCATTAAAGGCAATTAAAGTGTTAGTTGGATTTTTTGACATGGAGTCACCAACACCACACTTGGATCCAGAAAAAAATTAAAATAAAACATAATAACAGTGATAATATCTGAAAATACCAAATCATTTTGAGTGAGGGGCTGTCACTTAGTCACTTTTATACTTGATTGAAAAGTCATAAATAAAAATGATTTTTCTGCATTTAATTCACTTTCTCTAATATACAACACATTGGTGTTAAATCAAATCCTTGATAAGTAAGAAAACATGACATTATTTGAGAGCTATTGATCCCTATGAATGATATCTTATCCTCAACTCTTAATAAAGACCTTTAGTTAGGAAAAAGTGTCAGGAATACATGTCTGTATTTTGATGGATACATTTAACAAATATTCAATGCTGCATTGAAACATTCGCAACACAGCACATTCAAACCCCTACTTCCCTACTTAACCCAACAAAGCCATGGGAAAATACTAAGTAAACCTAAAAAAATAATTTTAAGCTAAGAAAGCTGATCAATTGATTGAGAAAAAAAATATAGACTCAAGTAAAGTTTTTTGATCCATTTTAGCTATCTTCTTAATAGTAGTAAAGATTAAAGGGGCCTTGTTACAACCTGCCGTTTGTAACTAGGATTTTATGTGGCAAATTGCCCTTGGCTTATGGAGAAGCCTAATTGCCAGCCTCCTTCCTCATGACTATGGCACTGCTGGGTATGGCCCTTTAAGAACAGCATTGGGCTTATGGATTTCTATTGGACCGTGCTGGCCCTTTAAGAACTGTCTGGGGACATATTGTGACTTTTAGGGGAAAAACGCCTCTTTAAGACTATGTCCCCAGACCTTTAAAAATTTCTAATGGCTTTCTCCCACTTGGGGCTTACTGAACCAAGGACCACACAGGCGGACCTCCCAGATGTGGAAGCGTGCAGGCAATTTACCTCCCAGGTTGGGAGGCTGCTGTAGGTAAATTGCCAACCGCTGGGTGGCCGCAGTTCGTGCAAATGCACACGTGGCGGCGGCCATCTTTGTTAATTCGAACGAGGTCAGCAGTATGTGTAGCCAAATCCATGGAACTGAAATTGGCTACACATTTCAATGAACACCGCTGACCCTTACCTTCTCCTACACTCGGTTTTCAGCTACAGAGAGTAAGTCCCGTTCGGCTGTTTGAACTCACTGTTATACTGAGCCAAATGCACGAAAGGCCCCGTTCGTGCATTCGAATGGGACTTAGTCATTTTTCTGTGTAAAATAGACCAACCGCACAGCCCAAATCTATGGAACTGTTTTGGGCAGGAAAATGTGCTTGCGGTCGGTCATAAAGGACTTCCAGCTAACTTTTTAACTCCTAGATGGAATTGGCTGAATTTTGGATATGTTTGTAATTAAAGCTGAGTAAGAATATGTTTATGAAGATTGAATGTATATTTTTAAAGTTACAGTGTATGTGTAAAAAGTATATTTTTCCTGCCTGTGATAATTACATTAACCCATTGTGTTCAGTAATTATATCACAGACAGAGGGGAGGGTTTGTGTGTAATTGCTGGGAGTGTTTTATTGTAATGTATGTATTTTATTAGTTGTTTTACAAAACCCTGTGGGCGGTACTATGTTTGTAAAATGGGCATAAAAGCAGAGTGTTGGATTAAATGTTCAGTTCTTCTTGACCCTCAACACTTAGTCTTGTCACGTGATTGGAGGGGACAGCTATACTCACACTGGGGATTGCTCTGCTCTGCATACTCCCCTGAGTTTTAAACACTTAGCTCTTTTAAGAGCTTGTTCCTGGTACGCTCTCCTGGAGGAGAGGTCTTCCCCACACGGTCCTGGAGGACAGAAGCTGATCCAGGGTGGACAGAAGACGGCTAGACTCCAGTTAAGCTACAGCGGTTGTGGAGTCTGCAGTGGTCGTGGTGTCCGGTGCGGTGCTTGTGGTCCTCAGCGCAAGCTAGGAAGAGTCCATCAACGAAAGGGACTCTGTCGGAGTATGGGGAGTTCTGTTACAGGCCTCAAGCCCCATAACATCTTTATCTCAGTGAAGTCATTATGTGGACTGAAGTTCCAGGCAGCCTTTTTACCTTACCGTTTATGAATGGTTTAACCACAAAGTTGTTCTCCCAGTTCCTGTACACACTGTCTCCTCTGCCCTTCCTCATGGCTGCCACACTGATGGAAAGTTTTTTCCTTAGATGCCACTAATAGGCTACCACTGGCTGCCCATTGAAAGTGTACTTTGACATATGGGTGGCTAGTTACAGGCTGAGAGTATCGGTTGACACTCCCAGCCTATGACTGGTGCCCAAGGCCTCCTCTGTCCTTCCTACCAGACACCACACTAATGTGAAAATCAATGTGGTGTCTCAGAAGAAGGGCTGACGAGGCATTGTGGATGGGCACTAGGGGATGTCTACTCTGTAAAGTAAGGAGGAGCCCAGGGACTCCAGCACCTATATTGATTAAAGATGTTTTGTGGATGACCCTGCAAAGTAGACCTGAAGTCTCTATGATACAACAATTGCTGGGTTTGACATTAAATTCTCATTTAAGATTGCATTATAGATATTTTTAAGTATAAAACCTAGTGCTTGAAATAAGTATGATGGTTGCTGGTACTGATGTGTTTTGCTACACTACACTACTTTATTGGTGTTAGAAGAGCTGGTTTATCTACATCACATAATGTTATCTCTAGTTAGAGAAGCATCCCGCTATGGATCCCAGAACAGCTGTAGTGGAAAGCAGGCAGCTTACTTTGTAATTACAGTCACAAATTTTCTTCACTGCAAAAGAATTCCAAATTGAATCATAATTCTTCAAGTTGTGAGGAAAAGAAAAAAGAAAGTTAGAAATAGGAAGCTGGAATTTGTAAATATTTGCTGTATTTGAGGCTGTGACATATATAAATATGTTAACCAATACATTATCAAAAATCTTAAACCCAGATGCCATGGTTCAGAGGGGACAAACTGTCTCCAGGATCTGGATGCGATTTTATTCAACTCTAAATTCCACTTTCACTGCCGTAAAATGTATTTTCTTTAATTTATAATTTTATTAAATCTTATTTTATTATAATTTTTACATTGGATAATGAGTTAATTTAAATCAAATGCATTTCCATTTGATATACATTCTTGAACAACCCTAGATGCAACTTGTCGAAGCTGTTACAAAGCAAGAGCAGATCATTAAAAATATACGTATTGATTTATGCAGAAACGCAATGCAATAAGTGAAAGGAATGTCAACCTGCATTACACTTAAGTCTTTCACTAACGAGCATCTAAAAAACAAATGAACACCAGAACCCAGATACCATGAAATGTAATATGCGCATTTCCTTTAACCCCTTAAGGACCAAATTTCTGGAATAAAAGGGAATCATGAAATGTCATGTGTCCTTAAGGGGTTAAAGCATATAATTCATAGCTAGTTTATTACACATTTCTTCTGTAGTTTTGTTTTTTTCAGTACTTCTAATATATCACATTTAAAGAACATTATATTTTTTAGTTTATATGTTCATTGGTAACAAAGTTACAGGCAGGTGGTATAATAATTATAATAATTTTGAAATTATGAAGATAATAATAATATGACTTTTAGAAAATATAGTAGCTACTTATACTCTGCTTATTTTGTAGGCACAACCCCACTTTCTGTGTTTGGGAGTGTAGATTCCCCAAATTATATAGAAACATATAGAACATGCATCTTGAGATTGTTATAGTGAAACATGCAATATATGTAACATTATGCATACATTATACAGTCATGTTGTGTGCAAAACTAAAAACAGCCTAAAAATAGAAGTGATATTTATAATAAAATGCTCTAGAAAGCCACATATCTAATTGTTGTATGTAGCTAGCCAAGGTTATCATAGTTCCTCTGTTTCCTGTGTTGATGCCTTAACAATGGGCTTGCTACAGTACTGACACATGCCTCCCAACTTTGCCCACTGGGGACCCAGGATGGGGGAGTCAAGAAGGTAACAATAAGTTATAGGCCCACCCATAAAATTTACTTTGTGTCACAAATGGAGGGCTGTCAGCCTGAAGTGAATGCCTACCAGGCTGACTGACAGCCTCCTTGGCTTGCCCCCTCATGGCAGACCATGTATAGAGCCCGACTGAAGTCCAAATGTGCATAGGTATTCAGCGCAGAGCAAGTGTGTCTTTCCATGCATTTGTGTTGCACTTGCTGAGAACAGGTTATCTGGTTCATATCCAGGACACAAGGGAATGAAGTCAAGATGTAGGACAGGACCTTTAAATCAGGATGTCCTGCTGGAGCTGTGACTGTTGGGAGGTGTGCTGATAGTACTGATGCTAGAGATAGTTTACAGTATCCTACATAGGATGCCCAGTCTCCCTCAAAGACCCAAAAGGAAATAGAGAGTGTAAAAAAAGAAGAGGAAGGTAGTGCCAATAATATTTTTAAACTGCTTCAAATATATAAAATAATTTACAAAAATATATACAGGGTACCAGAAATAACAGATACAAATTTTAAGTAAATAAATATAAAGTGCAACTTGCAAGGGAACAGACCAGTTCATGGGAAGGGTACTTCTTGTATGGAATCTTGAGTAAGAGGTAGTTTATAATCTAAGGAAACAGAAAAAAGGAAACAGAAAACAATTCCAATGGTACATTATATCCCAATGACCTTAACTGGGTAAAAGCCAAAATTAGATATATTCACTTACCAAAGCTAATACAAGCACTAGAGTAGAATGCATAGAGTGGTATTATCCCCACTTCTAGGATATATGAGTAGATGCAGTTCTCAGGTCTCACTGCTTTATGGCAACAATGAGACCCAAAAGGGAATCAGAACAAAACAAAAAATAGTGTTTTGTACTAGACCAGGAGTGTTAGAATGATAAATATCAAACTCACATTTGATTGAGCAGGCTGACCGCTCTATGAATAGGGCACAGGTGGTAAGATCCTCACCCTGGATTCTTTGGCGAGGGTATCACTGGGGTAAAGACCAGGATGCCAGGCAAATAAATAAAATATGATAAAATAATTAAAACAGGAATGTGGCACAATTCAAGCCAATATCCCTTTATTAAAATAGTATCAAAAATAATCCACAACTCGTTTTACCACACAGGGTTTTCTGTTATCTGTTTCCACTTGATAAAGCCCTGTGTGGTGAAATGCATTGTGAATTATTATTTCCAGGGCCGTCTTTAATGCGGGGCAAATGGGCCCCCCGCGATTTGCGCAGCCCCCATGGACACTAAGGAGGCCTCTCAGGTGGCCCATGCACTAAGGCAGGCTGGGAGTAAGTGAGTGCCACACGTCACTTCCTCCCACTGGAGATCAGAACCGCATGGGAGGAGGAAGGCAGGGAGGAGGGGAGTTCCAGAGGAGAACTCCCAACTGCCTCAGCCTGCCACTGGACTGCAGGGAAACCATCCTCCAGAAAAAGGTAAGAACCTGGAGGGTGGCTAAATGTATGTCAGTATGTTTGTGTGTGTGTGTATTTGTATGTCAGTATGTCTGTGTGTGTGTGTTTGTGTATGTCAAAAAAATGCATTGCCCAGGGTCCAATTCATATTGTAGATGGCCTTGATTATTTCTAATACTATTTTAATAATGGAAAATTGGCTATTTTTACACTAAGATTGGGCCACATTCCTGTTTTTATTGTATAAAACAGGAATGTGGCACAATTATATATATAATTAGCTACATTCTAAGTTTATTTTTATATATATATATATATTAAAATACACTTAGAAATATAGTGTGAGTGTATGTGTGTGTGTGCATATAAAACTTCTTAGTTCATATATATACATTTTTATTTGTGCTAATAAACTTTTCAAAGCTTTTACAAACTTTATTCCAGGCATTGGGGCTATTCCGACCATATTATCGCATGGTCCTTTGGAGGCCAATCTGGAAAATTTGGATGCCAAGTCAGCACGTTGAACTCTTTTTCATGTTCCTCAAACAATTTCTGAACAATTTTTACAATCTGGCATGGTGCATTATCCTTATGAAAGAGGCAACAGCCATCAGGGAACACCATTGCCCTGAACGGATGTACAATCTATAGGTAAGTGGTGTCAAAGTAATATTCTCATGAAAGCCAGGACCCTAGGTTTCCCAGAAGAACATTGCACAAAGCATAACACTGGCTCCACTGGTCTGCCTTCTTCCCATAGTGCATTCTGCTGCCATCTCTTCCCCAGGTAAAAGACTCACATACATCCAGCCATTCACCTGATCTAAAAGAAAACATGATTCAGCAAAACTGGCTTTCTTCTTTCGTTGCTCCATGGTCCAATTCTGATGCTCACATCCACATTGAAGGCACTTTTGGTGGACAGAAGTCATCCCTATAAGCAGCCAACTACTATTCGCGGCGTGTTATCACTTCTATCATAGCCAGCATTCAATTTTTTTAGTAAGTTGAGCTACTGTAGCTCTTCTGTGAGGTCAGACCGGACAGGCTATCCTTAACTCCCCATGTGCAGCAGGAACATTGGGTACCTATGAGCCTGACGTCAGTTCTCTGGTTGTCCTACCTTATGCCACTTTTTGTAGTTACTAACCGTTGCATACTGATATCATCCCACAAGACTTGATGTTTTGGAGATAGGCAGTTGTCTAGCCATCATTATTTGGATCTTGTCTAAGTCATTTAGATCATTTTGCTTGCCATTTTTCCTGCTTCCAACAAATGAAATTCAAGAACAGACTTTTCACTTGCTGCCTAATATATCCCATCCCTTGACAAGCACCATTGTAAGGTTAGAATCAATGTTATTCACTTCACCTGTCAGTGGGTTTAATATTTTGGCTTATCAAGTGACTACAAACCATTGGGCAGTAATGCATTGCTATGTTAATTAATGTAATCTCAGGGCACATGCCTTTAGAACTCCTCAATTGTATTAATTTTTCACATATAACATGCATTTATATATGTTTCAGTATTTAAATTTTTTCCTTAAGATATTTTCTCAAAAATTAATTTTTCTCATTAGTGTCAAAACAAAGTAAATTATTGCGACTGATTTACAGTGTAAATAAAAATCAGTTACAATAGGTGCATGTAGGTCCACACACATAGATAATCTCAAATAATTTACAGAAAAATTATGTATACAAAAAGAATGCACAAGGAAGGTGCGAAACGTTGTGTGCAGGGCTTTCACACTCTTTTTCGGGCTAGTCTTCTGGGTGGTCTCTCCCCTGTCTGGCAGTTGCAGGTAGTAGGGCAAATTGATATTTTTCAAAAAAAATTTGTTTTGTTTTAATTTTTTCTCACCTGCTGGGAAATTTGTTTCATCTCAATGCACTACAATGGTTTGGTGTGATATGCTTGTACCACCTTTATCATCTATGAGGGCTGCTGTGACAGTATGACCATGATTTTTTTTGATATGCATACTTTTTTATCAATCAATGTGCAGTCTCTTCTTATACATAATTCTTCTGTGATTTATTTGGGATTATCTATGTGTGCGGACCTACATGCACCTAATGTAACACATTATCCATAATTGGGAAAAGTCCAGCAGCGTGGCAAGAATCCTAATTATTTAACAATGGAATGACTCACAAATACTATCTAATATTTTTTGGCATTTCTGAGATAATTTGGTGTTGCGGCTATACATGCGAACGAAATATTATGTTCTGTTCACACTATTTTTAGTTTATTATTATATAAAAATCTAACTATATTACTGATTAAACAAAGTACTAAACAACTGTAAAAATAGGAAAACACACATAACTATATCCATCAGATCCCAGTGCAGCTTTTAGAATAGGATACACACAGTATTGCAGATGCAAAACTTCTTCACTAGGTGTCACCTGTTACTTGTCTTCATTTGAAAAGAATGAAAGCATGCAGTTCACATATGGAGAGATTTTTAGCCTTTTTTAAATGTTGCACCTTAAAATATCATGTAGCGAATTGCTCACTTGTGTGCTCTAAAATGACACTGATTTATATCAGAAAACTCACCTACAACTCACCTACAATACAAATAATTTAATAGGTTCTGTATCCAAAACTCCAATTTATAAATACAGAAGACTATTTAACACAGTTATGAACATTTCATGCAGCTCATAAAGTAGTTATTATTATTTTAACAGTCACATACATCTCTGTCGTTTTGTAGCAATAGACTATCAATTATAGATGCATTCCATTTGCAGTCTTTATGTCCAATACAGAGAGTAGTAACACACTTGAAACCTATATAGCCTGAATTTTTACAGCAGTCATTTTGTTACTACCAAAGAATTTAAAAAAAGATATGTGTTGCTATAATGCTCACAGAAACAGAAAGCTCAGTGTTTGCATTACAGCTTTTTCAGTGTATGAATCTTATACATAATAATGCTCTCTCTGAATATATATATATATATATATATATATATATATATATATATATATTGAGAGTTATTTATATATATATATATATATATCTATATACACTGAACAAAATTATAAACGTAACAACTTTGTTTTTGCTGCCATTTTTCATGAGCTGAACTCAAAGACCTGAGACTTTTTCTATGTACACAAAAGGCATATTTCTCTCAAATATTGTTCAGAAATCTGTCTAAATCTGTATTAGTGAGCACTTCTCCTTTGCCAAGATAATCCATCCACCTCACATGTATGGCATATCAAGATGCTGATTAGACAGCATGATTGTTGCACATGTGTGCCTTAGGCTGGCCATAATAAAAGGCCACTCTAAAATGTGCAGTTTTACTCTATTGGGAGGGTGGTCCAGGGGGTCCAAAAAGCAGTCAGAATCTGGTGTGACCACCATTTGCATCACGCAGTGCAACACATCTCCTTCGCATAGAGTTGATCAGGTTGTTGATTGTGGCCTGTGGAATGTTTGTCCACTCCTCTTCAAAGGCTGTGCAAAGTTGCTGGATATTGGCAGGACCTGGAACACGCTGTCGTATACACCAATCCAGAGCATCCCAAACATGCTCAATGGGTGACATGTCCGGTGAGTATGCTGGTCATGCAAGAACTGGGGTGTTTTCAGCTTCCAAGAATTGTGTACAGATCATTGCAACATGGGGCTGTGCATTATCATTCTGCATCATGAGGTGCTGGTCGTGGATGAATGGCACAACAATGGGCCATAGGATCTCATCACTGTATATCTGTGCATTCAAAATACCATCAATAAAAATGCACCTGTGTTCATTTTCCATAACCCCACCACTACTATGGGCTACTCGATCCACAACGTTGACAACAGCAAACTGCTCACCCCCACGACGCCATACACGCTGCCTTTCATCTGCCCTGTACAGTGAAAACCGGGATTCATCTGTGAAGAGAACACATCTCCACAGTGCCAGACGCCATCGAATGTGAGCATTTGCCCACTCAAGTCGGTAATGATGACGCACTGCAGTCAAGTTGAGACCCCAATGAGGACAACGAGCATGCAGATGAGCTTCCCTGAGACGGTTTCTGACAGTTTGTGCAGAAATTCTTTGGTTATGCAAACTGATTGTGGCAGCAGCTGTTCAGGTGGCTGGTCTCAGATGATCTTGAAGGTGAAGATGCTAGATGTGGAAGTCCTGGGCTGGTGTGGTTACACATGGTCTGCGGTTGTGAGGCCGGTTGGATGTACTGCCAAATTCTCAAATTTGTAACAATTTTAATGCAGGCACCTGTGGTTACAGTGCCTACATACTGTTACATGTATATTCACAGAGTTTCCGGGCCCATGCCAAGACTATTTGCCCTAATAAATTAGAGGATTGCACACGGGTATCATTTCTATGCCATCAGGGATAGTTGAATGCAAGAACTTACAGACTGCTCGTGCTAACATTAACACTATACATGAGTTGCTACAGAAGGAAGTAGATCAAGGTTTCATACTAGGTCCTTTAAGCTCTCCACCTTTCTCGGTATGGTAGACCAATCCCATAGGTATAGTTACTGGTAACACATCTGATATACAAAGGCTCATAATTGACCTCTCTGCTCCTCACGCTACAACAACACCTAGTCTTAACTCGCTTATTCCGAGGAATCTTAGGAATTTTCGCAACAATATGCTACCATCGACAACGATATATAGAGGCCACCCTGTCAGCAGGAGTGCGAGCCTGGCTTAGTAAGACAGACATAGTTCACGCTTTCAAACACCTCCCTATCCACCCTTCCCTGTGGCATCTATATGGTGTTAAGTGGCGAGGATCATACTATTTCTTTACACGTCTCACATTCGGTTCAAAAGGATCTTTGATATGTTCTCTGAGACGTTGTGTTGGATGCTGCTTAACATCTGTAGATGCCCTACAGTAAATCACTATCTTGATGACTATCTAACTGTAGAAAGCAACTTATTTCCACCCAGTATCCTCCACGCTACTATACAATTGTTTGAACCCTTGGGCATCCCTGTTTCACCAACTAAAACTGATACAATCACTAATTTTCTGGGGGTAAAGCTGGACTCGGTTCTTATGCAAGCCAGCCACCCCACAGAAAAAATCGACTGCATCCTGGTGTGTATTGATCAGTACATCGAAGCAGGTTCTTGGAATAGGAAGGAACTCCAATCATTGTTGGGTTCCCTCAATTTTCCAATGAAGATCATACAACAGGGGCGTGCAGTCATATTAAGATTACTTTGTTTTTTCCCACAATTCCTGTTGGATTCCTCCCACATCGTGATGGATCGGCATGCCACCTCTGACTTATGCATGTGGAGGGAATTCTTATGTAATTGGAATGGGAAAAGTATATTTATCCCAGTTTTAACTGACAAATACTTTTCAGTCTGGATGGATCCCGCCGCCACATCCAGTTTTGCCGCCACATTCGGCTAATTTCTCAGGTCATTCATTTCATATCGGGGCCCCACCACAGCTTCCAAAATAAATATTCCCGTACACATCATCAAAACCTTAGGTTGATGGAAATCCACTGCCTACACTAGATACATACCTCAACCTACACAAAAGGTACGACAAGCATTCCGGAACATGTTAATGTGATGTATCCATTTTGTATTTGTAGGCCGAATAAATTTTATGATATCTCTTTTTTGCCCTCTTTATTTCAGGCCTACCACACCATTGGTTCTGTCACACCACAACCGACTTTTGTTTCTTCTCCGTATGTCTTATTCCCCAAACTCTACTGCTTTTGAGGCCATGAACACAAATTGAAGGCTGGGCCTGAAGTTGTGGGAGGGGCCTGGTTTCCCTTCTTAAGGAGCACCAGTCCCCTCCTCACTACCGTCTCAGATCTGGCGATTTGCCCCACCCACCACATCTGGTAGAATTTCTGGTAGCCATCAGGGGAGATCACAGGATCTCCCCTGCTAGTCTCTGCAGGGCCAGCGCTATCTGAACAAATGCTGTGTGCCTTAATGGGCCAGTGGGGAGATCAAAGACAGAGGATGAGGTTCTATTTCAACTGTCAAAATTAAATACAAAAAAAATAATAATATTAAAAGTACTTCACTAAACAATACACTAAACAATTATTAGAGGATGACAACCCACTGCAAGAACTTATATCACAATGAACACATTAAGAAACAGCTGTGTTTATTAATAACTCTTTAATATGTTTAATAATTGTAAAAACTCTCATTTTAAAATATTTCATTTCAGTTGATCCCAACTAAAGTTAAGTCTAGACTAAAGTTGGTAACAATTTCTAACGTTGGCAGTGTTACCGAGAGAAAAAGGTTGTGACAATTTTAGTTTATGATCACTTTTAAAACACTCATGTGATACCAGTCAAAATTCATAAAACATATTTGAATATTACCAACTCTGAAATGTCATTTAATCATAAATCGGAAAATAATATATAATAGTAGGAAGAATATTGTAGACTTGAGATGAATGCCCAAGTGGTAAAATCATGAAAGATATTTAATTAATCATGTAAAAGTTTGAATTCATAGAAAAATGTTTTATTTAAAATTAAAAAGATAAAAAGAATATTAGTTACTACAGTATGCAAAATGTTTTTATACATTTATTTATTGAAATATATTTACTATTCATTCACAAAGAACAGCAGATCATACGGAAAATCTGAATGTATTTTCTGGGAAAAGGTTTAAATACATGAATTAAATAAAGTATGTAATTCAATGTTAGAAGACAACTAGCACAAATCTGCAATCTTTTACAAACCCAAATCATGAAAATTTTATTAAAAATGTCTAAATTTTATCAATAACAAATGGCAGAGCATGTCAGGACTATTGGTAGTGTAATCCTAATACCTGCAGTATATATAGAGGTTGTTTGATAAATATTGATAAATTAGCGGCTGTTGTTGTATTATTAACAATGCCAAAGCAAACACAATTTCACCATTCTGATATATTTCAACACCAGCTTGATCATTATCAGTTTGGTGAAAAAGGGCCCTATGCCTTACGTTAAACAGTACAGGTTTAGCACTGACAATCTTTCCAATAAGTGTTTTCAGTACTTTAACAGAACCATTGGACACTTAGTGAATGCCAAAAAGAACTCGATTAAACATTGAGTACATGCTACAACCAGTTTAATAGTAGCTAGAAATATATCAAACTCTGCCCTTTATTTAATACTTTTGGATACGATAAATTTTTCATATGATTTACTATTTTTAGATACACTTTTATAGTGATTTTATATTTTGAAAAAAAAATTAATATATAGATTTTTGTATTTATATTTTTTTATATATGATATATTGTTTGATATTTTAACATTTAAAAAAAAATGTTTATCCAAAAATACTGACAATTTTAAATGTTTATCCAAAAATATTAAATCGAGGCCACTGTGAAAGTAACATCACCAAACAATTTCTAGTAGATCAATTAGAGCGAATAAAGTACAAATAAATTACAACAAGGTGAATAACACAAAACAGATCAGACCTTTCCAAGGTGGATCCATTTTATTGGTTATTAACCTTGAAATCTCATAGCATTCATCTTAAGATCATGTGATTAACGTGGAAGAAACGCGTTATTTAGATGGTAACGGTTTCCAGACTTGGTGTTGTCACCGTCAAGAAAATGTTGTTTGCAGATTGTGATCACCTTGATAACACACACACAATTCTTGCTGAAATTCAGAAAATGTTATCAATCAAATATTGATACTGGATTGTGATTAGTTCAGTTGTGAGTCCTGCATACTAATTGTTTAAAGATTGCCATCTTATTAAAAGACTTTACTTGTTAAAAAAAAAAAAAAAGTAAATACAAATAAGTGAATGGGACCTGATGGAATAAATGAGCTTAGTGATGTACTAGCAAAACCATTAACAGATTTATTTAACCAATCATTGCTAACAGAAGTAGTTCCAGAAGATTGGAAGTTAGTGAAAGTTGTGCCCATTCACAAGAAAGGTAGTATGGAGGAGTCGGGCAACTACAGGCCAGTAAGCCTTACTTCAGTAGTGGGGAAAGTAATGGAAACCATGTTAAAGGATAGGATTGTTGAACATCTAAAATCACATGGATTTACTTCAGGGAAATCTTATTGATTTTTTTGATTGGGTAACTAAAATAATAGCTCAGGGTGGTGCAGTAGACATTGCTTACCTAGATTTCAGTAAGGCTTTTGACACTGTTGTACATAGAATGCAATCTTTTATTTTTGGATTCCAATATTGTTGAATGGGTAAGGCAGTGGCTGAGTGACAGGCAACAGAGGGCTGTACTTGGACCTATTCTCTTTAATATTTTTATTAGTGATATTGCTGAAGGACTTGATGGTAAGGTATGTCGTTTTGCTGATGATACCAAGATATGTAACAGGGTTGATGTTCCAGGAGGGATAAGCCAAATGACAAATGATTTAGGTAAACTAGAAAAATGGTCAGAATTGTGGCAACTGACATTTAATGTGGATAAGTGCAAGATAATGCATCTTGGGCGTAAAAACCCAAGGGCAGAGTACAGAATATTTGATAGAGTCCTAAACTCAACATCTGAGTAGAGGGATTTAGGGGTGATTATTTCTGATGACTTAAAGGTAGGCAGACAATGTAATAGAGCAGCAGGAAATGCTAGCAGAATGCTTGGTTGTATAGGGAGAGGTATTAGCAGTAGAAAGAGGGAAGTGCTCATGCCATTGTACAGAACACTGCTGAGACCTCACTTGGAGCATTGTACGTAGTACTGGAGACCGTATCTCCAGAAGGATATTGATACTTTAGAGAGAGTTAAGAGAAGGGCTACTAAACTGGTTCATGGATTGCAGGATAAAACTTACAAGGAAAGGTTAAAGGAACTTAACATGTATAGCTTGGAGAAAAGACAAGACAGGGGGATATGACAGAAACATTTAAATTCATAAAAGGAATCAACACAGTAAAGGAGGGCAAAGGTTTTAAAATATAATTAGGAAGTATTACTTTACTGAGATACATGGAATAGCCTTCCAGCTGAAGTGGTTAACACAATAAAGGAGTTAAAGCATGCATGGGATAGGCATAATGCTATCCTAACTATAAGATAAGGCCAGGGACTAATGAAAGTATTTAGAAAATTGGGCAGACTAGATGGACCGAATGGTTCTTATCTGCCGTCACATTCTATGTTTCTATGTTTCTATATGTGTGTGTTTGCATATACAACAATGTTTAGCATTTTCATGAGGTCATGATTTTTTTTATTAGTTTGGAAAAGGGGGGTCTTGTAGGGCACTTGAGTATTATGTGCCTACAGGTGCTTGTAAATTCGTCCCTATTTGTGGACAAAATTAATTTAGGTATTACTTTCTTCTGAACTTTGTTATACACTTAGCATGGAATTTTGTTTTGTTCATTCACATAGTGTTTTGATTTGGACACATTTGATCTTTTCTGAAATATATTCTGCTAAACAAATACATTCTCGTACTGCAAACTTGGTACATAATATAAATATTATATATGTATTTTACAGTACACTGAAATGCACATTTTGCGCCACTTGGTTGAAAAGTGGTCATCCAGAGAACCACAGAAGTTATTGTCTTCATTTATACATAAAAATTGAGAAATCCTTCTTGATTCTGTAGTAGCAATCGGCAAATTATTGGGATCAGCAAATTATAATCAATACCAATATGTATGTTTGCACAATTATTCCACCTTGCATATACAAAAATTAGAAAATACAATATCCGAGTCCATTTTAAAGATATCTTTTGTATTTAATAACAAAACGTATCTAGGTAATGAATCTCATATATTTGTTGCTTTTTCTACAGAAGCCTTTTCTGCTGCTATCCATGGAATCCTCTTTCTTTGCATTCTGATAGATGACCCCTTGTCCTTTTATTTATTTTTAAAGTGTTTTACCAGGAAGAATACATTGATATATTTTTTTTTTTACTTTCAAGTATGCCCGGGAGATCATTTACAATATCATGTTACATATTTAAACAAAGACTATATACAAGGCCACTTAAAGATTACCAATAATTGCAGTTGTATTTTGTGTTAAGATACAGTGAAGTAGATGTTCTCAGGGATTTAAAGCTGAACAAGATTTTATATTTCTTGCGATTCTACAAATGCAGATCTCTGTAGGAGACTGTTCTTGACCCATGTAGTTTTAGAAATGCTGAATAGATGTTATAATGCAATATAGCCAGAAGCAAAATGCACAGTCTTTATATGAGTCCAGCTATACAACAATAAATAAATGCATTATTTGGGATAGTTAACCATAAATATGACAATGAACAGATAAAGAGTAAATAGTCATGTAGTCATCAGCCACCTTATTTTAAAAATCCAAATTTTCATTTTAATAGAGAATCAGTGGAATCAAAATCCTAGGCAGCAGCCACAATTTGCAGTTGCCCTCGTTCATTTCATCCCTCTTTTATTACTTACATGGTGACAGGGATGTTGCTACGTTTCATTAATACATAGGTTTTGAGCTCAATTAAACTTAAATGAAACCGACGTTAGTATTCTACCTTAGGTACTGGATGTACCTTTGATTATTTTCACAGTTCCAGCCCAGCACCTGGGAACTCAGTGTCCATAACCACTGTAATGAACTTACCTGTATCTAGCATCCGCACCACTCCCCTCCTTGGGCAACGCAGGCAGTATGCACCATGTGGCTGCATTACCTCCATCCTCAGGCCACGCGGCCTAATGCTCCATGTAACTGTGCAGCCTGAATAGATATTGCTTACCTTCCGTCCCATGAACGGCTTCCTCTGCTGGTTCGCGGGACGAACTGCAGCCCCTATAAATAAAATATTATGCCATGATGTCATGACCTTAAATGGACCACGACATTGGACCATGACATCTAGGCGACCCAATGCTTTTGGGATCGCAGAGATGATGTGGACCAATGAGAACTCTTTTGAGCTTATTTAAGGTTTGTTTTAGGCTCCATTCATTGCCTTATCATGGTTTCTGTATACATCCTTGCTATGTGCTCCTAGTGATTCCTTAGTAATTGTGACGAGACCAATCTCGCCACATTGCATTGGAGAAGCCTGGTTGCTCGCCTGCTGCCTTTGGACTATGGCCCCATGTTAAAAGACTTTGTTTCGCCTGCAGAAAAGCTTTATTCGTGCTTTTCTGCCGGGTGTTCGGTAGATTCAAGCTACTGAACAACCGCACGAATGAATAGACCACCTGGGAGCTGGAGTGTGCCGGCAATTAACCGCAGCTTAATTGATGGATGCTGGGTGGCCGCCATTCGTATCCCGAACACGAGGCCGCGGCCATTTTAAACATGCGAATGCACAGCGGTGTTCGACGCTTAATTCATGGAACTAAAATCGGACACAGTTTTGCGCGAACACCGCTGAAGCCGCCGACCTACCATCTTGTTCGGTGGAAGTACACGAACGGCCGGTGTTCGGTAGTTTTACTTGTCTATGTTATACCTCAGATAGGAATCCCATGGAGCCCATTCACATGAAACTGACTGTGTAAAGACTTTGGCTCCATGGCGATTACACTGTATTCGTGTGGTCTGAGCGCCATTCGCTTAATAATGTGCGCTCAGACCTGGGCTATCTGGGGACATGTTAAATGTATAGTTTTATTGTAATGTGTCTCACATAGTTTATTTTAACAGTAATTCGTGTTTTAGTATACCCACATGCATAATGGCGATTTGCCTTTGTCTTGGGAGATAATTGAATTACTTCTCAATTATCTCCAAGGCAGAGGGGAGGAAGCCAGGATGCATTGTGGGAATATAATGTGACTGTGTGTCTGTCAGGAACCAGGAACCAGACAGAGACAGATCTAGATGCAAAAACACCTTTATTTAATAAACAACAAAGAAATCACCAAAAGCAAAGTCCAGGAGGCAAGCAGGGGTCAGTCACCAGAGCGGGTAGTCAGACGAGCCAGGATGAGGAGCACGGAGGTCAGCGGAGTCAGGAACAAGGCCAGAGTCAGGAACCAGGAGCAAACAGGAAACACAGAAACAAGGAGACTTCTGGGGGACAGGAAACCACGCAAGGGCAAGGAGGTTCTGGGATTTGCTGCTTAAATAGGCTCAACTGATTAGCAGCAGGGTTGATTATTATTCTCAGGTGAGTAACCGTGGCAACATGCTGAAGGAGCTGATAGTTAATTACAGCTGAAACCTCAGACACTGAAAAGGGAAGGGTGGCTGTTTAAAACAGCAAAGAAACCCTGACAGTACCTCCCCCTCAACGACTCCCCCCATTTCTGCTGGTGGGTCCGGGCTTCATGGGGAAGCGAGCGTGATAGGAACGAAGGAGGGATGGTGCATGGACATCAGAGGCTGGAACCCAGGAGCGTTCCTCTGGACCGTACCCTTTCCAGTGCACCAAGTATTGGATCTGTCCTCTGAAGACTCGTGAGTCAATGATGCTGCGTATTTCATATTCCTCATGATTGTCAACCGGAACAGGACGTGGACGTGGTACTGAGGTGGTGTAACGATTACATACCAATGGTTTCAAGAGGGAAACATGGAATACATTAGAGATGCGCATGTTAGCAGGAAGGTCAAGTGCGTAAGCTACAGGGTTAACCCTTCGAAGTATACGAAATGGCCCAACGTATCGGGGTGCCAGTTTTTGTGAGGGAACACGGAGCCGTAGGTTGCGAGAAGACAGCCAGACCCTCTCTCCGACTTGATAGGTAGGTGCAGGAAGGCGTCTGCGGTCGGCCTGGAGTTTGTAGTTCTGCATTGCGCGTTGCAAAGAGTTCTGAACCTGCACCCAAGTGGAACGGAGTTCCCTGAGATGTTCCTCCAATGCCGGTATCCCTTGTGGCATGAACGTATCAGGCAATATGGATGGTTGAAAGCCATAGTTCGCCAAGAACGGGGATAGCCGGGAAGAGGCATTAATCGCACTATTGTGGGCAAACTCCGCCCAGGGTAGCAGATCAGACCAGTTGTTCTGGTGGTCAGAAATGTAGCAACGCAGAAACTGTTCCAGTGTTTGGTTAGCTCGTTCCGCGGCACCATTGGATTGCGGGTGGTAGGCAGAGGAGAAGGAGAGCTGAATTCCCATTTGTGTACAAAAAGCTCTCCAAAATCTGGACACAAACTGGCTACCCCTATCTGAGATTATCACTTTGGGTAACCCATGCAAACGAAAGACCTCCCGAGCAAAAATTGTTGCAAGTTCCTGAGAAGTTGGTAGTTTTTTCAAGGGAATGCAATGCGACATCTTTGAGAATCGATCAACAACCATGAGAACGACTGTATTGCCACGGGAGACCGGAAGATCTACGATAAAATCCATGGACAAGTGGGTCCAGGGTCGTTCACCATTAGGTATGGTTTGCAGGAGACCCACTGGAGGGTGTCGTGGGGTTTTATTTTGAGCGCATACAGGACAGGCAGCTACAAAAGCAGTGACATCCGAACGGAGACTAGGCCACCAAAATTGCCGAGAGACAGACCAGATTAATTGGTTTTTGCCTGGATGTCCAGCTGCTTTGAAGTTGTGATAAGTACTTAATAATTTAGTACGGAGATGGATAGGTACAAAACAACGGCCATTAGGTTTCTCTGGAGGAGCATTATTTTGGGCAGCCAGAATCTCCTAGCCTAGGTGTGAGGTGAGGCTAGTACGGATTTTGGCCAGTATATGATCCGGAGGAATCACAGGAGTAGGGGTTATCTCCTCTCTAGATGGAGGGGAGAACTGTCGAGACAAGGCATCAGCCTGAATGTTTTTAGTACCGGGCAAGTAAGAAACCACATAATTGAATCTTGATAGGAAGAGAGCCCATCTAGCTTGCCTGGGGGAAAGTCGCTTAGCTTCGGAAAGATATGTCAGATTCTTGTGGTCTGTGAGGATGAGAATTGGCACTGAAGTACCCTCAAGAAGGTGCCTCCATTCTTTGAGAGCTAATATTATGGCTAGAAGTTCTCTATCACCAATCTGGTAATTGCATTCCACCGGGTTTAATTTCTTCGAGAAATACCCGCACGGATGCCTGGAGCTCTCTGGGTTAGGACGTTGAGACAGGAGGGCGCCTACTCCTGTCTCAGACGCATCGACTTCAAGAATGAATGGTAAGGCAGGGTTAGGGTGTGCCAGTATAGGAGCAGCAGCAAAGGCGACTTTGAGAGACTCAAAGGCAGAAATGGCTTCATGTGACCAATGCTGTGGATCAGCATCTCTCCTGGTCATATCCGTGAGTGGTTTAACCAAGGAGGAAAAGTTGCGTATGAACTTCCGATAATAATTGGCGAAGCCAAGAAAATGCTGTATAGAGCGAAGACCCGTAGGTCGAGGCCATTTTAGTACAGCAGAAAGTTTTTCTGGGTCCATAGAGAATCCAGTATCAGAGATAACATAGCCCAAAAATGTGACCTGTTTGCAATTGAACTCACATTTCTCCAATTTACAGAACAGATTATTTTCTCTAAGTCTCTGTAGAACACTAGAAACGTCTGCGTGGTGGTTCTCGAGAGATGTGGAATGGATAAGAATATCATCAAGATAAACCACCACACATTGCTGCAGCATATCTCGCAGGACATCATTTATAAATTCCTGGAAAACCGCAGGAGCGTTGAAAAGACCAAAGGGCATTACTAGGTATTCGTAATGCCCGCTCCTGGTGTTAAATGCGGTTTTCCATTCGTGGCCCTCTTTTATCCGGACGAGATTATATGCCCCTCTCAGATCAAGTTTAGTGAAGACCGTTGCTCCCTTGAGGCGGTCAAATAACTCAGTGATCAATGGAATGGGGTAGGCATTCTTAATAGTAATGCGATTGAGACCCCTATAGTCGATACAGGGTCTCAACTCACCACTCTTCTTTTTCACAAAGAAAAAGCCGGCCCCGGCAGGAGAAGATGACTTCCGAATGAATCCCTTTGACAACGCATCAGTAACATACTCCTCCATGGCTCGATTCTCTGCTACAGACAGCGGGTAAACCCGTCCACGGGGAGGATTGGCACCAGGTTGGAGTTCGATACCACAGTCATACGGACGGTGTGGTGGCAGAACGCTAGCTTGACCTTTGTCAAATACATCTTGGAATTCTTGGTACTCAGCGGGTAAGGAAGAGGCAGATATTGTGCCCAAAACTTTGACCGGTTTCCGGAGACAGGAAAATGTGCATTGCTGGGACCAAGATAATATCTCAGATTTGCGCCAATCAATTGTGGGGTTATGCTTCTGTAGCCAAGGGTATCCTAAAATAACCTGGTAGTAAGGAGAGGAAATGACCTGGAATTGGATCATCTCATGATGTAGAGCCCCTACAGCCAGAGATATGGGTACGGTCTCCTGGGTCACGAGGGCTGGCTGTATAGGTCGGCCATCGATGGCTTCGAAAGCTAGTGGGGAGTTGCGAGGCTGTAAGGGTATAGAGTGCTCTGATGCAAATGCACAATCTATAAACAAGCCTGCGGCCCCAGAATCAAGAAATGCCCGGGTTTTAATGGATGACTCCGGCCAGGAGAGGATAATAGGCACCAAGGTTTTGTCCTTATTTATCTCTGGGTCTGCAGAAAGACCCCCCAAGATCTGCCCCTGACAGTATCTTGGGTACTGGCCCTTTACCGGACAAATCGGGCAAAACTTTAATATGTGACCGTGGTGTCCGCAGTATAGGCACAGGCCCTCCCTCCTCCTACAGGCTCTCTCCTCGACAGAGAGGCGTGAGAAGCCTAACCGCCTCGGCTCCACACCGACAGAGGACTCAGGGCCAGGAGGCATGGGAGGTGTGGGAGGTTTGGGTGGGCAAGAAAAGCTCGGTGCCAAACATACTGGAGGCCTCCGCAGGCGCTCCCTGGATGAGGATCTCTCTCGGAGTCTGATGTCAATGAGGGTGACAAATGATATCAGTTCCTCGAGATCTTTAGGTAATTCTCTGCCTGCAATCTCATTTTTCATTACATCGGATAGCCCCTGTGCAAAGGCAGCCACAAGAATCTCGTTATTCCAGCCACCCTCTGCTGCCATGGTACGGAATTCACTGGCATACTCAACAATAGTTTTTGTGCCCTGAGTATTAGACATGAGTTGTTTGGCAGTAGGGGTGGAGCGAGCTGGAATATCAAAAACCCTTTTAAAGGATGCAACAAATTCAGGGTAATTGTAAATGGGCCTCTCTGCCTCCCAGAGAGGTTTTGCCCAAGCTAGGGCTTTTTCAGACAGCAAAGAAATCATGAACTGGACTTTGTCGCTGTCTGTAGGAAATGCCTGGGGCAGCATTTCAAGGTATCCTTTAACCTGATTTATAAATTCTTTGCACTGAGCTGGGTTGCCCCCAAAATACTGAGGGAGCGGGACAGACCCAGTCATTCCTCTAGCCGCAACAGGTTCAGAGGCTACAACCGGTGCTAGAACAGGAAGTGAGGCAGAGGCAGCCGCAATCGCAGGCTGGCCGGGTTTTGGATTCAGATTGGCATACTGGTCCAAATGGTGGTTCTGCTGGTCCCACCGGGTAAATAGGTTAGGTATAGGTGTATTGCCTGTACCATCTGTATTCATGGCCCTTGCGTAATGTCAGGAACCAGGAACCAGACAGAGACAGATCTAGATGCAAAAACACCTTTATTTAATAAACAACAAAGAAATCACCAAAAGCAAAGTCCAGGAGGCAAGCAGGGGTCAGTCACCAGAGCGGGTAGTCAGACGAGCCAGGATCAGGAGCACGGAGGTCAGCGGAGTCAGGAACAAGGCCAGAGTCAGGAACCAGGAGCAAACAGGAAACACAGGAACAAGGAGACTTCTGGGGGACAGGAAACCACGCAAGGGCAAGGAGGTTCTGGGATTTGCTGCTTAAATAGGCTGAACTGATTAGCAGCAGGGTTGATTATTATTCTCAGGTGAGTAACCGTGGCAACATGCTGAAGGAGCTGATAGTTAATTACAGCTGAAACCTCAGACACTGAAAAAGGAAGGGTGGCTGTTTAAAACAGCAAAGAAACCCTGACAGTGTCCTATTTGTCTACTTGTCTGTCCTTTGTCACAGTCTCCCATTTGGTCCCCTAGGGGAGTGTCCACCAGGTGGGAGACCTGCATAAATACTGGGCAGGTAGCCCTCATTAAACAGACCACTGCTTGACCCTCAACACGGAGCATTGTCTCGTCTTTGGGGGGATTTACTGAATGCAGATAGAGACTGATTGCTAGGAGTGTAAGCCGCTTGGATGCTTTTCCTATTCGTCTGCTAGCAGCTATTCGTATGGTTCCTGTTCGTGTGTTTGGAGTGCTATATTGGATGCCGTTATTGGCGGTTAGTGTGTTTGGTGTTCTACAGTAGCTGTGCCGGCATCTCTCTGAAAGAGGACGATCGCCTAAACGTTTTTTACCCCTTGTGTGCATTTTCTGTGTTTGACCTCGGCTTTATATTGACCTGGTGATTTCTGGTATCCTGACCTGGCTTTGTCTTGACTCTGAGTATTTCTGGAATCCTGACCTTGATTTATCTCAACCTTGTTTCTTGCCGTATTAATACGTTAAGTCCGGCCATTCCAAGGCTTGGTAATGCATCTTACAGATCCACCTTTTTTGGGTTTCCACTTTCATGCATGTTGAGGTAAGACTCCAGTGACAACCATGCCTTGATGTCATTTTCCATAAAAGGTAAATGTCCAACATTCCTCTATCCCAAATCACATTTTATTCACCCTCTCTTATGAAACACAATTAGTGATCTCCAATTTCCAACACAAACAGTTGACGCCAATCATCTTCAACAATTAAATGTCCATAATGTCCAATTGTCATCTCCTCCCATCCTTGTGTGCCCCTTTATCCTCCTTGCATATCTAGCTGCATAGTATGTGCTTGTTTTCCACCTTCCTATGAGATATTTTATTAAAGGGCTAGGTAGATAACATAGACAGTTTTACTGATACACACTTATTGAGAAGCAGCTATCTGCAGGGATGTAGGGTTACAAATGAATGTATCCTGGACTTTAGTCTCTAAATTTGCCCCCCTATCACCACTTTTGCATGGTTGAGGGTCTTAGAAAAGAGAAAGAGTGGGACACTGTGTCTAAATGCATTCAAGTACCCCATTTTATGCAGGTCCTAATCTAATAATTATTCTTGTCAGATTGAGCCACACTATGGGATATCTAATCTATGCATTGCCATTAAGTCAAAGTTTTAATATGTTCTGTAATAAGGCTCCTGTCACTGGAAATGCGGATGTATCCTGAAGTTGGTAAAACATCCAACATAATACCAAGAACAAAATGGAAGCACTATTAATTGGTGCCAGGATTGTACAATGCCCATTATTTTAACATAAATCTCTTAGTTGAACTAAAGATTTAAAGGTACATCTGAAGCACCATAAGTACTACAGTCTGCTGTAATGAGACAGAAAATGATATTATTATTATGAACCTCTACACATTTAATAACTCAAATTCGCTACAACTGCTACTTGCCCAAGAGTAGTGATATTTTGAATTCAGAGCTTATTTTTTCTGTGTTTGTTACATAGCAATGTTTCTGTTGCTTTCCACCACACTTGTAGGCATGAGCCCTATTAAGGATTCATAAGTATGCCATTTTCTAACTCCTTAGAGATCTTGCTTTTTAGCTGAAAAAGAAAGGTGAATTGTTAGTGTAGGACTTGCAGCAGGAGAGTTTACACGTTAATGGCCATTCTATTGGTACAAAAACAAAATCTTAGTTATATAAATTTGCACACAGATTTGGAATAGTATGAGGTAATTGTTTTGGTTATGTTTTATGCAGTTGGCTTAAAAACACTGTAGCCATTACTCCCTCCCAGGAACAGTAGGTCCCAGGAACAGTAGGAGTTTCAGCACATTGCACACACACACACACACACACACACACATATATATATATATTTTTTTGTTTGTTTATTTTTAATAAAACAGCCATTGATATGCACAGCACATTTCATTAGGGTAGGCTCCCAGACATGCTTTCTCTATTTTATTGTATTTGTTTATACAAAGTAAGGTGAATATCTATTTAAGGCCCTTTGTAGTGGTTTTGGTGTCAGGACTGCCTTGGCTTCGACTAAGTGTAATCTGCCATACTGTTTTAGAACAGTTTAATAACTTAAGTGGTTAAGAGTGAGTGCTCCTGCAGCTCCTGCTTCCAGATTCTCTTGCAGGAGAATCTGGTTATCTCCAATGAGGGCCATGCAGTGCCATGCTGATTGTCTGAGAACATCAACTGTGTGCTCTCTGTCAATGAGTGTGACCATATATAGGCCATAATGCATGAAGACATCAAGCATCTTCTGCTGGAGAAAACCGGATGAGGTGCAGGTACTTTGGGTACCCATTGGAATTGTACTATAAGTTACACTTGTAGTGTGTCAGAGCACACATGGATTAAATAACCACTACAGTGGCCTGTAGAGGTTATGGTGCTTAGAGTGTTCCTTTAAATACCCAATCATGTGTCTTTTTTATTTAACAAATCAAACAAATCAAAACAGTGGGTTTTGTGTAAAGACTGTGTGTGCTTGAATGACTGTGAGTTATGTAAAAGTGTGGTGGCTGTAAGTGTGGTTGCTTTGTGTGACGTATGTGTGTGTATAGGATGGATATATTTATGTGTCAGTCTGTTTGCTTCATTCTTCTTCCTCTGATCCATTGAGACAGTTTTGCTTCATCCCTCCACAGGACAAAATCCAAAACTTTTATGACTTATTTATATGATCATATTGGAGCCGACTTTTGTTATGCTTTTTGGTCAGTAGTGATGTACACCTTGGAGTTCTGGCATGGAAACCTTCTTTGTTTAGTGCTAACTGTGTTCACTGCAACTGCAGTGCCTGTTGCCACCAAGTCTTGCTGCAGGTGTTTTGCAGTAAGTCGAGGTTTTTTCACAATCTGCCTTCTCAGAAACCTGGTTGCAGCCATTGATAGCTTCATTTTTCTGCCCCGTCCAGACAATGTTAGCACTGTTCCTTTAACTTTGAACTTGAGAACTATGCTTCCAATGGTGACTCTAGGAACATTCTGTGTCTTCTTGTATCCTGCTCCTTTTTTGTGAAAGGCGATGATCTCCTCTCTTAACTTTGTGGCTCATTCTTTTAACTTAGCCATACTTCTAACATGCATTCAAACATGGCACTCAACAAATCCCTAGCCAGTTCAGGTATTTCAAGTGTTCCAGCTCAGAAATACCTGGTGCAACTAATGAAGCCCTTGATTACTGGCATTGGGTGCGCTTGAGGAAACACCTGTTTTGTATATTTTTGCTGTTGTGATGGATTCTATTCAGGGGATTTAATAATTTTGAGACTTGTGAAGTCATTACAAGTTGCATTTTCAGTTGCTTTTTGGGAAACCTCTTGAAGTATTCATTGTTTTGCGTTATTTCAATTGCTTTTGTTTGATTTATTCAGTCTTTAAATTTTGACAACAAACCTGATTTTCAATGGGGGTTGAAAATTTTGATTACAGCTGTATCTTTTTTTTTTTTTAATTCTTTATTTTTGAGTTTTCAAGGTGAGTACATACATTTGGTGTGTGTGCACCACAACAGGAAAAAGGTAACATTATCACATGAAGTGGGATAAACAAACAGAGGATATTCATATCAAGGTAACAATTTATAGTGGAATTTGATGCAGTGGTGTGGTTTGTACATGTTTGAATTGCCAGTGAGCCACTTTTGGTGTTGGTCCAATTACATAATTCAAAAGCACAATATCACAAGAAGATAAAAGTAAAGTGATTCAAATACTTTTGAAAACTTTTGAAAAGAGGGAAAACAATACTTACTGCTTACAAATATTTTGTAACATACAAAGGTGGCCAGCCTAAGGCACACCTTTGCAATAATCATGCTGTCTAATCAGCATATTTCTATGCCACACCTGTGAGGTGGATTGATTATCTCAGCAAAGGACAAGTGCTCAGAAACCCAGATTTAGACAGATTTGTGAACAATATTTAAGAGAAATTGGCCTTTTGTGTACATAGAAAAAGTCTTAGATCTTTGAGTTCAGCTCACTAAAAATGGAGGCAAAAACAAAAGTGTTGCGTTTATAATTTTGTTCAGTGTAGTTATGATCATTTGTATACAGCTCGTCATAATTAATTTTAGCTTTATATCAACAAAAAATATAATATAAAAGCAATAAATGGAATTTATTATAGGTCAATAACCAACTATATATATATTGACATAACTAGTTGTATACAGATAACTGGATGACTGTTTGTGTTAACATTAATGTGTTTCCCTATACACATGTAGGGGAATTGCTCCTCATTATATTGCTTTATTGTAATAAATAGCTCAGAATGCAACATTCTACACCCCCTAAAACTTTATACAGTAGTCAGTTTGAGCAAGGAACGAATTGGATTAACATATTAGGAAATAAAGAAGATTAAAAAAAAAGTTGCTGTTCTGAATAGCTGCATTGCTTGGATTCCATAGGCATTGTTCTGGTGATTGGTGGACTCTAGAGCCTCAAATGAAGTTATTTTAGCTCTATATTTAGTTTGCAGAATACTAGAGCAATATTTTAGATGTGATAGGCAAAAAAAGGTTGTTTTTTTTAACCCCTTAAGGACCAAACTTCTGGAATAAAAGGGAATCATGACATGTCACACGTCATGTGTCCTTAAGGGGTTAAGAAAGCATCTACATGAATAGAAAACTACTGATGAGCTAAGTATATGACCGAAATGTGCGTCAGATTCTTAACTTATGTGGTCAGATGCTTTACTTATCTATTATTTTGGGGACTTTTGTCACTCCATTTTCTCTTCTCTTATTGGATCAAACTGGCCTTGTACGTAAAAAAGTGTCAGACCTGACAGGGATACATGACAGATAAGGAATACTAGAGAACAACCAGTTATTACTACCAATTACATATCATTAAACTAACTGACTAATCCTAGTAATGGCTCAATATAATGCTTTGTTTAATTATTTTAAGTAATGAAAATGACTTGATGTCCTGACTGTAGAAGTATTTAGAGAATAAAATATGACCTTTATTTCTTATATATAAAAAAACGCTTAGGTTCCAGAAGCTTTAACAATTAAACAAAAAAATACAAAGATCATTACTAGAAAATCGGCATTCCCAGTGTAAATAGGAATTCATCTTATGCTAAAGAAATAACAACCTCATAAACTAAAGTATTTACAAATGGAAACAATGATATAAGAATGAGTTAAAATATTTAGTGAAGCAGAGCCACAGCTTTGAAAAGATTATGCTGTGTCTGTGTCAGGATTAAAAGTTGACCCAGCACGCAGAACGGTGTCACACCTAGGACTAAGGATAACGTATAACCAGACCTTAGAATGCCTTAAAGCGGCACTGTCATGCCAAACTTACCTTTCCTCAATCTCTTCCTGTTCTCCCCCTCTCTCAGGATCTGTTATTCTTTTCTTCCTGTCTTCTTTAGTTTTCTTTAAAATCATAAGACAAAGTAGGGACTCTTTGCCTTATGGAGGAGTCCTCCGCTTGACCAGCTCTGGCCAGCGGAGGAGCAAAGTGTGCTTCATTTCCGCTGGTCAGAGCAATTTTCCCATAATTCTTACCTTTCCTCTGTGTTCCCATGATGCTTCCTGTCACTTTACACAAAACTGCCGACTTGCATTCTAACTGAATAAGAACAGTATGTTTGTTTCTATTAGAACGCAATTCGGCACTTTATTTGGATCAGAATTTCATTCGAATGAATGAAACTCTGATCCTATTCTTGCTGTGGCTGCATCTTGCAGCCGCTTAGTAGATAACTCCCTAATTCCCACGGTATTAGGGAGTTATCTACTAAAAGGCTGAAAGATCTTAATTGGTCTTTCAGCCACATTTACTAATACTAAGTAAAAATGACTTACGCTGTGTAAAATGATTTTACTTAGGGCCCCAACCCGCAGCCCAGGGGTGGGGGCTGGGGGGGGGGACAGTAGGTCCCCCCCCTCATTATCTTTATGGCCCCCACCCGCCGCCCTGGGGTGGGGGCCGGAGGGGGGGCAGTAGGTCCCCCCCTCATTATCAATATGGCCCCCACCCGCCGCGCAGGGGAGGGGGCCGGGGAGGGCAGTAGGTCCCCATCCTCATTATCAATATGGCCCCCACCTGCCGCGTGGGGGGACAATAGGTCCCCCTTATTTTACTTTAGGGCCCCCACCCGTCATTTAGGGGTGGGGGCCAATAGTTTTTTTTTGTTTTTGTTTTTACAGTGAGCAGCCACAGGCTGCTCACATTTTAGTAGACATGCCCATACTCGCGGTATAGCGAGTAGGGGCATGTGGGAGATTGTAATCTCCTTTGTGCTATTATGTGGGTCATATTGACCCCCATAGAGTGAGGGGGTACTGGGGGGCTTATGAAGTAGTGGGGAGCACTGCTCCCTGACGCTTCTATCTTTACATATTACAAGGAGGGAGCTGAGTGCCGGTAGCTCCCTCCTTGTAATAAACTGCACGAACAAATGAACACTGATACATAGTGTTTGTTTGTTCGGCTGATATTTCTATTCATTCATTCGTCTGTCTGATGAATGAATAGATGAAATTCCCGTTCGCATGTCCAGGTGTTTCACTGAGCATGTGATGGTATCTCACAGGCTATCTAGTGTGGGCTGATGACGTGTCCCACAGGGACTTCATCTACCCACACAAAGATGGCGGCGCCCTGAATATAGATCGGGGCAGAAAATAAAGAATAAAAAATAGGTAATATGGGGGGCTTAGGGGCATTTGGGGGTGACTAGGGTGTCAGTTAGATGTAGTGGAGGCCGGAGGGGGGGTAAAAAAAACAAAAAAAAAAACAGGATTCAGCATGACAGTGCCACTTTAACATATCCAATATCAAAATACTTGCCGAGGACAGGAACACAGAATCAGACACAACGATGAGGAAAAGCCAAAAGTCAAAGAAACCAGAATTCAGGTCAAAAGTCAAAATGAAGCCAAAGTCAAATAACAGAAAGTCCAGATCAGGAACGCACTCTGGGATTACCATCACGATGAAACCACAACAGGGCAATGAGCAAAATGAGAATTGGGCTTAAATACCCCTCCTGTGGATCTGATTGGCTGTAACCGGCCTTTGACCCCAAAAGCAATTACCAGGTTTCCATGTGCATGATTGCTGCTCAGCACAAACCCTCTTGTGGATCTGATTGGACATGACCGGCCTTTGACCCCAAAAGCAATTACCAGGTGTGCATGATTGCATGAGTGCATGATTGCTGCTCGGCACAACTTTTCCTGTCAGGACGGTAATGTTGTTAGGCACAACTTTTCCTGTCAGGACAATAAATGCCATTAACCACATTTTTATGTGTGGATGAATACCTGACAGTCCGTGAGCCGTGGTGATTCTGAGTCACTGTGATATAGACCCAGTGTAAGAAATGTGGCTTGGTATCTTGGCGAGTAGGATCTTACTAGTATCAAAAACACTAACTGAAGATGCTACTTAGTTTCCTCTAAAGAGCAACAATGTATTTAAATGTTGTCTATATCTGAACAAGGGGGGAGTTTAACTAAGTAGCGCTGTTGAGAAACTATTATCCATGAAGTCAACTAAAAAGATTACCAAAGAGAAAATATAAATATATAACTCAAAAATAAACAAATAAAGGAAAAAAGAGAAATATAAGATACTGTTAACCAGAGATTCTATACTGTGGCACCTTTGTTTGGAAACAAGCAAAAACTTTCTGTCACTAGGTTAGCAGTCTATACAGTCTGTTGGTACCCGGACTCATAAATCTGTGGAGAAGGAGGATCTTTCTTGCTACTGGATAATACCTTTCAGATCTGTGTAGCAGTGGTGTCAACCAAATCTGATCACATGTAAAGGATGAGCCCTGATGTGCGTTTCCCAGTTGGGTGGCTCTTCAGGGGGAACTAACCTCCAGTATGGGAGGTTTAAATATACTGCTGGGAAATATCATTGGTTGTTTAGACTGTACAATGATCAGTCTGGGTGATTAATTGACATAATATGTCTTCAATTGGAGCATTGAATGGAAACTAAATAAGTGGGAAGTCTACATCCAAGCGGTCCTACTGGTGTAAAGATCAATTAATACTAAGAATTACTTATATCGAGAGGAGAATGATAACATCACAAAGAGGGGTTGATTATTGATGACTGAATTTTGGTGGTCGTCCTGGTTGAATGTACCAGGAATTTATAGGAACAGGAATCTATCTAATTTAAGGAATTGTTATTACATGTTGAGATATGTTTTGGTGTATTTGGTACTGCATAACTGTAGGGTCTCAGAGAATCAAACCTGTTGTACATTGTAAGAAGGGTCCAGAGTAATTATTGCAATTTATATTTTAGGGCTAATGAAAGGGACTAGGCTGCTTGTTGCATGCTAAATTAAAAGTAGTATATAAAAGGAGTGCTGATATGATAGTAGAAACACTATATTGTGAATACAATACGTGATTAAGATGGAACCAATCAAAATCTACAGTCATAAATGGTCAGAGATATGGATTAACAATAAGAATAAGAATAACAAAATAATGAATACTAATCTAAATAATACAAAAATACAGTACCTAAATGCTAGTTATTGATGTATGAAGGGGTGTAGTTAAATTATTTGTCTAACCCCTCAGGTGCCAGGGTTTGAATTTGTAGATTAACCTTAATTCCCTCTGGAGATGTTTGAGATTAAAGTCACCTTAGCGTGAATTCATAATTAATTTCTCAACAGCTTGAAATCTAAGGTTCTCAGGGTTTGCATTATGGAAGTTGACAATGTGTTTTGTGATCGGTGTTAGAATTCCGGTATTTATTTTTTTTTACCCCACATTTTGGAGAATTCGTCATCTGAACTGTTGATAGGTTTTGTCAATGTATTGTTTCCCACATGTACAAGTTATCAGACAATTCTGGTAGTGCTGCAGTTTATAAATGCATTAGTTTCCACCACTGTGCCGGTTTGATTGGATTTGCCACTTTAGATTATAATATATATTTGCAAGCCTTGCAATGGCAATATTTAAAGGCTCCTTTAGTTGCTGTTAGCCACGTTAGATCCGTGTTTGTTGTTTCTACATGACTGTGTACGAGTAGTCAATGTAGGTTTTTGGATCTGCGAGAAGTGAGAGCTCGATATGTGGGTAGGGATTTCATGAGTATTTGGTTATGTGTTAGGATTGGCCAATTCTTATTGAAGGTGTCGGTCATTGTAGACCAACCACCATCAAAAGTCTAATCAATTTAGTACTGGTTGGGGGTCTAGTTGTTCTTAGAATAATGTTCTTATGATGATGTTCTAGTTTTCCAAGGATGGCAAGATGAACTACTTGCTTAATGTGGCCACTCTGTTTCTGCTGAAGTGGAACTTGTACCACTGTTGTAACGTTTACGTCTATTATGTCGTAGCTTGAAAATGTGATCCTCTTTGAAGTCCTTAAGATCTTGCTGGAATTTGCCATCTTGTATCTCTACATTTCTCTTCTTTTATTGGTGCTAACCGGCTGGCACATAAAAAAAAGTGTCAGACTTGACAGGGATTCATGAGAGATAATGAATACTAGAGAACAACCAGTTATTACTACCAATGTCATTTCATTAAACGTTACGCCCTGATTAACCCTAGTAATTGCTCAATATAATGCTTTGTTTCATTTTTTTAAATAGCTTTTTGAATTGTCAGTTATATCTGGAGACATTTGGAAAACAGGGAAAAATATATATTAGGATCAAATGAAATGTAGTGTTTTCAGTCTGCATGGGTCAGTGTGTGTGTGTGTCAGTCTGCATCAGTGTGTGTGAGTCAGTCTGCTTGGGTCAGTGTATGTCAAAACAAATATTAGAAAGTTACATGTATCAGTATGTACAAATGGATAAATACATATTGTATATATCATATAGAGAAATAATAATCAAATAGGAGCCTGTTATGACACAACACAAAAAAGTGTTGCGTCAGAATGGTCCAGATTATCCTAGCATTAATGAGAGATTCCAGGGATCACCCTTAGGGTTTAACCCTTGAAGTGCGACAGTCACAAAGAAAAGAGGGGTATACAGGTACACATAAAGTGGCCCTAAAGCCCCTTCCTGGAAGTCAATATAGTAGTCTATAATTAGTCTGTACACAGATATAGAACCAAAAGTAGGGTAGGTATCTGAAGATGTTAAGAATTAGAGAGTGTAACCAGTAAGTACAATCATAATCTTATAATGTAAAAACCAAAGAAAAACATGTTACCTGCGCTCTCTCCTTAATAATTAATGTATTTTTAAACAAATTGAGTTTTTTATAGTTACCTCCAATGGCCATGAGAGGATAAGCCCACCTGCCAACGTCAAGGCAGACCCCCCCAGGTGGGTCCTAACTCTAACCATTCACCTTGCTTCCTTGAGCTTCTGGCAAAGATCTCTAATGAGACAGAAAGGGGTATTTTTTATATACACCCCTATACATTATTAAGGCTGAGTGATACAAAAAATGGATACAAATGCAGAAAGATAGGTCCTGCACTCACTCCCATCACTGGGCGGCAGCAATGACTACAGTACACATCAGCCCCAATTTATAGAAAAAAACAAATGCAGCCGCCCATCCCATGCAATGCAGCTGCCCATCCCATGTGTTCCCTATTAAGGGTTAATAATGTATAGGGTTGTATATAAAAAAATACCCCTTTCTGTCTCATTAGAGATCTTTGCCAGGAAGGGGATTATACCTCTCTTTTCTTTGAGACTATTTTATATATTGTATATATTAAGGAGGAACTTATGGCAAGAGATATGCCATAATTTTGCAGCATAATGATTGCTGCAAAAACTTGCAAAAAATTGTTATTGGATGACTCAAGGCAAGGTGCTGCAGCAACTAAACAAAGTTAATGTAAACAAAGCTCAGTGGCCTGATGTGTGGAAATAAGTGAACTTCTATTTTAATATTTCAGAATTATTTTCTTTCAGAAATTATACAGGAGGATTCGAAGTGCACAGATGTGATTCCTATATTCAAAAGGTGTCAAAATCTTTGCCTTGAAATTATAGACCGGTGAGCTTAACTTCTAGGCTGGGAAAGTATTTATTTGAAGGGTTATTACGGCATGGCTGGATTAAGAGCCCATTGAGCCTGGTGCTGACAATTATGATGGGCCTAATTACAGAATCTTACCAACAGAAAACACTGAAACAGTTATATCTCACGAGCATCATGAATCTGGTGGAGGTGGTCCTGGAGGGACCTCCACCAGATTCATGATGCTTGTGACATATCCTTTCCTAATCTCTTGCTTCCATCTTTCAAGTTAATCCATATCCCCTAAAAGCAGTATCTGTTTAAGCAGGATTTCGGTGGGTGGAGTAAAAGGGTGGGCCACTGATGTGAATCAGGTAACCAGAACTGCCCAAAGGGCAATTAGATGGTCACCCTGGTGTGAATGCACGTCAGGCTGCCTGCCAGTAATGCAGGATGACCAACCAAGGGCATACTGTGCAGACAGCACACTGAGCTTGGCATAAATGTGTCTAATGATGTGTTAGCTCTACAGTTTCTAAGGACTGTTTCCTAGCACTCGCTGGTCCATTCCTCTCCTAACCTTCTTACTAGCAGGCAGAAGCTCCTGTTATACATTCTGGGAGAGAGAAAAAGTGTAGTGAGTGTAGAAGAAAGGGGACATGCCACAGTGTTAGAGAGACTGAGGAAGCAAGAACATTTGCATAGTACGCAAAGTCAGCTTTACCTTAACTCATTTCATTGTCAAGCAGCCACACCAGTTCTGTTCCCTCTTAAGTTTCCATACTTAAAGGACCACTCTAGGCACCCAGACCACTTCAGCTTAATGAAGTGGTCTGGGTGCCAGGTCCAGCTAGGCTTAACCCATTCTTTTATAAACATAGCAGTTTCAGAGAAACTGCTATGTTTATGAATGGGTTAAGCCTTCCCCCAATTCCTCTAGCGGCTGTCTCATTGACAGCCGCTAGAGGCGCTTGCGTGCTTCTCACTGTGAAAATCACAGTGAGAGCACGCAAGCGTCCATAGGAAAGCACTGATAATGCTTTCCTATGTGACCGGCTGAATGCGCGCGCAGCTCTTGCCGCGTGTGCGCATTCAGCCGCATGAGAAGAGGGGATCGGAGAAGAGCTCCCCGCCCAGCGCTGGAAAAAGGTACGTTTTAACCCCTTTCCCCCTTCCAGAGCCGGGCGGGAGGGGGACCCTGAGGGTGGAGGCACCCTCAGGGCACTAAAGTGCCAGGAAAACGAGTATGTTTTCCTGGCACTATAGTGGTCCTTTAAGCAAGAGCATGTGAAGAGTATTCTTTTTTTAAAATCAATGGGCCTATTTCATAGTCACGAGCCGGGAACAGCAGCTCCATCAGCCCCTATGTTAATCCGGCCCTGTACTAAGGGATAATATTCAGGAATTCAATGGGTAGAACATTGTTATTAACAAAAATCAGCATGGTTTTATGAAACATAGGTCATATTAGACTAAATTAATTGAATTCTACAAAGACGTAAGTAGAAGTATAGATATTATTGCAGGGTATTGCAGTGGATATGATTTTGTGAGTAAATTAGGTTAGGATCTGCCCATACAGAAGTAGTTAGCACTTGCATATCAAGGACAATTTATATTTATTTGGGACCTCCAAGTATAAGTTACTTGTATTCTGTATACGACTTTAGAAATAGAAAATATTTTATTTATCAGTCATTTCTAAAATAAGCTGTTTTGAGTAATATTCAGCATTTTTTAAAGTATGTTTTACTGTATTACAGAGCAAACCATAAATGCTGTTTTCTCTTTTTTTGACACTAAAACAACTATTACTAACATTATTGTCCATACACTATCACAAATTTTGAGTTTGACTGTCCAAAAAAATCTAATACTATAAAACATACTTGATGCAACTATCTTCAGTATGTAAATTGGGGATTTAGTGAATTACCAGTGCTTTAATTCCCATATTTCTTGGCATACTACCATGTAAATTAAGCACTGGAGGGGATTTTCTTTTAAATAAGTAATTTTTCTCTGTCTTTTTTATATACACATACATATTCACTTGATGATGCGTTTGTGTTCAGAAATGCTAATTTTACAGCGGCAAGAGGTTTGTCCCACATAAACAACTATGCACAGGTGTCTCTGTAGACTATGTATAAATAGAGAAGTCAGTAGAACAGTTCTAATAATTATATGAGAGCGTAATGCAGGGTTGTCCAAATAAAGTCCTTGAGGGCCATTGAAATACAAGTTTTTCAGGATATTACTTAGCATATTGATTAGTGATACACAAGTTTAATTGGTTAATTACATGATAATTATAGATATCTTAAAACTTTGGCTGGTTTAATGACCCTTGAGGAATGAGTTGGACAGCCTTAACAAGTATTTTAATGCATTTTAGAATAGAAAGGCTCATCTTCTGTTGTGCTCGTTGCTAATATTATGCAAAACATTTTCAACATTTCATCTGTATTATTTTACAAAGACTAAATATTCATCTAAGCGAGTAACTATACAACATCAAATTAAGAAGAAGAAAATCTTAGAGAGAGGAAAATGAAAGTTTTGCAGCTATGGATAATGATTAAAGAGGACCCATAAACTGTAGCATATTTTTATTCCTAATTTTGATCTAAAAAAAATGCTAGAATACTTTGGCATCGATAGTGATAGGGATTTGGAAATGCCAGGTTACGCTTACTAAGGGTTGGAGGAGTTTGACACGTTATTTTAACAGGCGATCCGGGACTCCCTGGTCCATTTTTATAGCATTGTTCTATTTTTGCATGTATGTAGTATATATGGTGTTTTTGCTCCCAAATTACCAAAACAAAATTTTTTTTTTATGACCACAAAAAACATTCAGATAACCCTACCTAATAGTCTTTTACTTCCAACAGAATGGGAGGGGTTATTAACCATCTCGATTAACAAAGATTAAAGCAGTCTTACAACACTACGTTTATATTAATCTATAAGTATCCTAATATCGTTGTGATATGCAAATATGTTTTGTATACTTCATGGTTAGTAATGTGGAAGGAAAACACACGGATAAGAGTTACAATACATTCTTTATTTCTTTTAAAAGTAAAGCAAATTGACTTATTTACAACCTTTTTGGAGACCAGGCATTATTGTGCCTTTTTCTACTGATACAAGTAACACCTGTTCTTTGACAGTAACATTTCACTTAGAGTCAGAGTGAGAGAGAAGTGAGACTTTCCTGTTAAAGCACACTGATTTAAAGTCCCCTACCTGATGCCATCGGGTGGGGGCATGGAGGGAACTATTCTGCATGGCAAAAAAAAAAAAACTTAATTATAGCTTGTTTATTATATTTCTTTACATTTGTTTTTTTACTTTTTTAATTTGGCAGCTGGCAAGCCTGCACATATATTACTCTCAAACTGGATTTTAACTATTTCTTCCTGGCTGCTATCACTGCCAGTGAGCAAATGATTAGAATTTCTATTAAATCTGGGCCTAGATTTGAAGCATTTGGGTTTGAATTTCAGCTATCTAGTGATGTTCAACTTAGTTAAATTCCAGACAAATTCAGGTTCATTTGGAGCCTGAATTGCAAACTCCAGACATCGTTGAATGTCTGGAGTTTGCCATTGACCTGGATTTTGCAATCTCAATGCAATCCATATACAGCAGTTTGTTACAGGGTCATTTGGACTTTAGTGAATAATCCTGTTCATTTTTATTTTATTATTTACTTATCATAATAATTATTATTATTATTTTTTTTAACTATGAGGTCCACCCAGCCTCTCTGTTCTTACCTTTCAAGGGTTCTTGAGTGAAACCTCATCATTGGTATCTGGTGGGGAGCTGTTGGTATTAGTCTCTGCATTGATTGCTGTCCAATTCCTTGCATCTCTGTATTGATGCCAAGGATGCCTGGAGTGACATCATATCCTTGCTCCAGCATCAGCACAGAACAGAACACGCAAGACAGATAGATTGGAGGGAGAGTGCAGAAAGATCCCAGTTTCTACTTTGACGTCATATCTGCAGCCAGTTCAACACATCTGCAGAGCAGGCACTTGCCATGCGGCAGCCCTGCAAACAATGTGCCAGTAGATAGATCCCTGCACAGGTGGGAGGGGGATGCTCTGCATGCTGCATTTCACCTGAGGCAGGCTGCCCACCCCATTAGTACACCATTTATCCTATTGAACGCTAGTGAGATCCTGTTTCAACCCTCTCACTAAGTTTTACCAGCCAACTGATACTTGCATTTCCCTAGAGGGTAACGTGTGCATGCTGAGGTGTGTGTTTCTATGCTTTACTAACGTGCAATTGATTGGTATCTCTAAAGAAAGTTGTTATTAAAAAAGACTACAAAAATTTAGCGACAAAGTAATTTGTAGCTGATACAAGCAACTGTATTTGGTTAAAGGAGCACTATAGTCAACATATAAAAGCAAGAAAGACTTTTTTCTTGCTTTTATATTAACTTCCACTTTATAAAAAATATTTTCAAGTCCTTTATATGGATAAAACTTACCTCCATTCCAGCGCCGAGATCCTCGGCAGGCTGCGCCCCCTTTTTCATCAACATCACGAAGTAGCAGGACTTTAAGAGAAGCGTCATAGTTATCTGGTGTGCATGCGCAGCTTTGATAGAGCTTCATAGAGTGGCATTGAATGTATGCGGTATGCGCGTTCATGAGCTGAGCTGAGTGGCAGCTCAGCTCGCTGTCTATGCCTGCCCCCTCCTACCGCAACCCTGCAGCCCAAAGTATATAGTATACAAACTATATGTAGAGATGTCTCTATATATAGTGTTTGTACACAAACACACACAATGAAAATAAATATTGTTAAACACACACACTCTATCTATTATTATCTATTTCTTTCTTTCTATCTATCTTTCTAATTCTATCTATCTCTATCTCTTTCTATCTATCTCTATTTATTCATATCTATTTATCTATCTAATTCGATCTATCTCTAGCTAACTATCTATCTTTCTCTTTCTATCTATATCTATCTATCTATCTATCTATCATCTATCTATTTTTATCTATCTATCTAATTCTATCAATCTATATCATCTATCTATCTATCTATCGCGCTGCACCAATTGCATTCTTCATAGAGCGGCATTGAATGTATGCGGTGTGGCAAAACCAACCTCACCACTGGGCATTGGAGAAGCCTGTTTGCCCGCCTCCTGCCTGCTGACTATGGCCCTGGGAGATTTGGCCCTTTAAATACAGTATTTGGGCATATTGTATTTTATTATGCTGCTGCTGGCCCTTTAAGAACCATCTGGGGACATACTGTGGAGTTACTGGGTGGCCACCATTTCATGTATCAGAGGCACATGGTGAGAACAATGGATGGCGGCCATTTTAACTCACAGACACTGTTTGGACTTTTCTACACGGTGCCATCTCGCCAGTATTTGGTGCACAAAGACATTGTTCAGTAGTTTTAAACTATACAACAGGGGACACAGTAGACAGTAATTATTTTTCATATAGCCTGTATATGTTCTGCGGAATCTGCATTAAACTGCATCTTCCAAACTACTGAACGGATATGGGTGAATTTTGGATATGTGGTTCACCCAGATCCCCCGCTTCCGAGGATTTACTTTTTATGGGGTTATTGCATGTTTTGGGGTCCCTGTGATGTGTTTTATGATACTGTATTTCTCTGCATGTGATAATTAGATTAACCATTGTGTTCAGTAATCATATCACAAGCAGAGGGGAGGATTTTGTGTGGGAGTGTCTGTTTGTATTGTACGGATTGATTGGTTGTATTTCAAAACCCTGTGGGCAGTACTATGTTTGTGGATTGTGAATAAAAGAGGCTTATGTGCCACTACAGTCATTCTGCTTGACCTCAAAACAAAGTGTCGTCTCGTTATTGGGGGAATTGGATTGCATGCTGATTGCCAGGAGTGTAAGCTGATTGAATGCTTTTCCTGTTCAGCTGCTTACAGCATTCTATTGCTTGAGAGCATTCGTATGCTTCTCCGGTTCGGTGGTTGTGGTGTCTGCTGCAGTGCTTGGAGTCCTCAGGAAGCGCTAGGAGCATCCTTCAATGGAAGTACCCAGTCGGGGTGCCAGGTGATCCATTACATGCGGTATGTGCGTTCACGAGCTGAGCTGACTGACAGCTCAGCTCGCTATCTGTGCCTGCCCCCTCCTACCGCAACCCTCCAGCCCAAAGTATATAGTATACAAACTATATATAGAGATTATTATATTTTTTAACTATGAGGTCCACTCTATCTCTTTCTATGCTATCTATCTATCTATCTCTATCCATATCTATCTATCTATCTATCTATCTAATTTGATCTCTTTCTGTCTATCTATCTATTTCTGTCTCTTTCTATCTATCTCTTTCTGTCTGTCTATTTCTCTTATTCATTTACTCACTCACACTCACTCACTTACTCACCCACACTTACTCACTTGCTCACCCTCACTCACTCATTCATCCACACTCACTCTCATTGATTGCTCATAGGCTCCGGGGTTAACTACAGGACACAGGAGGCGCGTTCACAGTGCCTCCTGTCTCTTGATATCACGTTTGATATATTCACCGAAGCGTGAAGACGTCATACATGATGAATGCAAATTAGGCATCCAAGAACTGAATGACTGTCACTGCAGGTGTTTCTAGCTTCCATGGTAAACACTGTATTTTCTCAGAAAATACAGTGTTTACATGAGAGAGGCTGCAGGGAGCTATTGTTCTCACCTCAACAACATCAATAAGCTGAAGTTGTTCAGGTGACTATAGTGTCCCTTTAATAATGACAGCTTAAGGCACCTATTTATCATAAAGGTTGTAAATGGGCCCAACAATAGTTTGACCATTGTTTGGGTCCTATCAGGCACCTACACCTCATACAGTTTTCTTAAGCAAGATAAGCTGGGTGCCAATGTAGGTGTTCATTTATTGGCTGATAGTGTCAGCTGAATAGTCTCAAATTGACTATTGGATTCTCATGTTCTAAGAAGACCAGATGACCTGTACCCAGTACACAGGTAAGTGTTAAGCCATACCATGGCTGGACAGATTGCTCTGGAATCGTACAGAGGCACTTCTGGCACTGTAATCACTGCAGAAGACTGTAGTTGTTAATGTGTTTGGAATGTTCCTTTAAGGGAAAATATCACTGTTATATTGTGGTAAAATTCACTATATAGTGTCCTGTGAAGAAGAAAATATATACCTACACATGTCCTCTAATAATTGATTTCATTATAGATATTCAAATCAGCATCACATTTCACATGACCTGAACTATACGTGTGTGTGTGTGTGTGTCAGGTGGGGAGGGGCGCAATAATAATATTAAGCTTAAATTATTGAGGTTTCAACATAAAGTGCTTTTGTTAAAGGACAGCAGCAGGGCTATCATGCCTAGATTAAGTACAACAGATGAATTATAAGCATCTACCTTGCAACCTACCTGAGCTCTTTTGTCTAGATTATTCACCTCTTTGACTCTCAGTGATGTTTAATTATACACCAGCCTTTCGCAAACTATTAGATGCATCCAACATATTAAGAGCTATGGATAAAAACAGGGGGGTTGGGGGTATTGGCGTTCAAGCTGCTTTTGGACTATTATCACATTGCTTCCGCGGTGAATTTATTTTTGTGTGATTGTATGTTAAGAGTTATCACCAGCAGAATGGGCCAGTTTAGATGCAGCTAATTCTTACTATGCTCACTGATGCATGTACAGTATTTCACTGTTTGCTGTATTTATTATTTTTTTTTGTCTTTTTTCGTTCAGCAAGTCCATTGTAGAAATAAAATCACAGTGAATTGCTTATGCGAGTTAAATTACACTCAAACCAGCATGTAAAATGTCCTTGAAAGTGTAGGGGACCTTTAAAACATCTTTTAAAAGTAGAAATGTTTGCATCGGTATGGGAAACAAGTCGTCAGGAGCCTGAAGAATATAAATTACTTCTTCTCTGAAATAATTGGAAAAGGTTAAAATTCATCATTTTAACTGATAGGCTTTCGTTGAGACATTTGTTGCAATGAATACAAAATAGTGCATTTCTAATTCTTGGAATGATTTTTGTTTAATAAAAATAAATGTTTTGTTTAATGGCTGCAATATTAAACTAAAACATGAATAAATGTGTACTATGCAATTGAAGGTGAGTGAAACTAGAAAATAAAATGCAAAGTAAATAACCTAATTGTAAAGATGTTATAAATAGCAGGAGCAAACTAATAATTGGGGGGGAGGGGGAGGGGTGTGGGCTGAACTATCTTATAAGGGGCCCATGCAGTCACAACTGGACTGTATAGCCCTTTGCAGGCCCCACATCATGACTGGGCTCCAAAACCCCTTCAATGCAAAGTGGTTTGCAGAAAAACCAACCCCAGAATCCAAGTATTTTGGTTGTCCTGGAAAGTGATGTTTAAATGTCTTTTTCGTTTCATTATGCCTAAATAGTACATTATTTAATGGAAACAAAAATTATAGTTGTAATCAAAATTATTCAACTCCCTTTAAAAATCAGGTTTATTTTACAGACTTTAACCTGTTTGCAATGAACAATTAAAAGAAAAACAACTAAAATAGTCAACACAATGAATGCTTCAAGTGGTTTCTCCAAATTTAATTGAAAATGCAACTTATAATGACTTCTTCAGTCTCAAAAATATTAAACCCTTTCATAGCAAGCATCTTTAATACTTATATGTACAATTGTGAGGTTCCTAGTGCTTGTTAGATCCGGTTATGTCAGGTGGTACTTCCCAAACTAGAATCTCTTCTGTCTGGGGGTAACAAGGTATAGGTCATGAAAGGGTACAGCTCCTCCTGTATGTCCTCAGATTATATGGTGATGAGTCAATATGTAAAATATGAAGACAGAAAACAACATATAGTCTAGTATATAGGTGTGGAGGTAAAATAAGAAATATGCCACATATAATTTTCAAGAGCTTAAGTTTAACTCCAGATATATGCGCCTTGGCGGTATGACTGCCTGTGGATATGTAGCTCAGCTTAGTTCCTTGTAGATGGTAGGTTAAGGTCAAGGGCCAGTTGAAGTGTTGTGCATTCATGGGTATTTCCCTCCAAATTGCAGTGTCAGCTATATTCACCAATTACATAAAATTAGAATAAAAATAGAAACATACTCACATAAGGAGAGCAAAAAATTTGTTTCCTGTGTAGTGTAGGTGGTTTACTCACCACCATGGAGGTAAAATGTGTGGCTACTCACACATTTCTCTTCTTTTACCTCACCACCTATGGAATAAACTACCTTCTAAATTCTGTTTTCTGTCTTGATATTTTCCATATTGACTCACCACCAAATGAATTTGAGGACACCCAGAAGGCACTGCTTCCCTGTACCCTTTCCTGATCTTTAATACTCAGTAGAGCATCCTTTTGCTGTTATGACCTGCTGCAAATGGGATGCATAGCCAGACACCAGCTTCTGGCACAGTTCCTGAGGAATCTTAGCCCATTGCTCATGAGCAATAGCTTCTGTTTAGTAATATTCTTGGGTTTGCAAGCTACAGCCGCGTTATTCAAATCCCACCAAAGATTTTCTATGGAGTTCAAGTCAGGTGACTGTGATGGCCACTAAAAAATTTCCAAGGACTTTTCTGCAATCAAGCCTTGGTGGAATTTGAGGTGTGCTTGGGATCATTATCTTATTAGAAGGTCCAATGATGCCCAAGCATTAGCTCCCTTACAGACAGCATTCCATTTTCTCCTAGGATTTCCTGATACTTCAATAAATCCATCTTGCCTTCCATATGCTGTAGGTTTTCAGTGCCAGAGGATGCTAAGCAGCTCCAGCGAATCACCGAGCCACAACCATGCTTAACTGTTGGCAGAGTGTTCTTTTTTAGAATATGCTCCATTCTTCTTCCTCTTGACTGATCCATAGGGCCAAAAAGTAAAATTTGTATTCATCGCTCCACAGAACAGAATCTCAAACCTTCTGTGACTTATCTGTATGATTTTGAGCATAATGGAGCTGTTTTTTCTTGTACTTTTGAGTCAGTAGTGGTGTACGTCTTAGAGTTCTGGCACGGAAACTTACTTCATTTAGTACGCACCTTATGGTGCTCACTAAAACCTGGGTGTCTGTTGCCACCAAATATTGCTGCAGGTATTTTGCAGTCACTCAATGGTTTTTCAGAACATGCCTTCTTAGAAATCTGATTGCAGCCATTGATAGCTTCCTTTTTCTGCTCTGTCCAGGTAGTGTAACCACTGTTCCTTCAACTAAAATTTGCGAACTATGCTTCCAACGGTGTCGCTGGGAACATACAGTGCCTTTGCTATCTTTTTGGATTCTGTTCCTTGTTTGTGAAGGGTAATTATCTCTTGTATTAACTTTGTGGACCATTCTTTTGACTCAGACATATTTCTAACATGCAGTAAAGTGACACTCAACAAACCCCTAGCCAATTCAGGTATTTCAAGTATTCCAGTTCAAGCACACCTAGTGCAACTAATGAAGCCCTTGATTAGTTGCATCAGGCGTGCTTGAGACAACACCTGTTTTGCACATTTGTGTTATTGTGAGGGATTCTATTCAGGGAGTTGAATGATTTTGAAAATGGAGAAATAATAATAAGTTGTGTTTTCAGTTGAATATTGGGAGACCACTTGAAACATTTATTGTGTTGTGCTTTTTCAATTGCTTTAGATTTTTTCAAGCTGATTTTTAATGGGGGTTAAATAATGTTTACATAGTTACATAGGCTGAAAAGAAACGTGTCCATCAAGCTCAGGCTTCATCACATCTATTTTTTGCTGTTGATCCAGAAGAAGGCAAAAAACCCAGTATGAAGCACTTCCAATTTTACAAAAAACTAGGGGAAAAATCCTTCTTGACCCCAGAATGGAAGTCAGATTTATGCTTAGATCCAGAAGCTATTACCCCACAGTTGAAAAATTACATTATTGAATATTGTGTTTTTGCAAGTATTCATCTAGTTGCTGTTTAAACATCAGCACAGACTCTGATTAAACCACTTCTTAAGGCAGAGAATTCCACATCCTTATCGTTCTTGTGATATTTTTTTTTTACTTTGCCTTAGACTAAATCTTCTTTCTCCCAGTCTAAATACATGACCTTGTGTCCTATGTATAGTTTTGTTTGTGAATAGATTTCCACGCAATGGTTTGTATTGGCCATGGATATATTTCTATAATGTTATCATATCCCTCTAAGCCAACCGTTTTTCTAAACTAAAGAGGTTTACATTTGTTAACCTTTCTTCATAGCTAAAATAAACCATTCCTTTTATTGTGTAGCCCACCTATTCAAAAAAATAAATAAAAAAATTGAACAGCATATTCAAGATGTGGTCTTACCAGTGATTTATGAAGAGGCAAAGTGATATTCTTATCCTGAGAATTAATGCACCTTTTTATGTATGACAAAACCTTACTGGCCTTAGCCACTGCTGATTGGCATTGCATATTGTTGCCTAGTTTGTTGTCCCAACAATTCCCAAATCCTTCTTGTGTGTTATCCCTAATTTACTACCTCTTAGGGTTGCTTGTGCATTCTTTACCCCAAAGTGCATAACTTTGCATTTTTTCTACATTAAATTTAATCTGCCATTTCAGTGCCCAGTTCCCACAGTTTATCTAACTCCCTCTGCAGCAAGATAATATCTTGCTCACATTGTATTACTTTACAGAGTTTTGTGTCATCTGCAAACATTGAAACACAAATTTCAATGCTTTTTTTCTAGATCATTTATAAATACTGTATTTTTCTGTTTATAGGACAACCCCTGTTTTTTGAGTCCAAAATTTAGAAATCAATATTTTAAACATAAAATAGAACAACTTTGATATTTCAGAGGTTACTTCTGAGGAGAACAACACACTTCTGATTCTCATGCCTCCCCTGTGCTATGGTACTCTGGGAAGTTAATTGCTCCATAGTGCATACTGGGAGACTATAGCTCCCACAATAAAGCAGGTGGTGTGAGGGCATGCTGGAACATCACTGTAGTATTCCCTCTCTGAGCAGGGACATTTGTCTGGAAGCAGCTGATGCTGCCCTGATTCTGGAGGAATGTCCCGAAAAGGCATTGGGGTTGAGTCCCTGCCTAGTTATGAGGGTTCTTAGGTACATTATGAATTTAGCTGTAGTGAGTGGTTTGCCCTGGAGTTAAATAGGGGCATATTGAGATTTGGTCCAGTGAGTGATAACCTGTAAGGGTCTGACATTTTGACCAGCACCTTATTGTCCGTAGGATAGTCCTTATGTCCTTACGTATTACATATGGTAAGAGGATGTGAACTGTTTGGTACAAGGATAGGCACTTAAGATATGGTGTTGTATTCCAGCCACGTTAGCTTTGTAGTGTTAAGAGAGATTTTTTAAATTGTGTGGGCAAAAAGGAGAGGAGTGTCGCAATGGCGACTAATGAACGAATATCGGTATTATGGTAATCGGTGGTAAACTTGTTGTAAAGGTGAAATCTCTATTGTATGCTCGTGATGTATAATCAGAGAGGGCAGCTCAATCCAGAAATCTGCCAAATGCCATGAGGCGAGTTAGTGCAGGATTAAGCCATGGAATGTGGGTATAGCCAGCTGCTTTATTGTCAGAGAAGCACTTGACATGTTCCCCTATCCACTCATACCTCCCCAGGCCTTGTAGGCGGCCACTATGGGGTAGATTCCAAGGAAATGTTGATGAGGAATGGAAAGTTTTTTGTTTTTTTTCCTCAAGAGTCTCAACTGGCCAGGCATCTCAGAACCAAAAGTCACCAAATTGGCTGTGAAATCAGTGTGTGCAGACACATTGGTCCGTGTAACTGGGAAATGATGAGAAATGGCAGGAATAACCTGGCCTCCTATTCCAGTGTGGTATGAACCTGAGCCATATGTGTAGGTCTGCTTACAACTAGTGCCAGAATGCAACTGTCAGTGGGAAGAAGACTCAGCAGTCAGGAAATAAATGTGCAGAATAATTCTCATGGCGAACGTGCCCAGTAGGACTGTATATCCATTCCCCCCCCTGCGTGTTCTTCAGAAGGAAAGGTTCCCAGGACTCTGATGCGCTGTACCTTCTCTGTAGGTGGACATGTTCTGTAGCGTATTAATGTCAAGATGAATGCCTAAGAAGGTCAGTTTGTGAAAGTAGAACCCATAGTGTGGAAAAGTGCCATCGTCTTGTGAATATTAACCAGAGCGGAGTGAGGGCATTCTATCGCCAGGAAGTTATCTAAGATAGCGGGTGACTGCAGGACATTTGCTAATATTGAGTGTTAGTCAACATAGTGTGTTAGCAAATAAGACAAACAGCTTGGGGTTACTCTTTGCTCTAAAAGTTACACGTGTGGGAAAGTCATGACAATCCCTCCATAAAATGCCACGAATATGCCCTCGAGATGGCTGAATAGGTAGAAGCTTGGAGGCATAGGAAATGTCTGTCTTGCCCACCCAAGTTCCGGTCAACCCCTTTGGCATAGTGCTGGGAGAATTCCTTAGAGGAAATAAATGAGTTGAGACTAGGGGTGGGTAATTAATATGGTTGTCAAATACCTTCTTAAGCAATGTGATTTTGTTACGGGGTCTATTAAAATTAATGTGGACTGAAGGTTCTGACACTTGTGAATACCGGACAGGAGTGTGACCAGACCTGTGTGGAACTGGTGTGTGGAAACCTTGCTGAAGAAGTCGTCTAAGTGATGGAAAGGGTGTGCTTAGAGGTAAAACTCCAGGTTGTCGAAGCAAACCTTCTCTACGGCGAGGAGAAGTAGAGCCACTTGACAAATGACAAATGATTTAGGTAAACTAGAAAAATGGTCAGAATTGTGGCAACTGACATTTAATGTGGATAAGTGCAAGATAATGCATCTTGGACGTAAAAACCCAAGGGCAGAGTACAGAATATTTGATAGAGTCCTAACCTCAACATATGAGGAAAGGGATTTAGGGGTGATTATTTCTGATGACTTAAAGGTAGGCAGACAATGTAATAGAGCAGCAGGAAATGCTAGCAGAATGCTTGGTTGTATAGGGAGAGGTATTAGCAGTAGAAAGAGGGAAGTGCTCATGCCATTGTACAGAACACTGGTGAGACCTCACTTGGAGTATTGTACACAGTACTGGAGACCGTATCTTCAGAAGGATATTGATACCTTAGAGAGGGTTCAGAGAAGGGCTACTAAACTGGTTCATGGATTGCGGGATAAAACTTACCAGGAAAGGTTAAAGGATCTTAACATGTATAGCTTGGAGGAAAGACGAGACAGGGGGGATATGATAGAAACATTTAAATATATAAAAGGAATCAACACAGTAAAGGAGGAGACTATATTTAAAAGAAGAAAAACTACCACAACAAGAGGACATAGTCTTAAATTAGAGGGACAAAGGTTTAAAAATAATACCAGGAAGTATTACTTTACTGAGAGGGTAGTGGATGCATGGAATAGCCTTCCAGCTGAAGTGGTAGAGGTTAACACAGTAAAGGAGTTTAAGCATGCATGGGATAGGCATAAGGCTATCCTAACTATAAGATAAGGCTAGGGACTAATGAAAGTTTTTAGAAAATTGGGCAGACTAGATGGGCCGAATGGTTCTTATCTGCCGTCACATTCTATGTTTCTATGTTTCTATGTTTCTACTTACGTCACGAAAGTCTGAAGGCTAGGATGAATTCTGGGATAGTGAGTTTCTCATTGAGTCTGGGATTCTGGTGTATAGAAACACGTACAGATCGTCGTAGTAGTAAGACTTGTACTCTAAGACATCATGGGAGGCAAACAGTAAGGAGACTAAAATTAACCTTTCCAGATGTCTTTGCGTATGGTCAGGGACACAAGGTACGAGGGAGTAATATTGTAAACCGATGTGCTAGGGGCGGGATTTGAAAGGATAACATAACCATGAGAGGGATTTGGGAGTCCTGTGGCTGGGATGTGCGTCAGTGCCTGTGGAGATTCCAGTATCTGTAGTCCATCATTGATGTTATGTATGGAAGCAAGTAGAGTGGATATCAACTGTATGACTTCATGCAATTTGGCCTTGTGGGCAGTGGCCACTGAAAGGTGTGACGAGAACGTTGGCATCTCAAGGACTGTAAAAAGAGTCAATATAAGAGGCCATGCTGGGTGAGGCCCTAACTCGTAACCTGGAGAGGTTGATGTGAGGCGTTAGCTATGTGTTGGGCCGAGGGGCGTATTCCTCCATATGCGGATGAAGATGGGTGTTGGCCTCACGGAATTGATAATGATGAGGCTAGTTACTGGCATAGCTGGGAACCAGGCCGCCAGTTGACATACCGGATCCGTGAATTGGACGAGTGATGGGTAGTAGCGAGGTGGGTGAACATACCTTGTTTGGGGTAGAATGTAGTTTCCTTGCCAGAGGAATGAGATATTGGAGAACCTAAAGGGAAATGATGGTGGGAGGCAAGTTGGAACTGGAATTGGGCTTGACTTTCTGTGAACGAAATACGCCTGTATAATCGGGGTGGTTGTTCTTGAGGCTGGTCTATGAATAAGTAACCTGAGGACATAGTTGTTAGAATCCTGACCCTACGCTGGTGGGTACAAAATTCATAGGACATAAATCAACTATCCCTATAAGTGAGTAGGGTGAGGATCCTAGGACACTACCAGAGACCAATACTGCGACAATAATGGAGGATAGGCAGAGTCATGAGTGAATGCTAATTGGTCCTGTGACTTCTGTAGCTAAAATACAGGGGGATATGGAATACCAAGCTATGAGGGCAGTTTTGAGCTATCCCCGTAGGACTTAGAATATTTTATTATGGTTGTGCTAGCATGGGAAGAGGGGTGTATGTGTGGGGAATTAAGGATCCCCGTGTGTGGGCCTGTGTACGGCCTGGCGGAGGAATTGCGTGCCAGCGTTGGCTGATGTAATATAAAACACAGTTATAGTGGAGTTGCTGTAGGTTTGGTGATACTATTCCTGAATAGCAAGGGTCAGTTAGGATAATGAACTTGCTTGAGTAGAATATAGCAGCGATGAGTAAATAACCTTTTGCATAATACGTGATTTTTTTGTAGAGTCAGGGGGAACATATGATGGTATGGTATCATCATGTCCAAGGGAACATGATGATGCATATACTGAACATAGGAGTGTGGCATGTTACAAAAAGGTTTAGCGAATAGGTGGTCATCCGCAAAATAAGTAATATACCTATCATGGGAGTATACAGATTGGCCATAACACATGGTAACAAATGTGAACGTGATTACTGCCTCAGAACAGTACCAAGTCCATGAGTGATAAAATAAGACATATGCGCTATATGATGGTAATGCAATATACATAGTGTATATTAAACACTTACCAGAGCTGAATTAGTAATGGGAAACTGACAATATCCATGCACAATCGTAAATAATAACAAGAAACATAGCAAACATAACCGAACTACAAGGGGCATGTTAGGATAACTAGTAGCAGGCTAAATACTTTCAAAAAAGAACCTGGACATTGATATATCAGGGAACAGTGTAAAACTAACGAATTGGTAGTATGATTGTGGTGGCCGCTAGATGGAAGCATGTAACTGAGATAGACTGGAGACTAGTTCGGTAGAAATTTGACGAAAAGAAACTAGCAAATAGGAATGGAACAAAGAGCAGGCAGGAGTAGGTGAACTGACTTAAGTCCTGAACGGGAAAAAGTCCAGAATGGACGGTATGTAAGAACGTTAACATGTGAACAATTGTGTGTTCATGGATTTGGCCCGTACAGGCAGACTCACGGTTCGTGGATTTGACTGGTACAGGAAACAAACGACTTGATGCGGAAGCTTGCTGTGAGGTGAGAGGTCAGCTATGCAGCTGGAAAGTACCCAGACTTGCTGGACACGGAGGTTTGGTCCAGGAAAAGGCCCGGGAAGCCGGTAAGGGGTCTCATAGCGCTGGCGGGAACAAACGGCCAGTTCTGGAGAGGAGGTGAGTAGTCTCTGACTGCGTGTGGCTGTAACAGCGTGATGGGAGTTGTTGGAGCAGGGAGAACTTGGTCTGATCGGCGTGGGAGTCTCTGACCGCATGTGGCTGGAGCAGTGTGATGGGAGTTGTTGGAGCAGGGAGAACTTGGTCCAATCAGCTTGGGAGTCTCTGACCGCATGTGGCTGGAACAGCGTGATAGGAGTTGTTGCAGCAGAGAGAACTTGGTCCAATCGGCTTGGGAGTCTCTGACCGCATGTGGCTGGAACAGCGTGATGGGAGTTGTTGGAGCAGGGAGAACTTGGTCCAATCATTGTGGGTAACCCCTCCCACAACTTCAGGCTACGTCTTCCAATATATATATATGTGTATATATATATATATATATATATATATATATTTCAAAATAGGTAAAAGGGCTACACTCACAGTCTTCTTCAGATATGTGAAACGAATTGCACATATCTAATGGGAAGACTGTTATCAGTATGTTGGAAAGACTGAGAAGGGGTCTCATTATTTCCAACATACGAAAGTCCACAAGGACATGTTAACTTATAAATTACAATTTAGAAATTTAGAAATGGTGTATTTTATTTGGTATCATTTCCCTGTGTGTGAATGGCTGAATGTGTGCTCTGTCATCATATGTACACACGTTACACAGCCCAAGCATCTGACACTGCTGCATACTTGTATCCTGTGCCCTTCCTCATAGCTTTGTACAGGGTGGGTACATACTAAAAGGTCCTGTAGGTTTTTATTCCTTTTGTAGCAAATCTGTGGTCGTTGCTTGAATGTTTCTGGTAATCCATCATTATGTGAAAGCATGTTCCAGTTTTTTCTTACTTTTGAAACCAAATTATTCGGAAGTGAATTCCAAGTGTATGTATATGTATATATATATATCATATATATATGAATCCCCCTGGACCACCATTTGATGTAATAAAGAAATTTATCTGAAGAAGACCGTGAGTGCAGCCCTATTACATATTTTGAAATATATGCTACAAATGTCTTTTTAAATCCAGCCTAAGAGAAAGGACAAATCCTAATTTTACACACACATATATATATAAAACAGGGGGATGGCTGCACTCTGAACAATAAATGAGGGTGATGCTGAGGGCCAAATTATACAATACACAAGATCCAGCGCATCCACCTATCCACTAAACAAAGAAATAATTGTATAAAAAGTTAAAAAGACCACAGTAAAGGTCAAAGTAAACATTAAGGCCGTCTGGAGTAAGAGTTTTTAAATTTAAGAAAACAGTGCATTTTATTTTTGCATAAAATATTTTTTATGTCTCCTCCTCTCCATGGAATGTTACATTTTAGTATACCAATAAATTGAAAAAAAAAATTGTGTTGTTATTATGTATGGTAAAATGTTTAGACACAGAGTCTTTAAACATCTGGAGGTCATTCCCTCTTACTGGAGGCCACATGGGCACTCCATATGATAGATAACATTCTTCATATCGCAGAAAATAAGGGGTTTGTTCACATAAGATTTCACAGTTTTATTGGAAGTGAAGTAGGTAATTATGGATTGCACCTTGTGGGTCTCCTTCTCCCACAGCCCCTTTGGAAGTTTCTTTTCAACCTTTACCAGTCACTCTGTGTGTTTCTTTCTCCCATTCTTTCAGTCCCTTTATGTGTCTTCCCTACCCCCTTTGTGCGTCTCTTTAGCCCCCATCCCCTCTTTGTGTCTCATTCTTTCCTTCCCCTGCACCTTGGCATATCTATTTTTCCCCTTTCCCCAGCCCTTCTGTGTATTTCTTTCTCCCCCAGTCCCTTTTGAGTGTTCCTTTTTCATAGCACCATTCCCAATTGTGTGTCTCTTTATGCCCTTCCCCAGCCCATTTTTTTCTCCACTTCCTCAGCTTTTCTTGTGTCTCTCTTTTGCCCCCTAGGTCCCTCTTGTGTGTCTCTTTCGCTCCCAGCCACTCAATGTGTCTCTTTCTCCTTCCAGTTCTTTCTGTGTCTCTTTCTCCTCCCTCAGCCACTCTGTCTCCTCCCCCCACACCCTGTCTCTTTCCCCAGCCACGTTTTAAGTCTATTCCACTCCCCCATGCCTTGGTGGTCTTTGCACTCTCTCCTCTCCAGTCAGTCACCCAGGCACTTCCTGGACCAATGTGCCTCCAGTTCTACTTCCCAGTGAAGTTCAATGAGAAGACTTTGCAAGGCAGGTGCTCTGGGCAATTGTTGTCTCTTGAATGTATCTCTACTGAGCTAAGCAAACCAGAAAGTAACAGGACCGGTTGTCTTATTGACAACCAGGGGGTGTAACAAAGTAAATTTATAAAAGTGCCAATTTATATTGAAAATATAATGTTTTGTAAAGTGAAAAAAGAGAACACACTTCACAAATAAAGCACTTCATCAACCTTTAACCCACCATGGTAATGTTAATAATTTTGAAGTAAATGCTTAACTTTCTTTGCAGACATTAAAAATGGTATAGACACTACTCTGTAAATGAGGTAACTGACATCTAAAAATGTGTCAAATTGTAATGTGTGCAAGCTGAGTAGCAGATACTAATTGTCAAAGCTCTCTATATATTCTGCCTCAGTTCTCCTCTGATAGTTCTACTTATAAAAGGCATTACCCATGCCCCATTTTCCAGTAACATTCGATATGCTGTATAATGACATAAACAGCTGTTTTATTGGCCATACATTACGTGGAAGGGGGGTGAGTGGGGTATGGGTATTTGGTGATTTCCAAATCTGCAAGCTTGACATTCTGCAAAATCCTGAAATCTTTTTACATTTTCCACAATTCACAGTCTTGTGAAACAACTATATATTCTTTACTAATCTTGCACATACTAGAGTGTATTCAAACATGTATTGTGCAGTAATCATGAAACTACAGTAACAAGATGTAATGAGAAAAATAAATAAAACATTTGACGGACATAAAAGCCAGATGTTAATAGTGTATCGTCATAACATTTCAGTGTGTTCAAGTGATTACAGTATTTTCTAAGTGTAATTAATTCAAATTGGGCAAGTAGAGAAATAAGAGAAAGTGAAAATGGAGTGCAAAATTACTAATTAGTTATTACTGATTACTAATATAAAGCAGTGTAAAGATGCTATTGATAAAATAAAATGGGAAGATCAGGAAAAGTCTCACTTTGGTTTAACAATACAGATGATACTGAAGACTGAACAAATATATTAATTTGTCAATGAATGATTTGTACACTAAATTGGTGAGAAGAAAATTATCAAGAGTCAAAACACCTCAGGGGAAAAATAAATCCTGGAGACTAAAGTATTAGAAAATATTAAACGATAAGTGTGTTGCTAGTTGTGCTAAATCATAGTTGTCAAAAGTAATCCTTGTGGGATATAAAGCAATACAAGTCTTTTTTTTTTTTTTTTTTTTAAGTAGCATATAGCCAAATCACTAAGCAGTGGGAGATCAATTATATTAAAAAACTCAATGTGCCTGAAACTTGAGCAGACTAAATCACACTACACCCAAAATTCCAGGAGGTACAGACTAGATATATATACAGACAGACAGGTATATTGATAGATATTATTTAAATGATCATAGATTCTAGGTGTGTTGCTAAGTGGGACTTTTGGTGCTTTGAGGCCTACAGCCCCAAATGAGGTGCACTGTAGCATGAAACCTCTTAGTGATGGGTGGATATTAAGCCCAAATCTGTGTATTTTTGTCTGTCATGTTGCTTTTTCTCCCAGTCTACATGTTGAATTGGCCAGAAGCAATTCAGAAAGAGTGTCTTGTGCAGTTTAGAAACAGTGTCTTTGGCAAGGTGAATCCCAATACAAAAAGTCTTATGGGAGACCCTGCAGCCGCAGTGATAAGAAGTCTTCTGCAATTTGGGACACAAACTCTTGTGTCACACGTAGATTGTGAGCTCTCGGGGTCACACCATTTTGCTGCTTCAGGTGATGGGCAGGCAACAGTTGAAGACCTTTCAAGAATTCAGTTGGGTCTTCACAGGCTGACATGATATGGACTACACCCTCACATGGCACCACCAGGATTCTGGGGCTCCCCAACAGTAACTGACTCTTCTATCAAGAGTTTGATAACAGGTAGAAACATGTGCCGTTCTCAAAGAATGGAGAAAAGTCATCAAAGACCAAAATCCTGCTGTTGTCCATGGCAAAACTGGGATACATTCCATAACATGCCATTATAGCCAATTTCAATGTGGGTGACCGCTATAAAGTCTCTGAGTGTATCCGTAGGGTTTGTCCATGCCTTCCTAATCCTAAAGGCAGACATGATGAGCTATAATTCACCTTCTCCTTTCACCTCCAATGCCTGAGTAACTTTATGGGTAAAGTTCCGCAAGGCTTCTGGGCCTCCCAATTCTGGGGCTCTGTTGATATGTATATTTTTCCATGGAGGTAGCACCTCTAGTGATGCCACTGTAGTGCCTCTAGTGATGCCAGCCTTCACTAAGCTTAAAATTTAAATCTGAAGCAAGTCATTAAATATTTTTTTTTTTAAATTCAGAAAAAAGACACACACGAAAATAAAAACTGCAATTCAATACAATTAATCCATCTCTGGGGGCCTGTCTGCCAACATAGATGGCTGCATGGTACTGAAGCTCTTCCAGGATATTTACTTTTATAGCCACAATCTGGACTTTTTTTTTTATTTTTGTGGGCTTACTCAAGCTCTCACACCTGGGGAGTATACTGCTCCTTTACATCTGTACCCAGCAACTTTATGCCTATGGCCTGTGTTGAGCCCTCTTGTGGCCTACTGTTTGGGTCGAGGACGGGAAGAAGGCCAATCCTCAGACTTGACCAGGAACCTGCTGGCAGCGAGCCTTGTCACCCCCCAGGCTGATGGGGGGATATCCCGGCCTCCACTGGTGCTCTGAAGTGTCTACCCCGCTACATCCTCCGGCTAACCATTGATTTGGAGAGTATAGGCATGCCATCTAAAATTGCCGCCACGCTAGGTCATGCAGCTGCGGGCACCTTTCCTCAATCAGTTATATACGAGGACCCACTACTTAAGCATTTGTGAGAATTTTGGGGCGAGACTCCACAATCGGATACTAACCTTCACTCCTGTAGTCTAAGCCGTGGTCCCATGGAGCCGATTTGTTAAGTGACCTCACTCTTTTGTTCATCTCCAGCGGGTCCCCAGAAGGTTGAGGAGGAGGAGAAGACAAATTAAACCATTGTGGCGGACAGCTGGCCTTCATCGCTCATTTGATTGCTATAACTCAACCCCCATATGGAGAGATAAGCATACATACCCCCAAATGGCTTTCATGACCCTGAGGCTTATATATCAAAACATTGTGCATGCAAGGCCATGTGGCAAGAGCAATGAACTCTGGTCAATGTCCTGGGGGAAGCAATGCAGGTGCACCGAGTGGTGTGGACCATGTGGACTTGTCTCTCTGGGATGTCTGCTGGAAATGGAGATTGTGGCTTACCACTCTTAGGCATAGGTTGAGTGGCCACTGACCTCTCCTGTATCCTGGCTGTTCCTATAGTAAACTGTTGAACACACTGATTGCTCAGATCCATGAAGACCCAAGTTCCCGTCAACTGCTTTATTTCTTTAAATGTATTTTTGCAATGTTTGAACTGTGATATGCTCTTTTTATAATGTTTCACATTGTTTAATTTTAATTCTGTTTCATTTCCTGTATAAGGCACAGTCATACATGCTTAGCCTGCAAGGACTTGGGGCCCAGTGGTTCCTAATCTTAACTTTTACTCTATTCATGTCTAGTTACCTTCTGCTGTGTGTCTATATTGTATGTATCAATCTTAGATGTATTTAAAATATTACACTTATATTCTTGACAATTATTTTAGTGTCTAGCACTCATGATTTGAATACTACACCTATTCTCAGGACACATACGAGCACTTTGTTTATATTTCTTGTCTTTCATAATTGAAAAAAAATGTGCAGCTTATTATGAAATGTCATGTTTATCTCTTGATCCTCTATATTGTCTCTAACTATGTTATATATCACTGCTACTCTGTGTTTTTACCCCTGAACTTCAAAAAGAAAGGAAAAAAAATCCATCTCTGCCTCGTGAGGGATCACTGCAGACTGAGCTCTCGTAATGGAGAAAGCCCTTATAATAGAGTTTGAAGCTATTGCATTGTGTGGGACACATTTCACTTGCTATGTAATATCAGTAAGAGCATTTTGATTGGTTGACTTGTAAGCCAACCAATCAGTGCACTCTGACGTGTACATTTTATTTATTTCTCTTGACACTTGCAATGGGAATATATTATGATATTGCAGAGCATGGGAAGTTTTTTATGAGGGCTTTCACCACTACAAAAGCTCAGTCTGTGGCAAGCACTCACAAGGCAAAGATAGATTAATTTTATTGTGTTTCTATATTGTAATTTTTTGTCTTTTTTTTTTTTTTTGCGAGTCAGGATTTTTATATCTTCATTTGTTGTGTTAGGAATTCTGGATTTGAATTTGGCATTTTTGGAGCCGTGGAAAAGAATAGTGAGAGAAAGAAAACTTCAGGTGATAAGCATAATATTTTATTTTATAGGGATTAGGTTTATTGCTCATCCTTGCTATTAGGATGAGAGAAAGTAGGTATCATTATTTAATTCAAATGGGAGTGGCTGAGAGATTTTGATTTTTGGATAGGATAGGGGGGTTGGCCATGAAACTATCTGAGAATGGAAAATAGCATGTTCACCCCTCCATTGTAAAACTATTTAGAGCTCTAGTCATCTGACAGTGTTCAGTCTGGCTGAAATCCTGACCAAATTCATGCTGTTCATGGCCTGAATTGCAAAATCTGGACAGTGTTGAATAGCATGAATAATTCCACATTTTGCAGTTTGAATGGCTCCGTATGCAGTCACATAGTTTTGCCTAATTAAATACGGGCCATTCGGACTTTAGTGAAAACCTCGTCAAGTGAAAATTCAAAGTGAATATATAATAGCCAAATCAGAAGCATAGCTGCCTTATAGAAGTTTTCTAATTTAGCAATATTTTGCCTTAAATTTGAAATTCACTTTTAATTCTCACTTTTGCAAATAATACTGTTAGTCTCCCAATTGTATAATGAAAATATTCCGATTTATCAATTCCAACATAAGCATGTTTGCACAATTAAGTGAATATATAGCATAGTATAACTTATATGTGTCTCTAAAAAAGTGTCATAGATCTTTTAATGAAAAGTTCTCTTTTCTTTTTCAAAACTTAGGATACTCAGTTCATTTTTGTGCTTGTTTTTAGAATATTTTTTAGATCTTTTTAGTGTTCTTAATAAATTTGAAATCTTCATATATTTTTGCTTTCTCTTTTTTGGCAGCAAAGCAAACTCCAAGCACATCAAGCACATGCCTTATGCAGTTTTCTTTCCGGAGTCTTTAAATAGCATTGGCTGATCTTATGCAGGTGCTGCAATTAGCCTGTATGAGAAACTATATTACTCATTTTGTGATGACTGTTAAAAGTTGTTTCTATCCATATGGTAACAAATATTCTCTGTGTCAATCTATGAATCTATGTTAAAAATGTGATAGTTAAATTTCAATCTTAAAATATACTCAATGCACCGTTACAATTTAATCAGAATGAAGTTCCCTTGTGCTGGCTAAGCTTCAGAAGTTAAACCATTAACAAACAATTTAAGGGCCTTGAAGGGATATCGATCCTGAGCGCGCAGCCCCCCGGTGAACTGTATCCTGCATCTGTACCCTGCAAGAAAACCCAGCGTTTATTCCAAGCAGCACTACTCTCCCCATGATCACTCCAACCAACTACCCTTTTCCTAGATCACAAACACACATTTCTGCAAGCTGTCAATACCATGGATCGTGGCAACAGAAACCTGACATCTCCCAGCCTCCACCTGTATTGGATCCAAGTACTCCCAGTACCCTACTAGTCTGGTGAGATACAGCAATTATCATCTATATTTTTTCTTCTTTTTTTTTTTTCAGTACATACATTTGAGTACTCAAAATGATTTTTTTTTTTTTATATGAGACTTTCTTTTTTACTTTTTTTCCTCCTTTTGTTATTTTTCCATTTTTTTTTTTTTTGCCTTTTTTTTCCATTTCCCGAAACTCTACTATGGACTGGCACTGTAAATGCATCATACACAATTACAGTGTGGACTTTGGGATCTGGTCTCTTAAACATATTTACTAAACAGTGACATACTGTACATATACACATAGATATTTGTATATAAAATATATTGCTAGTATGAAGCAAACAGATGCATGATACAGTGATGAAACATGATATAGTCTTCTCAATCAGAAAAACAAACAAAACTCCTTAGATTCTGCTTACCTATTGACAATCTTATATTCATTCCATGCTTAGAATTTGAGCACAGTGTATTGAAGTGCCATAAATCAAGAAGTTTCCTTGAAGAAACACAGGATTGTCTGTTAGTTTACAAGATTGATGGTTCTGAATCACAAATGGCCTTTCCTGTGCAAGAATTTATGCATAACTGATAATTGGTAGAAACATGCATATTTTGTGTGACAAATTACTCTTGGAGGCGAAGGCACCTTTTACAAATGTGTTTTGGCACATTAACACTTAATAATCAACAAAACAGAACAGGCAGATATTTATATTTAATAAAAACAATATGCTATGTCATTTCTATACAGTGTATTCTTTCTTACATTGGGACAAATAATTAGCAATAATATGTTTTTCATGCATCTGAATTGCAAAACTATGGCCAATATATTAAAGTGCAAAAAAGATACATGCTTTCATTTTTATGTGATGCCAGATACAATTTTTTTTAATTTTTTTTTTTTACCATTTTTCAATGAATAGTATAACGCAGACTCAATTTCTAATTTCTCAATTTTTTTTAATAAACCAAAGGCCAATGCTCACAAGGAGGAGAACAATATGGCACCATCATCTCACACTTGTGGCTTAACTCCAATGAGCATGGCCCTATCTTCTAGAGAAGATGCTCCATAACTTGTGAAAGCACCAAATCTTCCTTCAATAGAAATTTAAGGACTGGTGTAACTTACCAGGCTATGGCAGTGGACTATGGCACAACTACCCCAAAGACTGCACTGCAGAGAGTTACGAAGTAATAAGAGGTCAAAATCACCTGAGCATTCTGGCTGTCTTCAGGACTGAATCGGGACTCTATGCCTCTATTTTTATTTTGACAGCCAGGTCATATATTCTCTTTTGCAGTGGGTGGTTTTGGGGATGACTCCCTATATTTGCTATTTACTTAATGGTTTAAATATTGCTGAAAATGGAGTCAAATTGAACTGGAAATCTGACTGTGGCCATTGTCGTAGGAGTTCCAGCTTGTTAGTCTTTGTCACCATGCCCAAAAGTCTTGGTGATTGGAGTTGTCTTTAAGGATGTGGATGTTGCAATTCTTTTAGGCTCAATGCCCAGAAAAAAGGGAATGGAAATGAAAGATCTAGTGAAAGCCAAAATGAAGATCTTTAAGTCTCAAAGTGCTGCCTTGGACAAGTATGTGAAGAAGACTGTCAGGGTGATTGTTGTGTGAAATATAGCAAACACAAATTGTCTGACTGCTCAGAAGTCTGCTCCATCTATTCCTAAAGAGAATTTCAGCTGTTTGACCTGCTTGGATCATAATATGGCAATAGCATAGATTTTGCTGAAGCTGAACGTGGCACCCTCGGATGCAATGAATGTGATATTCTGGGGGATTCATTCGTCCCCCTAATACCCTAATGCTAGGGATGCCTGCGTTCATGTAGGATAAAAAAAACACAGTGCACTTGAGGCTGTGAAGGACAATTCCTAGTTAAAAGGACAATTAATCAAAACTGTGAAACACAGAGGTGCCACTGTTACACAGGCCAGGAAGTTATCCAATGCCATAATTGCCGCCAAAGCAATCATGTTAGAGACATCTGGTTTGGAACTCCTGGGGACAGTTTGTTTCTATGGGAGTCATTTCAGATGGAAATAATTTGCTGTATTCATTCTCTGTTACTATCAAGAATAAAACCTGGAAAATTGTTGAAGGACTCAAGATTGATGACTTCTCTCATCAGTTGGATTTAATTAACAGCCATTAAGCTCTTAGAAGAAAAAGGAGACTGCATTTGAATTTCTTTCTGGTAGTGACTAGTGACTGATCAGACATTGCACTTAAATGAAAAAAGTAAAAAGTTCTCTTTAGTTAAACCTGCGATTAATGTCAAGTGAAACAACTTGATTGTCACAAGTAACACCTTTTTTTGTATTGTGGCTAGCATTATAAATCATTCTTAGCATTAGTGAAAAATAAAATCTTGTTTGGTTTTAGCATCCTTAAAAAAAAACAAAAAAACAAATAAACAATGGAACTGGAACGAAACTGATACAAGAGATACTTGTAAACGGAGTATCACCACACCAGTGTGCATTCCAAGGAAACCGTGAGAATATTATTTTACAGAAATGTTAAATGGACTTGTGCAATACTTATATGCAATGCACGTGGGTAATACATGTGTGCTGCATAGACTTAAACACTACAGTCTGTAAGAAGCTTTGATTGATTTTGATCTTTTTTGTGGTTGTTATAGTGTGCTGATAAAGAAGGTTTGAGCTGTATTTACGATGAGATATCTACACCACGAGTGTGTGTGTAAATATGAGTTAGCAAACAAACTTGCATATTTAATCCTTTGCATATTATAAAACAAAACAACAAAAAAAACTGCAGTGTTATTTATATTAGCAATGTTATTTATATTATATATTTTTGTTTATATATAACAGTGCTGAGTTTTAAGCTCTTTTGAGGAAGAGGTCTGCCGGCGATTACTTAAAGAAGCCATAAGTATTTTTTAATTTGTATTTTGTATGGTGGTACAAACACTACCTTATTAACTGTTTGCTTTCATTTTAATTTTTGGTTTTCATGTAGGTGCAGGAATTAGGGGATAGGGCACCAAAGTGTAAAGCAGCAAAATAATAACTTCATAAGATTTAGAATATGGTTAAATGAGATTTTACAAAATAATATTTGCCCAATTTCCAATTTAAAGGAGCACTATATGGTCAGGAACACAAACATGTATTCCTGACCCTATAGAGTTAAAACCATCATCTAGCCACCCTGGTCCCCTCATGCCTATCTAAATATAGTAAATCTTACTAGTATTCAAGTCTGGAGCTGCTGGCTTTGTCACTGTTTCCATTTTGACCTGCCCTGTTCTTGCTGACATCAGCAGAAGTGGTAGCCTGATCCAATCACAATGCTTCCCCATAGTATTGGCTGAGACTGACAATGAGGCAGATCCGGGGCAGAGCCAGCATGATTCAAACACAGCCCTGACCAATCAGTAGCTCCTCATAGAGATGAATTGAATTAATGAATCTCTATAAGGAAAGTTCAGTGTCTGCATGCAGAGGGTGGAGACACTGAATGTTTGTATGTGTTTTAGGCAGCCATGACCCAGGAAGGATCTCTAACAGCCATCTGAGGAGTGGCTAGTGAAGTTATCACTAGGCTGTAATGTAAACACTGAATTTTCTCTGAAAAGGCAGTGTTTACAGCAAAAAGCCTGAAGGTAATGATTGTACTCACCAGAACAAATTCAATAAGCTGTAGTTGTTCTGGTGACTACAGTGTCCCTTTAAGTTCTTTGTGCCTCTTGTTTAATTTTAATTAGAACATTCTCACTAACTTTAGTTAACGTATGTTTGTGTAATCACAATGTTCTACATTTAGATGGATTATAGCTATAACTGAAAAAACACTTGGAAGGTGCCCTGACTCTCAGGGTACTATAATCTTCTCCTAGATGCAGAGGGGCACAGTACAGCAGCAGATCCTTTCCATCTGCTTTCTTCCTGTAGGCAAATGAGTCACTTACTATATCAGTACTAACGTATGCATATACTAGGTCTGACATGACTTTTATCTCTCAGATTTTTACACTTAATACAATCAGCATATAACAGATTAACAACCTGATCCGATCATGTCCCTACCTCTATCTATATGACCATTTCATCTTTGCACACTGAGAAGTGAGGGAAACCATATCTGCTATTATACAGCAATATTTTAAGAATGATAACACTGCTGATAACTCTCTTTACACAATGGGAGGCACAAAATATGCTACGAGAGGGAATTAATTTAAATGGGAAGCATGACTAAAAAGAGTATGTGTCAGTGATTGATGACTTTATTATGGGATATTCACAGTATGGAGGATACTTATAAGAAAACCTTTCCTATGTTAGGAAAGGAGCCTATGATATGTAGCAGCTATCGTCCGATATCATGCAGAAATGAAATTATTCACTAAAATGATGGCTGCAATGCTACTGCGACTAGTCTACCATGACAAGGCAGGATTTGTTCCATCCAGAAAAGTGAAAGATAACACTACTTAGATCACTAATCTTGCAGAAATAACCACTAAATAATTGATGCCCTCTTTGCTTCTTTCGGTGGCAGTTGAAAAAGCATTTGACAAGATGGACTAGTCCTTTCTCACTCTTATGCACCAGGTGCTTGGTTTTGGCACCTGGGAGCTGGCGTGAATTCAAACACACTACACTCTGCACCTTCAGGTAAAATCAAGGTATACAAACAATTATCATCCTCCCTTCCAATTAAACATGTCACTAGACAAAAGTGTCCATCATCCCAACTTTTATTAATTTTAATACATTGATATGAGGCATTTAAGCTGCTTTCCAGAAATTTAAGGTCTCAATTCTTTACTTCCTACCTCCTCTTTGCAACCTCTCATGACTGATTACTCATTATGATTCTCTATTGAACTTGAAGGTTAATGTGGAAAAGAGTGAGATTCTAAACTTGTCATTACCCAGCATACTACTCACTTCTTGCCTCAACAGTTTACATTTCAGTGAGTAAGACATCATATTAATACCTATGAATATGTATTAAATCCTCACAGCCTGATATATATGAACCTATAACAACTAACCTTAAGAAATTGATTCTTCTGATTTTCAGATGGTTGGGAAAGGTAAACATTATTGTGATGAACATCCTCCTTAATATCTTGAATTTACCCAAAACTGTGCCAATTATCATTTCTCAATACTTTTTTAGGTTTATCATATGCCATTCTATCACAACTTAAGGCTTTTCTGTTAGTGTTGGGATACTGCCCCAACATAAATTATGGATTCCTATTAAACAAGCCCATGTGAGTATTCTTTTGCAAGTCCATGTCTGGTTAATGAACTCTTAAAATTACAACATGGAGACATATCCTACAATCTCTGTGACCATGTTGGTCTGGAGAAGGTTGGCTCATTTACTATCTCTTTCTCCCTTTTACCCGGTCACTCATACCTGTAATTCTCCACAAGGTCAGTACTGTTTTCCATTTATGCAACATCATGACTACTCACATTTATTTTACCAACTGATAGGTTCTATACTTAGGGATACATTATTATTTACCTTGGATGATTTGCTGAGCTGTAGAAACCTGTCTTTTAGAGATCCCAATATTTTTAGCTCAAAGAGTTTTTTAAGAGATTGACAAATATGACCTCATTCTTGCACTCCTATCTGCCTTATTATGTCCAAGCGTGGTCCAAACATATATCCCTCTAGTTTACTGACAAGGAGTACAAGCAGTTTTTTTCAACAACTGTTAGATCACACTTACATGAAGTTAACTATAAATTCTTAGTATTTGGTGCAAGATACCTGTTGATATACATTGCATGGTACCCAATCACTCCCTCCAATGTTGGAGATTTACAAAAGAGGGAGGGTACACTGGAACACATATAGTGTAAAAAAAATAAAAATAAAATTAAAGTGCAGGTACACTAATAACCGGGATGTAGGTGTTAGATAATGAAGACCAGGAAAAGGCAGATATTTTAAATAACTATTTCTCCTCTGTATATATTAAGGAAGAACCTATGGCAGTAGATATCCAAATGATTGCTGCAAAAAAACATGCAGAAAAAATGTAATTGGCTAACTCAAGATAATGTGCTGCAGCAACTAAAGAATGCTGATATAAATAAAGCTCCAAGGCTTCACGGTTTTCAACCACGAGTACTTAAGGAACTAAGTGTGGAAATAAGTGAACCTCTGTTTTTAATCTTTCAAGATTATTTTCTTTCAGGAAGTGTTCCAGAGGATTGGAGGAAGGCGGATGTAGTTCTTATATTCAAAAAGAGTGCAAAATCATTGTCTGGAAATTATAGACCTGTGAGCTTAACTTCTGTGGCTGGGAAAGTATATGAAAGGTTATTAAGGGATAGAGCATGGTTATCAGCAAAAATTATCATCTTTAGTTTAGAAAAATGTCGCCTCGGAGGGGATATGATAACATTGTACAAATATATTTGTGGCCAATACATACCATTGCGTGGAAATCTATTCACAAACAGGAATTTACATAGGACACAAGGTCATGCATCAAGTCTCTTTGAACTTGATGGACACATGTCTCTTTTTAGCCTATGTAACTATGCTGCAGGGTAGAAAAAATCCTGGAGAATGGTAAAAAATGTGTAATTATGTGACAAGGTATTCAGTGTCATTTGACTTAATCAACAATTTTTACCAATAAATAAAAGCAAAACTTTCTGGTGCACATAAAATCCTTATCGTGCAATCTTTGTGTGTGATATTACTTGTACTAGATTTGTTTTTACATTTATTAGCACCATTTTTTGTACATTTAAGGTTTGGGATTTTTTCCACGCTTTTTTTTTTTTAACCAATAATCCTATCAAAACTTAATTCTCATTATTTCTTATTAACAGAAGCCAAAGATGCAATCACTAGTCAACTATTCCTCAATGTAAGAGTGATTGGTTGGAAAAAACTGAATATTGTTAATCCTTAAGGAACTATGTTGCTCCTCCATGGGATTATACCAAAAGCATATCACAATTTGGAAGCTGTGGATCGTTTCTTTTCCAGATTCCAGATTAACCTACAGGGTGTGGAAGGAGAACATCATCTTTTGGGAATGTTAGGAAGATGTATTATGAATATTTTTAGTAATATGTTTTGCATTATCCTATAAGAAAAAATATTTCTGGACTGTACTCCTCAAGTGTTCACATGTTTCTGGTTTATTGCATTTATTTAATTTCATTTGTTTCACATAGTTGATTATTTGTCCTAAGACAATGGCACAGTCCTATATAACATTTACTCCCATGAAGGTAATTTTTCTTATTACAAGCAACCTGTAACTGCATTGCTGTGCTCAATTATTTATGCTATGTACATGCTCCATTTAACCAATTTTGTATTTTACTCTCTTGGGACATGCATGCATTCTGTCAACTTTGGTATTGGAGAATTAAACATTTGCAAAGAAAAAAAAATGAAATGGATTCCCAAGGGCTATCAGAGATTTGCAAAGGTTGTAATAACCTTTACATCTTTTGAATGGGTTTCTTTTTTTCTTTTGCACAAATCACAAGGCTTATATAAAAAATAACAAGGTTAAGGGAATTTGGCCACCAGCGAGAGAGCACCAGTACTGTCAGGGCTTAACCTTATTGTTAATTTCAAAAAACAAAAGTAATATATCTTCCTGATGCACAGAGAAATCCTATCTGGTGTATTCAATGAGGATATGCAACAAGATAGGCAACATGAAATAATCTTGGAAGAACGTATTTCCAGTGTAAAAAAACTCTCAAAAGTGAGACACTTATTGTTACTTTTGCGATCTCCACTAAACCTTAAAGGGACACTATAGTCACCAAACCAAGTTTAGCGTAATGAAGCAGTTTTTGTGTAAAGATCCTGCCTCTGAAGTTTTACTGCTCAATTCACTGCCATTTAGGAGTTAAATCACGTTTGTTTCTGTTTATGCAACTCTAGCAACACCTCCCCTGGCTGTGACTTACACAGCATGCATAAAAAATGGCTTAATTTTCAATCAGATGTAATCTACTTGAATTTTTTTATTTTTTTATTTCCTGCTATGTAAATTAAACTTTAATTACTTACATAAACTTCTGCAAGGTCTAGCAAGCTACTAAAAGGGCAGGAGATAAAACATTCTAAATTAAACATAATTTGCAATAAAGAAAGTGTAAGTGTAGATGATTCTTAATAGGAAGAGTTTAAGGAAGTGTTTAGGAAGGCTGTGTAAGTCACATCAAGAAAGGTGTGCCTAAAGCTGCATAAACAAAGTAATTTAATTTCTAAATGGCAGATAATTGAACAGTGAAACTGCAGGAGTATGGACTATACACCAACATTGCTTCATTAGGCTAAAGTTGTTTTTGGTGACTATAGTGCCCCTTTAATATAGGAAAATAAATCGTGTGACAAATATCCTCATTAAGAATTTTGTGAATCACCAGACATATAGGAGATAGTAAGGCTGACATCACTTCCTCTAATTCTCTTAATAAGGAAAGAAAGGGTCCATCAATTAACATGTTAAAATGCTTGTGCTATTCTAGATCACATATACAATAGTGTGACATGACTTAATCATCAATTTACTGAAATTGAATGTACTAAAATAAATGTACAGCAAACCAGTTAAGTGAAGTATGGTTGTTGCTGCCACCCAAGAGTAGTGAAATTTTGAGCCCAGGATTTGTTTTTGTGTATTTGAATTCCCTTTTGTATCACACAGCTATATTACAACCATGGGTAATGGGTGGGGGCCCTAAATGACAATGTAAAAATAACCCCCTACCCCCAGGTTACTAGGGGTCCCCAAGCCCTTAGTAACCCCCCAATCCCCAAAACAATTAAATAAAGGCCTACCTAACACTCTCACCCTAAAAATAGTAAGTATTTTTTTTTTTTTATTTACAGGTATTTAATTTTATTGTCTCCTTCCTCACTATTTTTAAGCTTATGGGGGTAGGTAGGGCTTTATTGAATTTTTTTTGGTTGGGGGGGTGACTACGGGCTTGGGGACCACTAGTCACCAGGGGGGAATTTTTACATTTAGCCCCACCCATCGCCCATGGGGGGGGGCTGGGGAAGGACAATAAGTCACCCATTTTCATTAAGGGCCCCCACCTGCCGCTCATTGGTGGGGGCCGCGACACTGTCTTTTAGAGTCCCAATCTGCTGCTCATGGGTGGGGGCTGAGAGGGAGGACAATAGGTCCCCCCCATTTTTATTTAGTGACCCCACCTGCTGCTCATGGGTGGGGCCCGGGGTGAATAGGTTCCCCCCATTGTCTTTTAGGGCCCTCACCTGCCACTCATGGGTGAGGCGGGGGGAGGACAATAGGTCCCCCCATTTTAATTTAGGGCCCACAACCACTGCTCATGGATGGGAGCCAAAGGGGGGGGAAATATGTTCCCCCCATTGTCTTTTAGGGCCCCCACCTACCGCTCATTGGAGGGGGCTGGGAGGGAGGACAATAGGTCCCTCCCCATTTTCATTTAGGGCCCCCTCCTGCTCTCATTTTGGGAGCCGGGGGGAGAACAATAGGTCCCCCCATTGCCTTTTAGAGCCCTCACCCACCGCTCATGGGTGGAGGCCGGGGGAGACGACAATAAGTCCCCCAATTGTATTTTAGGGCCCCCACCCTCCGCTCAACGGTGGGAGCCAGGCGGAGAACAATAGATCTTCCCATTGTCTTTAATTGGTCCCTCCCTTCGCTCATGGGTCGGGGCCAAGGGGGACTCTATGTCCCCCATTTAGCTGAATAGCCCCCACTCGCAGAGCACACTATGTCCCCCGCTAGCTAATAGATGCCCCACCATGTGGCCATTTATTTGGGCGGGGCTTTATTAATTTTTCACAACAGTGAGCAGCCACAGGCCGCTCACTGTTTAGTATACATGCCCCTACTCACGGCATAGCGGTTAGGGGCAGTCTCCTTTATTTACTAATACTAAGTAATTTTTACATAGTATTATTAAATTGACTGAAAGACCAATCTTGGTCTTTCAGCCTTTCAGTAGATATCTCCCTGATACCTTGGGCATTGGGGAGCTATCTACTAAGCAGTTTCAAGATGCAGATGCAGCACTGATCAGATCGAAATTTCATTCATTCAAATCAAATTTTGAACTGACCTAAAAGTACCGAATGTCATCCTAACATGAATGAAGAAACTGGTCTCATTTTGTTTTCACGAAATTCTGTACTTTCGCCAGTGTCCTGTCTAAATGACAGGACGTTCGTGAATACCAATATCAGGCATCGCAAGATAATGGAGGAAAGGGCGAGTATTGTGGGAAAATTCCCTTGACCCACAGGAAGTGGGTCAACGCGGGTCAAGCGTAGGAAAAATACATGAGGCAAAGTAGTCCAAAGTAGTAGAGAGTGAGAGAAGAGGAAGCGATTAGGGAAAGGTAAGTTCGGCATGACAGTGCCGCTTTAATGAGGTCTAAAAATTATTTAAATGGTCAAAGAAAATATCTTTCAGATAGAAACATGGCTCATCTTGCTAAATGAGATAATATATTATTATTTTCAAGTTTTCAAGATTTTCTGGTAATTATGAGTAATGAAAGGTCTCTCAATGCCCTCCAGTACGTGTCTCCATTTATCTAAAGAGAGGGTTTTATTAACAATAACAAATTTTCCCCAACAGATGGGTTACACAGGAAAAAGGTAACATAAGGCAAGTTTAGCCTAAATATTACATAATAACAAAGGTGAAAATTAATACATGTATACACCTGTAAATATGGAATAACAGTTGTTAAAAAGCAGAGTATTGTAGTGAGTTGCAAAATACATATTAAAGGTAAGGAAACATAAGAATAAATAAGATAAACCAATATACAAAATGTTATAAGGAATGAGATAATTAACTTGACCCATAAATAGTAGTCACTAATGGGTAATTAACTTGACCCATAAATAGTAGTCACTAAACACTGTCAAGATTCAACATATTTAACCATGGTTTTAAGGTTAGGTAGTGGTGTACCAGTAAGGAACAATGTGGTCTAATAGCTGGGTAATTAGAAAATTTGCCACAAAAAGTAATGTTTGGCCAAATACTTCCAATAAAGAAAAGGAGTGGAAGGGGGTAGTCAGTGTTGTACCTCAGTAGGTAGATTGGTCCTAATAGGAGAAGCTCTTAAATCAGTAAGGTTAGAAAGGTGTGTGGCCAAGCGTGAATGGAATTTTAACAGTAATTATTGATTTTAACGGATTATGGATTATTATCAAGAATGAAAGTATATTTTGGCATGACCACCAAATATGTTTAGAGGTACCTTTTATCCCAATGACAACATAATGATGTTGCTAGCAAGTTAGACAACATCTTGTGGAGAACTGTCGATGTAAGATACCAACGTGTAAGGAAGTTGAAATTTACCTGCAGTAATTGTAAGTTGTGGGCAGCCTTTGTGGAGATAAGGAAGATCTTTTGCCAGCTAACGTCAGACAAACTCACATGGAATTTCCTAGATATTCTACCTAGATAAATGCTTTTGAAGGTAAATATTCATCTGTAATAAGTTATATAAGAAATGTGCTAATCTAGTTGGTGATAAAAGACTGAATATTTCCACAATTTCTCTCTAAAGAGTAGGTGATATAGTGGTATTATATAGTAGGAGTGTGTGTAAAGGGAATGATTGCCATGGTAATGTATACACCAGGACTCTATGACAACATTGCTCCATTGTTTTAGTGTGTTCTTGTTTGACCATATGCATACAATACTGAGGTGGACTGCTAAGTAGCAATGGTAAAAATCCATCAGGTCAGACCCTGCTTGAAATTTGAGTCTGGTGAAGAGAATGTAGGACAATCTGTTTTTTTTTTTTTTTGTAGGATCATTTAGTTTAGTGAAGATGGATTTAAAAGTTAGAAAAAATGTTTTGGGAACATTAATATGCAGAGTTTGTAGTATATACATAAGGTGAGGTAAGACATTCATGCTAATAGTATTAATTCTATATAGCTCTGATTAAAAAATGCCCAGGCCAAGTTTTTTTACCATTCTGGCCCTGGGCCCTACCAATAGGGGTACCATATGAACAGGTTACATTGGTGCAAGATAAATATTCTTTTGACTGGAGGAAATATTTTACTTAGAAGTGAAATCAGTGAAAACTGCCTATACAATCATCCCATTCAATTATCTGAAATTCCTACAAAAAACAAAACAGTCTCTGGAGATATCGACACAGCATGAATTACCATGGACAGGCAGAATCAACACAGTAAATTATGTTTATCTTGTCAACTTTTCGATACCTCTTTTGAACTCTGTTAGTTAGGATACCAACTGAGAACTTAAAAGATATATATTAAGATGCCCTTTTTTTCTTCATGTAAAAGAAGCGATCTCCCCGAATCTCTATCCAGATGGTCTGATTACTGAGGCATTTAGAGAGCATAGGGGTCCCCAATATAAACAACATTTATATTGCATTAACATTGGTGCAACTTATGTCTCTCCAACTGGGAGGTCCAACACTCTTGTGGGCAAATCTAGAACATGTATTAGAACATCCCTACTATGGGTGCTAGTGTCCTTCATGCCTGCTCCTCCTAAAATCATTAACAACCACTAAACGCTCTTTACCACTATGGCAGCAGACTGTTAGCAATCTTATCACTGAACTCACAGCGATAACTTTTACCCACCTACCAGTGGTGTTCCTCCTTAAACAGTTACCACCTATGGACTTGTTTGTTATTTTTTTTTAGTTTTCTTTTGCTTGTGCCCTTTGTATCTTAATGATTACAATGCCACCATTGCCACTTACCTATATTTTTATTTATTGTCTTTTTTTCCTTGTGCCAGACCTGAGTGACTCTATTTTGTTCTCTCCTGTCCATGATATATGCAGTATGCCCTTTTGCGAGATTCTTTTAACTGATGGATGTGGGTAAATTAGTTTAGCTAATGAGAAAACTTTGGTTAAGCTCTGCCCACTGCCACAAATTGCCAAATGTCATGCTCCCCAGGAGAAAAATCTGCCCCCAAGTATTCTTATATATAACTAAAAAAAAAAAGTAAGGTGAATTAAAAAAATAAATAAAACCAAAGACAAATAGAGGAACAAAAGAGTACTACTTTAACCCCTTAAGGACACATGACATGTGTGACATGTCATGATTCCCTTTTATTCCAGAAGTTTGGTCCTTAAGGGGTTAAAAGCAATAACTGCAATCTGACAGAAAAAAAGCAGGACTACTTTAAAAGCAAAACTTGCTTTAAGTCCCCCCATATGTTTTGATCCAAAATATGTAATAAATGTCTCTGGATTATGTATAGTAAATAATACAGAACAAAAATCTAAAAAACTTGGGATGAATTTATATGTCCCAAGGGGTGAAACATGACTAAATAATACATTGTTTTGAAAGTGTGTTTCATTTTTGTAGTGTTTATAGATTAATGAAGTTATGTCTATTATACATGAGAGTAGAAACGTTTGAGTATAATCAATTAATGAACTGTAGAACATATTTTACTGTGTTTAATTATTGATTTCATTTAGTATTTATACACTGAAGATACAGGATCACTAAACAGGAACATTGTGGAATATTTAGGAAAGGCAATTGTTTTACTATCATGGTTCAACATTTCAGTGCAAACAAGCAATGCATTGACTGCCAACAGTCTTTCCTTTGTGATTTTTTAAAACATTTTGTATGTATACAGGAGGGAAATCATTTTGTAATGCAAGAGGCAATTAGAGTATATAGTGAATTTAATATCTGAGAAGCCTGTGGTTTTTAAGGATCATACAAATTATATTGTGATGTTACTGTGTTTATGTAGCTGACAAATGCTGATCACGATGCTTTTATATTTCTACTGGAATAATACCTAATATTAATCTACCAATCTATTATGCAAGGTAGGACCATATATTTTTTTACTTGCAGTATCATTATCGTCTACCTAATACTAACATATGTATGTGTGTGTGTGTGTGCGTGTCTATACACCCACACAAAAAAAAAACATTTTTATTTGCGTCCTCAATCCCCCAAATCATTTCCATATCCCAGACAGATTGAAGGTCTCTGATCAATGATTTTTTTTAATAATCATCTTGGGCCCTATTCATTTTATTACCAAAAAATCTACTATATATGAGTAAGCTAGTATACTAAAGCACTGCTAGTGGTCCCTATTCAGTATAAAACCATTGCGTGACTATTCCAAATCGCATACTTTGTACGGAATTCTGATGAGAAAGCACTGGGATTAATGCTCACCCTTGCAGATAGCCACAGGCCAAGGTGGTCAGGTAAGAATTCACCCGGCCTGTGGGTCTGTTCACGGGGGCTGTGCAGGATGAAGTACCAAGTCGCAGGACAGGCAAGGACTCAAACAGCAGGATCGTCAAAGGATAGCCGAGGTCAAAGGATGCCAGAAGACAGGAACAACGAGGAGTTGCCGAAGTCAAGGGATGCCAGAGGTCAGAGTAAACGTAGTCAGAAGCCGGGGTCAATAACAAGTAGCAGTTGAAACAACAGGATCAAAGACTTGATCCTGATCACAGGGCGAGGCTGAGTTTAAATACCCTGCTAATGTCTGATCAGGTTCAGGTGCAGCACAGCCAAATTCAAGGTACAGCCCCCAGAGTGATAGACAAGCCAGGATGAACAGGACCGGAATGACTTGCAGAATACAAAAGCTGCTGTGGCTCAGAGGTAGGAAGCAGGACCAGGACTGCGAAGTTCCCTGGTTCAAGTCCCTTGTTGGGATCTCCACGGGTGACCACGTCTAGCCATCTGTTTGATGTGGCGAGAACCGTGACAGTTGCCTGCTGAGCATTAAACTCCACCAATCTGCCCTTATAGTAATCCAGCCATGCCAGTATCAGAGACAGCCTGTCATAATGCCTCTCCCCCCCCACACACACTTTAATATGTCTCTCTGGAGATTCAGGTATTGGGTGTACCTTTCACTTAGTTCTTGCAGTCTTGGCAAGAATTGATTTTATTCTAATGGCTACACAAAAGTTAGACCACCTTTGGCACTCCATGAAAAATTGAGAGCAACTGCAGCATGAGTCTTTTAGGCTGAAAAAACATTTAGTTTTTGATACATGAAATGAAAAAGACAATGAGGCAATGGATGACCCATTTACATCTTCCCCGCTGACTCTTCAGTGTCTGCAACCTTTGTAGATGCAGTTGTAAGAAGTTGATAACAGGGCTCTGTTTTTTTCCAAAGAACGGTTATTGATGCTATAGTCTGCATGTGCAGAAGAGCTTTATTCACCTCATGGTTTAAGTAGTGAATGGGTTGTCAATTACCCATGCGTACCCTTTTCCTAATATAAAATAGTGACCATCCTTCAGTATGAAAAGAAAAACAGTGCCCTACTAGCTTATACTAACTGCGACTACAAAGGTAGCAGGCGTAGTCACACTGCAAGACAGGACGTTTTAAACCAGACCACTGCAATCAACGGCATTTGAAAACACCACCACTACATATTAGATTTTATTTTTCTTCAAATAGGTTAAAAGACCTGACACTCATAGAACTGCCATACACTATATATCACTGAAGGATGAAAGGTGTAATTTACAAAGTTATGCAGTGGCACAGAAGCACACTGCAAATTGAATAATCTGTTTCTTACTAGAATTAATATAAAAAAATAAATCACAAATCATTATAACAATTCTAAATCAGTGAATCAGTGTGTTTTTTTTTTTTTAATTCTTTATTTATAGAGTGCAAGAAATAACAGTGTTCAGTAACCCACAACAGCCTCTGTACACAGAGTGATAACAAGTCATATAAAACAGAGTCATGGCATTTGTATATATCGCACATTTTTTAGATTTTATAGTATGCTTAAATTACAAGCTAACTAGTAAATGGCTGGAGCTACTGTTAAGGGAAAGTGGCTGAGCTTTGCGTATACATAGGCATGTTGCTAATCATTTTAAAGTAATACAGTAAGTAAAGCATGAGGGAATGCATATAGCTAACAGCTAATAAAAACATGCTGTAATTGTGCCACTAGGTCCCGGTCGCAAGCTTCTTGGTTAGAAGTAACTCCGTTTTGCCCAATGAACATAATAATAAAACATAAGCAAAGACAGAAGAAAGAGGACACAAGAACAAAAACAAAATACCCCTGGTTGAGAATAAGCTGGGGCGCATATATGGCCTGAGTCCTTGTGGCTGACAGGTAGCAGTGTGCTGTTAGTTCAGCCTATGCCCGATAAGTAATGTCCAGACTGCCAAGAGGAGTGTGAGCTCCCTTTCACCGTCTTATATATCTGCCGTCGGTGTTGTGTCTCGTATATGCGTGCGCTGTTTAGCTGTGGTGTACCTGGTCCGGGCTGTAATCTGGAGCCGTCGTTGGCTGGGTGTGAGACGGGTGGCTTTGTCTTTCTGCCTGTTAGATCTGTCCGGACGGTGTTGGCGATGCGGTGGGCAGTTGATGTCTGCAGGCTTTCATTCCGGTTGTGGAGCTTTGTTTGTTGTGGGCCGCGATGACCCTGTCGGGTGGAGGGTGGTCCGCACGAGCCTCCCACAGGAGTCTTTGGTGCCTTTGCTCCATTATTGTGTGTTGTCTTGGGGCGGTCCATGTCCCTCCGGCGCTTCCACCACCGGGCCACAGTGCCCTGCACACGCTCTTTCAGTGGCAACGTTTTGCTTGGATGTTTTGCATGCTTGCGAGGGGGTGTGTGGCGGCGTGCTGCCGTTGTGGCTGGTTTCTGTACCGGTTGCGAGCTTCTCTCCCGCATTCGTTCCCAGAATCTCAGGCAAACAGCATCGAAGTTCGCATTGAAGGCTGCTGCCCATTCTTCATTAGTCTGCTGCATCAGTTTAGCGGCTGCACAGTCGGCCATATTAGCTGGGCCTTGTGGGGTCGCCTGAACGGCGTTGTGTCGTGATGTGTCCCAGAGGTGACCCCCACCGGTCCAGAGGGGGGGGGACAGGTGCCCTTCTTCACTAGGGGCTTCTTTCGTGGCGGGGGAGAGCGGCCTTTCGAGTAGGCCTCAGTTACTTGTTCTGCAAATATTGCTCGGTTCATCGCTTGATGGGTATCTTTGTGCTCAGATATTTGTCCCCTTTCAATTGCTGGCTTTGTTGGGCCGATTGGTCGCCGTTTGGGTCGTGTAAAGTGGCTTTTCATGTGGGCTATAGCAGGAGCCCTTGAGGATGTCGACCGCTCGGCTCTGCAGTCAGGCCCCGCCCCCCAGTGAATCAGTATGTTAAATGGGAACTGGCAGAAGCAGGCTAGCAGCTAGACAAGAAGAGGGTTCTGAATGTTTCTGTCAAAACTGTCTTTGCTGACAACTTGCACTATTTTGACCATCCTGCCTACTTTACCTAATGGTTGTGGTAATAGTAGTGAAGGAGTTGGTGGTATTTGGTTGTGCATATTTAGCTAAGTCATAGTTGCCAACTGTCCCATTTTTGCCGGGACAGTCCCATCAAGCTGAAGTCTGTCCCGGGTAAACCACCCTCCCGGGACAGTCCCGGCAACTTGCTGGCCATGTGCTTTTATTATGTTCCCTCAGACTGTAACAACCTGTTACAGTCCGAGGGAATTCAGGAGAGAGCTGCTGGGAGATGCTGGAGCTGTAAAGACGTGCTATGGGTTGTAGAGAGTTGATGGGGGCTGGAGCGGCTGCATTGAGGCTGCTGGGGGCTGGAGGGAGCACTGACAGTCTCCCTTCTGATTTCCTAGCAGCTTCCCCGGCACACAGGCTCCTGCTCTGCCTCCCGTACGCAGGCTCCGCTGCCGCAATGCAAGATCCGCCCCTATATTGTAACTACACCTCCTGGACGAAAGTTCCACCACTGCTAAGCAGCAGACCTTGCTGCGGAAGGAAGGGGCCCAAGATGACTACCTGACCTTCAGCAACAGCCTCCACTGCCAGGTAGGCTTGAAATACTAAGCTTTGTGTGTGTGTGTTTTTGTCTGCTAGTGAGAAAGCTTGCGTGTGTGTGTGTGTCTGCTAGTGAGAAAGCGTGTGTGTGTGTGTGTGTGTGTGTGAGCTTGTCTGTAGTGAGCTTGTGTGTGTGTGTGCATGTCTGCTAGTGAGAAAGCTTGTGTGTGTGTGTCAGTGACCTTGTCTGTAGTGAGCTTGTGTGTGTGCGTATCAGTGCCCAGGCCGACAGAGAAGACCTGCTTTCTTGCTGTGGCCCTTCATTAATGACAGGAGGGCTGGAGGACCTGGAAGGTAGAGCACTCCTCCCCTGAGTATGCTGTGCGGAGCGTTGCCATGTTTTACCCTATATTGTAAGTATTATATATGTAACTTTCCAAAACAACATAAAACCTGTACATGGGGGGTTGTTATACTCGGGAGACTTAGCTGAACACAAATGTTAGTGTTTAAAACAGCAAAACGTATCACAACGATGAAATACCAGTAAAAGTGCAGTTTTTGTGTAGAAAAATGCAAAAAACAAATATGAACGCTAACTTTGGCAAGCATTTGTGGCTAAGTGGCTACTACAAAAGACTGGATATACCCCATTTTGAATACCCTGGGTTGTCTACTTTATCAAATGATAGGCCATGGTGGGGTTCATTTTCATTTCTCAATGGCAACATAGCCAATCTGGCAAATAGCAATTTACAAAAACAGAAATTGGCAAATCTTATGTTTGACCCTGTAACTTTCCAAATCACCATAAAACCTGTACTTGAGGGGTACTGTTGTACTTGTGAGACATTACTCTATACAAACATGAGTATTTTAGAGCAGTAAAATATATTATATTGATATCATCAGAGAAATGGCAGTTTATGTGTGAAAAATGCAAAAAAACCTAATATAAATGCTACTTCTTGTCAAGGTTTTGTAACTAAGTGGCTACTAAAAAAGACTGGACATACCCCATTTTGAATACCCTGGGTTGCCTACTTTTACAAATGGTATGCCATGATGGGGTTAATTTTCATTCCTGGGCTGCCATACAGTCTTAAAGGCAACATAGGCCCAGCAAACCAATCTGGCAAATTTCAATGTGCAAACATTGAAAAGAGGAAAGCTCTACATTTGACAAGTGATGTATCCTGGTTTTGTGCTGCCCTAGGCAGGACAAAACTCAGGTACCCCCCCTTCCCCCCGCGCCACCCCCACCAAACCCTTCCCCCCCCGCCCCACCTTCTAAATACACACACACACACACAGTCAGACACACACAAACACACAGTCAGACACACACACACAGTCAGACACAAACACACACACGCACACACAGTCAGACACAATCACACACACACAGTCAGACACACACACAAACCCAGTCAGACACAAACACACACACAGTCACAAACACACACACACAGTCAGACACAAACACACACACACAGTCAGACACAAACACACACACAGTCAGACACAAACACACACACACAGTCAGACACAAACACACACACAGTCAGACACATACGCAAACACAGTCAGACACATACACAAACACACACAGTCAGAAACACACACAGTCAGACACAAACACACACACACAGTCACGAACACACACAGTCAGACACAAACACACACAGTCAGACATAAACAAACACACATTCAGACACATACACAGACACAAACACAGTCAGACACAAAGACACACACACTTTTACAAACACACACACACACAGTCAGACACAAACACACACACACACACACACAGTCAGACACAAACACACACACAATCACTCACATTAACTTTTTTTTTATTTAAACCCCCCCCAACCTCCTTACCTTTGGGAGTGCTGGGTGAGGAGTGCAGGGAGGGCCTCTCTCCCTGGTGGTCCAGTGGCTGCCGGTCGGGCTGAGCGGCGCTGGATGCTGTGCGGGCGGCTGGCGAGGGAGCACTTCCTCTGAGCGGTCTGCTCAGTTCCCTCGCGCACCGCCGGCAGAGTGAGGCTGGGAGCCGGAAGATGACGTCATATTCCGGCTCCCAGCCTCACTCTGCGTTTTTTGCCGCCCCCTGAAAAATGCTGCCCAAGGCAAATGCCTTGTTTGCCTCGCGGCTAATACGTCCCTGCATTTGACCCCTGTAAGTTTGCAAAAACCCATAAAACCTGTAGGTTGGGGGTACTGTTACACTCAAGAGGTGTTGCTGAACACATATTGGGGTGTTTTTTGTCAGTAACACATAACAGGAACTGAGAATCCATGCCTAAACTATAATGTGAGAGAAAAATAACACAAAAAATGACTAAGCAAAACTTTGACAAAGACTGGTGGTAGAATATGTGCATGGATAGTGTTAAAATACTACAATTTGAAATACCCTAGGGTATCTACGTTTCAAATATATATGGTATGAGGGGGGTAAATTACATT
>OW240912.1:315764759-315843530 GCA_933207985.1 Pelobates cultripes | reverse complement strand
ACCAACGATCCTCCTGGCCAGTCTATGCGCCCAAGAAGAGGCTCAAAAGATGGAGACCCATCAGAAGAGGACAAAAGAACAGGCTATATAAACACAAGATCAAAACCACCAATAAAGAGGAAATGAATCCTATTTTTAATTTATCATCTAAAATCCTAAACACTGATCATATTAATGTACTATCTAAAGGACTTTCATTTGTTCCCACCTCCAAACCAGAGCAATTTAAGATGGATGTTGAATTGTTCAAAATTAATAGAACATTAAATATACAAGCTCTACAAAACACGTTTACACCAAGAACAGGTTCTCAATTTAAACTGAAAAGCACATGGGAACCCAAGAATGTTCATCATTCAATTAAAACCTTCTCAACCACCCTGAAAACAGATATGAATAAAATCATGTCTGAACAAGTAAACAGACCAGATAATCTTACACGCACTGAAAGAGTCGCTTTAAAGGATCTGAGCAAAGATGACACATTAGTGATTCGATCCGCAGATAAAGGGGGAGCCATCGTCTTACAGGATTACATCGACTATAGAAAAGAAATCTTGTCACAATTGTCTGATATTAAGACATACAAAAAACTAACCTTCGATCCTACAGATAAAATCAGCACCAAAATACACAATTGGATTCAGTTGGGTGTTACAGCAAATTGGATTGATCATCATACGGCAGAATTTTTATTAAATAAACACCCGAAAATTCCGATACTGTACACCCTACCGAAGATACACAAAGATCCTCAAAACCCTCCGGGCAGACCTATAGTATCTGCTCGGGGGGGGAGTATTGGAGCCGGTGGCTAAGTTTGTAGATTTCTTTTGTAAACCCACAGTGGCACGATTACCCACTTGTTTAAAGGATACGCAAGATTTTCTCAACAAAATCAAAGATTGCAAACTCGCAGATTCTCAGTACATCTTTGCTACGGCAGATGTTAAGAATCTTTATACTGTGATTCCTCACACTAAGGGCATAGAAGCAATGCGCACTCTTCTTTCCAAATCAGAAGTTTATGAAGGGCCTCCAGTTGAATTCCTACTTGAAGGATTATTTCTTACACTGTCTAATAATTATTTCCGTTTTGAGAAAAATTTTTACATCCAAGAAACTGGCACAGCCATGGGATCGGCAATAGCGCCTACATATGCCAATAGCTTCATGTTTGCATACGAAAATACACATATATTGTGTAAATATCAAGAGCAATTAACATCATACCACAGATTTGTGGACGACATTTTTATTTTGTGGAAAGGCACGATAGAGGAGCTGGAAACCATGGTGGTTGAACTTAACAATCTTGATTCACCAATTAGATTAACTTTCACACACAACACTGAGAAGATTCAATTTTTGGATGTTGAAGTATTTCGAAAGGATCAAGGCATAGCATATAGGCTGTACAGAAAACCATCTGATCGCAATACCTTATTGCATGCAAACAGCTCTCATCCAAATGCTTTAAAAAACTCTTTACCTATCTCACAATATATAAGAGTGTTTAGAAACAATTCAGAAGAAATCAGCTGTAACACACAACTTCAGGATATGACCAGTTCTTTTTTAGAGCGGGGATATAAAAAAGAAGTTCTACAGAATTGCCTTGAGAAGGCGAAGAAAAAAATTTTTGAAGGAACAGAAACTAAACAACATCAAACCACTCCGATGATCACGATTCCACTTATGTTCCATTCTGAAAGTCAAAGATTTTCACAAAATATCAAAAAGAGATGGGATATTCTATCCTCTGATAGAACATTGAATCCCATTTTTTTACAATCACCACGTATTGCGTTCTCACGCAATAGGAACTTAAAAGATATTTTGGTGAGAACAGACTTGCCGAGTTATTATAATCCTCAAAAGGAAAACACAAAGAAAGGTTGCTTCAAGTGTTCAGGTTGCGTTACCTGTGGTCATATGCTGACAGGTTCGTCTTTTGCACATCCACATACAGGCAAACGGATTCAAATCAAACACCGTTTGACCTGTTTAAGTGATCATGTTGTGTATTTGATCTCTTGCCCTTGTGGCAAATATTATGTGGGCAAGACGGATATGACAGTCCGAGACCGCATAAGAGGCCATAGATCGGGAATTATGACGGCATTTAGAGATGGCAAGACTGATAAGCCGGTGGCAAAACACTTTTTAGAATTTCAACACCGTTTACCAACCCTCAAGTTCATCGTGATTGATCACATTCCTCCTTTGATTAGAGGGGGTGACAGATCCAAGATCTTGTTGCAAAAAGAGACATTCTGGATTCATTACCTGGACACGGTTCAACCTAAGGGATTGAATGAATACAATTCCTTTAGCTGCTTTCTGAATACTCGTTAATAGATTACTGTATCAGGTTGGGCTGCAGTGACCTTGAGCCCGTTTTTAAGTTGATGTTTTTCTGCATCAATTTCATTATCATTTTTTGAATTAATAGACCAAATGGTTTACTGCATAAGTAATTTTGAGCCCGCTTCCTTGAGTTAGATTCCATATGTCTTGATAGTTAGATTCTGTGTGGAACATTTTTTATTGAAATTTATTGAAATTGATTCCCATCACATACTAGTAATATTGTGATCGGTTCTGATATGTATAGCTTTCGTAATGTAGCTTTATATGACCCATTTTGAATGTTTTGGAATATCTCATATTTCAGGGTTTTCACATATCTGGATTAGATAACAGTGTGGTGATGGTTAGCCATATTGGTGCAGTTTCTTTGGAGGTATTTCTGGTCATTTCTTCATGGTAGTTTCTGCAATCACTTCACTACTTCAGAGATTTGTTTTCTTCTTCTTCTCTTTTTTGTTTCGTTTTATTGTTTGGTTGTTTTCACTTTTTTGATAGGTTCGAATTATATATTTGGATCCATACATTTTCAGATTCACATAGTCTCATTACAGTTTCACTTTAGTCACCTGTAGCATCACACATTACATACCTCATCACTTTTACATTTGTGATTTTTGTACATTTACACATAGTCAAGTTTCATACACACTTAGATTCAGATTTAGATGTAGATTGATTTTTTCACAACATTTAGTTATCTTCTGTTTATTTTTTCTGATTATTTTGTATCTTTATACCTCCAATATGTTCTGCTAAATACATTACAATACATTATTCAATTACACTCAGTATGTAACAATATTATCTTCCTCCATGCACGTTGTTATTTTTTGGCTATTTCTCCTGTCTTATATTTCACATGCACAGAACAATTTTGTAGCAACTGAGATCAGTTGCGATCACATGATTCTACATTGTATTGCCGTTACTAGGCAACTGTTAGTTTGCGATCACATGACATGACGTCATCACGCACGCTAGGACGCAATTTCCGGCGTCGGTCACAGGGGCATGTCGGAGTAATGGGGTTTACACGGTGATAGGGTAAGTTTATCTGTATACATGCTATATACTGTTCGTTTTTACATTGTTTGGACATCTTGATAAAGACCGCTTGACGGTCGAAACGTTGATGTATTTTGTCTAAAATTTAATACACATTTTGTATAAACCCAGTGAGTGCTCTCATTTTTCTGGATTATATATTTTGCACTGAGAAAGCACCTTGGTCCGAATTTTTGTGCTTAAGATTTTGTTGGGGAAGAGTGCCAGAAATAGTAAGTTTTTGTATACATAGTGTGTTGTGCCACACTGTCTGTTGCACCTCCAAATTTATTTTTATTTATTTTTGCTTTGCTTTGGCATGATAAATTTGCACTTATAAAGTGCCACCCCTGTATCAAGGTTTATCATGGAGGATTTTTTGTTGAGGGCTGGAGCCCTAGCTGATACAGCTGAAGTAATTCAGATCTCAGCTCAAGAAGCAGAAAACATCTTATGGCCTAACACCACAGCTGATCTGATTCACACAGACTCCATCAAGGATTTATATAATGATTTAATGAAATTAAAGAGACGGGAAGTGGACTTAGATCTACATGGAATATTCATATCCGATTATTATCGGGCGAAAAGAATTCCAAGAGGCTTCAGGGTAAGGAACTCACCCACGATTGGGAGACAAAATCCAGAATTCTGTAAAAAATGGATAGGAATCGCTAACAAGTGCTCATTGGACTGGATGATCATAGTGGTGGATGAGGTTAAGAATGAGTTAGTATTCACTAAGGACTCAATTAACAAGTTTGAAATGTCTCATGTAACCATTCTAAACGCAGCTTCGTCTACTCAATATATGGTGAAATTACAAGATGAAATTATGAGATACAGAAATGAATTGATAAGATTTAAAAAACAGAAGCTGGAAAAAGTTAACTTTGATTACACACATCACCAGGTGTATCATTGGATTACGGGAGAAAGACGTAAACCACCATTTCAAAGGAATAAACAGCGAGTTCGTAAACCACAATTTGTTTCCATTGCAACCAGTTCAGCAGAATCAACTTCCGAGACAGAGACTAGGTCTGATTCAAGCCAGGGAGGTTCCATGCGAGCAACATATCAACCACATTCCTCGACTTTTTTAGAGATGGCACAACATACCAACGATCCTCCTGGCCAGTCTATGCGCCCAAGAAGAGGCTCAAAAGATGGAGACCCATCAGAAGAGGACAAAAGAACAGGCTATATAAACACAAGATCAAAACCACCAATAAAGAGGAAATGAATCCTATTTTTAATTTATCATCTAAAATCCTAAACACTGATCATATTAATGTACTATCTAAAGGACTTTCATTTGTTCCCACCTCCAAACCAGAGCAATTTAAGATGGATGTTGAATTGTTCAAAATTAATAGAACATTAAATATACAAGCTCTACAAAACACGTTTACACCAAGAACAGGTTCTCAATTTAAACTGAAAAGCACATGGGAACCCAAGAATGTTCATCATTCAATTAAAACCTTCTCAACCACCCTGAAAACAGATATGAATAAAATCATGTCTGAACAAGTAAACAGACCAGATAATCTTACACGCACTGAAAGAGTCGCTTTAAAGGATCTGAGCAAAGATGACACATTAGTGATTCGATCCGCAGATAAAGGGGGAGCCATCGTCTTACAGGATTACATCGACTATAGAAAAGAAATCTTGTCACAATTGTCTGATATTAAGACATACAAAAAACTAACCTTTGATCCTACAGATAAAATCAGCACCAAAATACACAATTGGATTCAGTTGGGTGTTACAGCAAATTGGATTGATCATCATACGGCAGAATTTTTATTAAATAAACACCCGAAAATTCCGATACTGTACACCCTACCGAAGATACACAAAGATCCTCAAAACCCTCCGGGCAGACCTATAGTATCTGCTCGGGGGGGGAGTATTGGAGCCGGTGGCTAAGTTTGTAGATTTCTTTTGTAAACCCACAGTGGCACGATTACCCACTTGTTTAAAGGATACGCAAGATTTTCTCAACAAAATCAAAGATTGCAAACTCGCAGATTCTCAGTACATCTTTGCTACGGCAGATGTTAAGAATCTTTATACTGTGATTCCTCACACTAAGGGCATAGAAGCAATGCGCACTCTTCTTTCCAAATCAGAAGTTTATGAAGGGCCTCCAGTTGAATTCCTACTTGAAGGATTATTTCTTACACTGTCTAATAATTATTTCCGTTTTGAGAAAAATTTTTACATCCAAGAAACTGGCACAGCCATGGGATCGGCAATAGCGCCTACATATGCCAATAGCTTCATGTTTGCATACGAAAATACACATATATTGTGTAAATATCAAGAGCAATTAACATCATACCACAGATTTGTGGACGACATTTTTATTTTGTGGAAAGGCACGATAGAGGAGCTGGAAACCATGGTGGTTGAACTTAACAATCTTGATTCACCAATTAGATTAACTCTCACACACAACACTGAGAAGATTCAATTTTTGGATGTCGAAGTATTTCGAAAGGATCAAGGCATAGCATATAGGCTGTACAGAAAACCATCTGATCGCAATACCTTATTGCATGCAAACAGCTCTCATCCAAATGCTTTAAAAAACTCTTTACCTATCTCACAATATATAAGAGTGTTTAGAAACAATTCAGAAGAAATCAGCTGTAACACACAACTTCAGGATATGACCAGTTCTTTTTTAGAGCGGGGATATAAAAAAGAAGTTCTACAGAATTGCCTTGAGAAGGCGAAGAAAAAAATTTTTGAAGGAACAGAAACTAAACAACATCAAACCACTCCGATGATCACGATTCCACTTATGTTCCATTCTGAAAGTCAAAGATTTTCACAAAATATCAAAAAGAGATGGGATATTCTATCCTCTGATAGAACATTGAATCCCATTTTTTTACAATCACCACGTATTGCGTTTTCACGCAATAGGAACTTAAAAGATATTTTGGTGAGAACAGACTTGCCGAGTTATTATAATCCTCAAAAGGAAAACACAAAGAAAGGTTGCTTCAAGTGTTCAGGTTGCGTTACCTGTGGTCATATGCTGACAGGTTCGTCTTTTGTACATCCACATACAGGCAAACGGATTCAAATCAAACACCGTTTGACCTGTTTAAGTGATCATGTTGTGTATTTGATCTCTTGCCCTTGTGGCAAATATTATGTGGGCAAGACGGATATGACAGTCCGAGACCGCATAAGAGGCCATAGATCGGGAATTATGACGGCATTTAGAGATGGCAAGACTGATAAGCCGGTGGCAAAACACTTTTTAGAATTTCAACACCGTTTACCAACCCTCAAGTTCATCATGATTGATCACATTCCTCCTTTGATTAGAGGGGGTGACAGATCCAAGATCTTGTTGCAAAAAGAGACATTCTGGATTCATTACCTGGACACGGTTCAACCTAAGGGATTGAATGAATACAATTCCTTTAGCTGCTTTTTGAATACTCGTTAATAGATTACTGTATCAGGTTGGGCTGCAGTGACCTTGAGCCCGTTTTTAAGTTGATGTTTTTCTGCATCAATTTCATTATCATTTTTTGAATTAATAGACCAAATGGTTACTGCATAAGTAATTTTGAGCCCGCCTCCTTGAGTTAGATTCCATATGTCTTGATAGTTAGATTCTGTGTGGAACATTTTTATTGAAATTTATTGAAATTGATTCCCATCACATACTAGTAATATTGTGATCGATTCTGATATGTATAGCTTTCGTAATGTAGCTTTATATGACCCATTTTGAATGTTTTGGAATATCTCATATTTCAGGGTTTTTACATATCTGGATTAGATAACAGTGTGGTGATGGTTAGCCATATTGGTGCAGTTTCTTTGGAGGTATGTCTGGTCATTTCTTCATGGTAGTTTCTGCAATCACTTCACTACTTCAGAGATTTGTTTCCTTCTTCTTCTCTTTTTTGTTTCGTTTTATTGTTTGGTTGTTTTTACTTTTTTTGATAGGTTCGAATTATATATTTGGATCCATACATTTTCAGATTCACATAGTCTCATTACAGTTTCACTTTAGTCACCTGTAGCATCACACATTACATACCTCATCACTTTTACATTTGTGATTTTTGTACATTTACACATAGTCAAGTTTCATACACACTTAGATTCAGATTCAGATGTAGATTGATTTTTTCACAACATTTAGTTATCTTCTGTTTATTTTTTCTGATTATTTTGTATCTTTATACCTCCAATATGTTCTGCTAAATACATTACAATACATTATTCAATTATATTCAGTATGTAACAATATTATCTTCCTCCATGCACGTTGTTATTTGTTGGCTATTTCTCCTGTCTTATATTTCACATGCACAGAACAATTTTGTAGCAACTGAGATCAGTTGCGATCACATGATTCTACATTGTATTGCCGTTACTAGGCAACTGTTAGTTTGCGATCACATGACATGACGTCATCACGCACGCTAGGACGCAATTTCCGGCGTCGGTCACAGGGGCATGTCGGAGTAATGGGGTTTACACGGTGATAGGGTAAGTTTATCTGTTCACATGCTATATATTGTTCGTTTTTACATTGTTTGGACATCTTGATAAAGACCGCTTGACGGTCGAAACGTTGATGTATTTTGTCTAAAATTTAATACACATTTTGTATAAACCCAGTGAGTGCTCTCATTTTTCTGGATTATATATATATATATATATATACATACATATACATATATATATATATATATATATATATATACAAACAAACTTAGAATTATTTTTTGGATGGTGGATCTTAGGTGAGTTTCCACACTTTTCCCCCCAGGACTTGACCCCCTAACAGCCCCCCTACCCATTCACAGCCCCCCTACCCACCTTACAACCCCCCAACCTACCTTACAGAGCCCCTACCCACTCACAGTCCCCTACCCACTCACAGCCCCCTACCCACCTTACAGCCCCCCCTGCCCACATTACAGCCCTCCTACCCACTCACATCCCTCCTACCCACCTTACAACCCATCTATCCACCTTATAACCCTCCTACCCACTCACAGCCCTCCTACCCACTTACAGACCCCCTACTCACTTACAGACCCCCTACCCACCTCACAGCCCCTTACCTTCTCAGAGCCCCTCTACCTTTTCACAGGCCATCTACCTTCTCACAGCCCCCCAACCTCTCACAGCCCCCTACCCTCTCACAGTCTTTCTACCCACACCTTGTCACAGTTATCCCCACCCTGTCTCCCCACACACCATCACAGCCTCCACTCACAAACCCTGTCACAGCCCTGTCACACACCCTGTCACCTCTCCACACACACACACAACTGTCACCTCCCCACACACCCTGTCATCCTCCCACACACACACACACACACTGTCACCCCCACACACTCGATCATCCCCATACACACACTGACACCCCCTCCATACAATATAACCATTCCCAATCACATTCAGCCCTCACACACTGTCACCCCTTCACTCAACTATATATATGCATACGAGTGTACATTTTTTTTTTAGGGGGAGGTGGATCTTGGGTGGATTCCCACACTTTTTCCCCAGGACTTGACCCCTGTTCAGGTGGTTTTAATGTTTTGGGTAATCAGAAATTAAATTATATATATATATAAATATAAACAAACCAATTCTGGCACTCAAAAGGACACACTTACTGTTTTGTCTGGGTTACAATCTATGTGTAGCATACAAGATACAAAATGTGCTCTTGTTGTTTGAAATGCTGATCCTTAGGTGGAAGCACATTTTGTGCTACATTAAAAGTATTATTATGGAAGTCCTTATTATTATTATGGAGAGTGCACCCTTTTTATTTTTATTATGTATATATATGAATATTCCTAAAATGGTCAAATTTAACGTTTCAGTCCTCTCAGGGACTTTATTTTTTCCTGAAGAAAGTCCCTGAAAGGACTGAAATGTTGAATTTGAATTGCATAAACAAAGATTGGATTTTTTAAAACACTATTTACCATTTTATCTACTGGAGCCTTGGTTTTGGCGCCTGACAATTCAGGGGATGTTCAGCTTGTGTGCAAGAAATGTCTGTGAGATATATGCATAGTTAAAACTATAATGTAGTGGTGTATATAACAGTGTATATAAATAATGTATATCAAGTTTAAAAATATTTAATTCAGTATCTGTTCATTTTTAAGGTATTAGCATAACTAAACAATAGAAATATAAAGTTAAAATCAATCTGTTTAAGTGATGTTGGTCTTCTACTGTTAATTTGTTTAAGTGACAGTTATATTGTTCATTAAATTGGTAACAGTCAATCCTTATGCTTTTTCTGGAATTAAAATCAATGAATGAAATAACTTTTAAATACAAAAACATGAACACCACTGCAACCTGCAAGCATATTGCATTATCTGACTATATTATACATTTTGGGCATGCCTACGCGAGTTTTAACGCCAAACTTGATAGTTGAGTAGCCTCTGCAATTTTATTTTTAAGTTCAACTAGTTTTTATATTTTGCCTGTCAATGCCAGAGTATACCAATAGATCATACAAGTGAAGTTAGCCCCCTCAGTAACTTATATACACTTTGTAAGAAATGCCTAAACTCAAATTCACTCATATACATTTCTCAGCAGATATTGTACAGGACTACACAATCTGATGGCGCTATATAAAGAATATAATAATAATGATCAAGTGCACTCAGAGTTACATGATACAATCATGTCACTCAAACGAGGAAAATACTGGGGAGGTAAATGTGTTTTCATATGTAAGTCTACTACACTGCTCACTTCAGTAATTATTTATTAGACTTGGTGATTAATTTGTTACAAATTACAGTTTGACTAATTTTGGGCCGATGATCGGTCAAATTCCCAAACTCTGAGATAAAAGGTAGACAAATCACAAACCAAACGAAACTCGCAATGTGTGAGCATGGTTTTTAAGATTTGTGATTATATATTATATTATTATAATTTATAAATAAAGATTTTTGTATTGATCATCTTCCTTTTCACTCTGTTGATTATTATTTCCCACTTTCTCTGTAAACCAAATGGTTGTAAAATATTTTTTATTATCATATATTTACAATACAATGATTAGTCAATTTTTGTGCCTTATGCTTTTCCTTATCTTTTTTGCAATAACAAAATTTGTCCGACTCATACTAGGGGCTATCCTTTAGGGTACACTGATTGGAGGTATTCACACCACTCTCAGGCAATATGGATATAATCTCATGCCCCCTCCTAAGGGTATAACCCATACAAAGGACAGCACAGGGAGACAACAGGAGAGACTTAGCTGAGAGGGACAGACTACTTCCATGACACACACAGCACCAGGAATCCTGGTAAATGAAAGAAGCATACATGGGGAAATAAAAAAGGAAACCCTGGGATGAGAGGACCAGGCAATTTAACACTACTGTGGGATTATAATACCGCTATACTTCAGCTACCTTCCAAAGGCAGCACAGTGGGCCCCAAAGAATCAGGGGACTATGATAGTGTTTTCAGGTAGACTATGACAGTGTTATCAGTTAGACTATGACAGTGTTATCAAGGAGACTATGACAGTGTTATCAAGGAGACTATGGCAGTGTTATCAGGTAGACTATGACAGTGTTATCAAGGAGACTATGCCAGTGTTATCAGGGGACTATGACAGTGTTATCAGGTAGACTATGGCAGTGTTATCAGGGGACTATGACAGTGTTATCAGGGGACTATGATAGTGTTATCAGGTAGACTATGACAGTGTTATCAAGGAGACCATGACAGTGTTATCAGGTAGACTATGACAGTGTTATCAAGGAGACTATGACAGTGTTATCAGGTAGACTATGACAGTGTTATCAAGGAAACTATGACAGTGTTATCAGGGGACTATGACAGTGTTATCAGGGGACTATGATAGTGTTATCAGGGGACTATGACTCAGGGGACTTACAGTGTTATCAGGGGACTATGACAGTGTTATCAGGGAGACTATGACAGTGTTATCAAGGAGACTATGACAGTGTTATCAGGGAGACTATGACAGTGTTATCAAGGAGACTATGACAGTGTTATCAAGGAGACTATGACAGCGTTATCAAGGAGACTATGACAGTGTTATCAGGGGACTATGACAGTGTTATCAGGTAGTCTATGACAGTGTTATCAAGGAGACTATGACAGTGTTATCAGGTAGACTATGACAGTGTTATCAAGGAAACTATGACAGTGTTATCAGGGGACTATGACAGTGTTATCAGGGGACTATGATAGTGTTATCAGGGGACTATGACAGTGTTATCAGGGGACTATGATAGTGTTATCAGGGAGACTATGACAGTGTTATCAAGGAGACTATGACAGTGTTATCAGGGAGACTATGACAGTGTTATCAAGGAGACTATGACAGCGTTATCAAGGAGACTATGACAGCGTTATCAGGGGACTATGACAGTGTTATCAAGGAGACTATGACAGCGTTATCAGGGGACTATGACAGTGTTATCAAGGAGACTATTACAGTGTTATCAAGGAACTTTACACTGTGACCCAAAAAACATTATATGCATATTGCAAAGTGGAAGCTATTTGAGGGGTATACCTTCTCAAATTCATGTACCATACCAATGTTATTCAAATGCTTTCCTATTTTTGATTTCTGTATCTATAACTCTGGAAAAAACAAAAATTAACCAATAAACAAAGATTCCCGTAAAAAAAAAAAATCCAGTCGAACCGTCATATGGCAGAAATTCATCCAGAATTTTTAACATTTTCACCAGAAATAACCTGGTGAAACAAAATGTTCTGCTTGCTGTCTAGCGCTTATTGGGATTCTAGAATGAGGTAAAGTCATGTCAAGACTGATATACATAGATATACAGCTTATATATAATTACATGTGTCTTCCAGATGGTTCAAAATCTGAACTTGTATATCATGATTTATTAATATGTTAGCCTGAATTTTGTGCTGACAGAAAGACTGATAGACAGACAGATATTGTTGATAATTTTTGCTACTGCCCCTTATCATTACATAGTACAGTTGAAGGACATAGAAAGCACCCTAATCCCATGAAAAAGAATAAAGTAAAACCACACTCTATAACAGTATAACAAGTTTATTGCATTAACCCCATTTTGCATTACTGTTTTCCATTTCTAATGCAATAGTTAGACCCAGTTTATAGTCCATGTAACATTTATCTATCAGATGATTAGCTTCCCAATCTCGTTTTGGAGCCAAGTTTTGCTTTCAGGCATGTGCCTGTTTACTCCTGTGAGCATAACAAGACGGCATTAACATGGAGACTACGATGGTTGCTTTAGAGTAGCAGGAAGACTATGACGGCAATAGCATATCAGGTAGACTATGACAGTGTTATCAGGAGACTATGACAGTGTTATCAGGGGACTATGACAGTGTTATCAGGTAGACTATGAAAGTGTTATCAGGTAGACTATGACAGTGTTATCAAGGAGACTATGACAGTGTTATCAGGGGACTATGACAGTGTTATCAGGGGACTATGATAGTGTTATCAGTTCAAGGACATTTAAGAATAAAGCTATAGAAAAGTAATTCAAAGTTTTTGGGTTTATTATGTGAATCTGGGTGTGTGTGTCTATGTATGTGTATCTGTCTGTCAAATTGTATGTTTCTGAGTGTAGCGGAGGCCTGTATTCCCCATGTTAACTCCACTAAAGATCCCAGTGAGGCTCAGGAACAAGTAGTAAAAATACCATAAAAGTAATAATTCCAGCAAGCAAGTTAATCCACGAATATCCCCATACAGATCCCAATGAGTGGACGACACACAGCATCAGGAGCAGAACTCACTTTTAATTCACACACTTTCCTTATAAAGCATTCTCCCCTGCAAGGGAGGGATTTGCAATAATTTTTACAGTAGCCAATCATCCACGAGTTGACACCCACACATCCTCTCCCCTTAGTGTGACACATAATCCCATTATACAGGACACAAATTCCCTTAGTTTCTGGATGTACCCCTAAACATAGGGGTACCTATTTAAATGTTACATCCCCTGGTAGCCCTGATTTGGGTGAGACACATATCCAAAAATCACCCAGATCGGACCAGTACTAAAAAGACCGACCGCGCTGAAGGTTCTAGGTGTTTTGGCCCTGCAGTCGGTCACAGAAAAGGGAATGTAACACACGAATGGCTTATGTTAGGAGAGCTGGGGAGGTTTCGGGTAATTTCCCTTGTTCGTGGGGTTCAAACTACCGAACGGGAAACCGTTCGGTAATTTGTATACGAATTGGGGGCAGTGTGGAGGTCTCAGCGGTGTTTGCCTAACCGAGTGTCCGATTTGGGTTCCAGACACTCGACGGCAAAACACCGCTGTTCGGGAGTTTAAAATGGCCACCGCCACGTGTTTGTTTCCCGAATGGCGGCCACCCAGAGAACAAAGAGCCCACTACACGAACCGCCAATTAACCGTTTGCAACATTGTTGCGAACAGTAATTGGAGGCACACTTACTCCTGGGGTGGTCTGATTGTTCGGTAGTTTCACTCGCATAATAACTGGAGTGATTTTACCGAACAATTAGACGAATGCTACATACACTTCACATATACAGGTTACAAATCAACCGAACACATGCACTTTTTAGGACAGCCCAATGCCATCCGCTACACTGAGTATGTGTGTTTATCTGTGTTAGTATGTGTGTTGGTGTGTCTATCTAAGTGTGTGTGTATGTGTATCTGTGTGTCAAGGTGTGTGTATGTGTGTCAGTGTGTGTATCTGAGTATGTGACAGTGTATGAGCTGTGACAGTGACACTTTGACAGAAATAGCATAGTTGGAAGACTAAGGCAAGTTTAGCAGGGGGATTGATACCAGCTGTATTGCACAGAGAAACATTGTGAGTCAGGAAATATGATAATCTCCCTACTACTTTAAAGGTTCTGCATATCATGCCCACACGTTGTCAGTTGTAAAAAAAACAAAGCCTACTGATTGCTGTATGGATCTTAGCTGCCTTTTGGACTTTTTAATATAATTTATAAAATGTGGTTCATTGGTCACAGCCACAGAATGGGAAGTGAGTTTTGTGAACAATTGATACTGTAAGTGTCTGTAAGTGTGTCTTATGTGAAACAGCAGGAAGATTATTTCAAGACACTGTGGGGACTGTGAAAAAGAAGTCATGTACAAATCAATGGGGAATAATATACATACATAGAATATTCTCTTGAGAAACAAAACGTATGAAATAGGAGTTGAAATGGATTCACATCCCTTCTGGGTATTGATCGCATACATCCCTAAAGGAGACTGGAGTGTTCTGCTGCTCTAACGAAAGGAATAGTTTGTGAGGGAAACAGATGAAGTCATGTTGTGCCCCAGAGTGAGCGAATATAGGTGAAGTCATTTGCTTCTTTTTGAAGTATAAATCAACTGGTCTGCTTTCAGAGTCATAAATATATCAAATGTACATAAACATATAATAGCGGTTATATTTAGTGAATTAACACAATTGGGTTACTGTTTTTTACCTTCTTGGTAAAGAAGTGGTTTGTTCTGTGGCTTCATCCTTTAAATAGTGCTGTTAATGTATTAAGAGATCCTGGTCTGTGACTGATAAAATAATGACAAGCAGTGTTAGAATTGATAGACCTGTACTAGTGGAAGTAGAATATCTATAAGGATAGCTTTTAACCTCTTATGAACAGTTTTTATTCAGGAACATGCAAAGGACACAAGCAAATCTGCAAGTGCTTACCCTCTTTGTCTTTTATCACACACTCATGTGTTTTCCTTTCTAAGGCAGATAATTATTTCCTGGAATATTATATACATTGTTAAATAAATTTATAATGATAGCGATAAAGCAAGAGAATAAAGAATATAAATAACGAATTACAGAAACAAGTGAACCACTTCTTGTTGCTGTACCATTAGAAATCAAGTTCTATAAGTTTAATAAGTGAGTGATCATTCTTCTAATAATAAAGAGTGGAAGCAACCCTTGTGCTGCTAAATATTAAGCAATAGGGAAGGTGACTAACAATAATAGCATTGTCAATTTGTGAGTGAAGTAGTATGTGTTACAGTGTGTTTGTGTTTTGCAGTTTGTATCTAGCAGTGTGAGTGTGTGTGTAGCATTGTCGGTTTAGTATTGCATGTGAGTATAGCAGTGTGCGTGGCAATGTGTAACTTTGCGCCCTCGCTGTTAGCAATGAAGGGTACCACAAATACCACAATACCACCAACTGCTCACGCACATACTTATTATAATACAGCCTACATATGAACAAATGCAAACTTACAAAGCAGAATAAACACCTATACATAACACAGGCATCATACGGCAACACACACAAGTTGATAATTTACGTTTTGCTTTTTTAACATTCCAATTTCCATATTTTGAGGGTGCTTTAAACTCTTCCTCAGCCACCAACTTTTCTCCTGAAAAATTCTCAAAGACATTATGTGTGTAGGGTGTCTCAGCTATGTTATCTTGACATATTGTTATAATGGGATCTATTTAGTACAGCATAAAGGAGTATTTTGTCCTTCTGTTTATATCCAATTTCTAGTTCAGTTTTTCTTCCATATTTAAATTCAACTTAGGATATGTTCTGTTGTCTTATGTATTTATCGTCCAGATTCCCTGGTAGTCTTACAGGTAGGGCTGAGTGTAACAACTACTAGAATATTACAAGGAGTATCTAGAGGTTATAGATTACTAAACTGTTAATGCAAAGAGATATCATTATTCAAGTTATAGCGATCTGATTGGGACTCTGCTGACCCCTATAGTTCTCTGGAACTCACTACATTAGAATAGTTAATAAAATCTATCTTGGGCACTCATATATCCTTCAATTATTTTGTAAACCCTATTAGTCAGTTATTAAAAAAAATGCTCCTCTTATTCAACCACTCAAAAAATACACAAAGTAAATTACAACGAGTAGCATTCATTCAAAAATCTGGTACTCCACAGTCTTTTACAGTCTTTATTTACACTTGGGAAAAAAGAAGCCATAATAAAGGCTTGACCAAAAACATTATCTCTGAAGCCTTGTGAAATACTATATTAAGCAGCTATTAAGCTTTGCTATCTCTAAAAGTTGAGTGCCTGGACCATTTTTTGCTTAAATACTGCACCACGCTTATGCTACAATTATTTTATTATAGGATATATCCTAAAGAAAGGTGTACAGTCCCTTCCACTGAAAATGTATGGCTATACTGTGGCAGGAATGGACAGGGAATATTTGCAATTCATTTAATCATTATTGGGGTTTTTTTTGTTCCTTTGATGGCGCTCCCAGCGGCGTACATTCCACGGTCACAGGGGTCACAGCTGCGACTGGGCCCATCACTCCAAGGGGCCCAGCCGCCCTGCAGACCACTGCAACCGGGTGCCCACCGCCATGTGTTGCGGGCCCCCGCCACGCAGTATAATTGCCGGGTCCGCATGTGAACGGGCCCATCGGGTGGCCCATGCTGTTAGGGCCACCCGATGGAAATGAATATCATCATCAGAGTGGGCCCGGTAACAGTGCGACCGGGTCCCTTCTGAAGATGTCAGATGCTGGGAGGAAGTGACTGCCGTGGTCACTCCTCCCAGCAACCACCAGGAGCCACGCGGGAGGAAGCAGAGGGAGTCAGAGTGGGAACTCTGACTCCCGTCAACCTGAGCCACTGGACCCCAGGGAAGTCACCCTCCTGCACCTAAAAGGTAGGTAATAGGAGGGTGACTAAATTATTTTACATGTGTGTGTGTTAGTGTATGTGTGTGTGTGTGTGTGTGTGTCTCTATGTATGTGTGTCTGTATGTATGTGTCTATGTATGTGATTCTGTCTGTGTCTATGTATGTGTCTGTATGTGTATGTATGTGTGTCTGTATGTATGTGTATGTGTGTCTGTATGTGTGTGTGTGTCTATGTATGTGTCTGCATTTATCTGTGTGTATGTGTGTGTGTCTATGTATGTGTCTGTATTTATCTGTGTGTGTGTGTATGTGTGTGTGTGTGTGTGTCTGTATGTATGTATGTATGTGTGTCTGTATGTACGAGTCTATGTATGTATGTCTGTATGTATGTGTCTGTATGTCAGTGTGTCTGTCTATGTGTGTGTCTGTATGTATCTGTGTGTATGTGTGTCTGTATGTGTCTGTGTGTGTATGTGTGTCTCTGTATGTATGTGTCTGTGTGCGTGTGTCTATGTATGTGTGTCTCTGTGTGTGTCTATGTATGTGTCTGTATGTATGTGTGTGTATGTGTCTGTATGTGTGTGTGTCTATATGTATGTATCTGTGTGTCTGTCTGTGTCTGTATGTATATGTATGTGTGTGTGTGTCTATGTATGTGTCTGTATGTCTTCAACGTATGTGTATGTATGTGTCTGTAAGTATGTGTGTGTGTCTGTATGTATGTATGTGTATCTATATGTATGTAAATGTATGTGTGTGTGTGTGTATCTCTGTGTGTGTCTGCATGGGGTGGGAGGGAGGGGGATGGCGGTGCGAGGTGATGGGGGAGCCCCATGAATCAGTTTTGCACCGTGGATTGCGTGTACACCACTGGGCACACCGGTATGTTAATTCTTTATTTGCAACAAGTCAACATCAAAGGAATATGTTCATCATATACCTGACATGGTGGCCTTGGTAATATATAGACAACCTGTTCACTTTCAGCATCCATTATGGAGGATATATATATAATATAAAAGTGTATGAAGATTTGGTGGTTTCGTTAAGAACACTGTTACTGCTTCATCATGAAATTTCTTATGCATCCTTGTAATATCCTTACTATACTTAATGATACTTGCAAATATAAATGTGTATTTACAAAATCAAAATGACAGCCAATTCAAGAGGCAAATTAAAGGTTTGCATAAGCTGTTTTCTGTAATGTCTGCCAAAATAAAAATGTGTAAATACAGATTTGAGAAGTACATTTGATTTATTTTAATGATAATTAAAATATGTTCTTAATGCGAACATTTGCATCACGTATCTTTTTAATATGTTCTACTAGTAGCTCCAACTTCTGTTCTTGAAGCACATGCTTTTTTCATACACCTACTAAAGTAAAATTGGGAAAAACCCAACTCTTGAGCTGTTGCTGTGTCTTGAGTGTTAGCTTGGGCTGGGAACATGTGACATATAGCATGTATAAGCAATTTAGGTAACTGTGTAAGTACTATAATTGCATGCATCAATTATAGTTAGAATTGGCTCTATTCAGCAATGTGATTATTAACAAAATTGCACTTTCTGTAGAGCAAAATGTAAAAAAAATTTAAAAAAAATTTATACAATTCAGATGCAAAAAACAAAAACAAAGGAAGGTTTATTCACATTACAATCCTTTAGAGTAGAAAAACATATATCAGAATCCCCCCTACTCGGCTCTGAATGGAAGACCTCAGAAATGGGTAACCATTTAACCTTTTGTCTATATACAGATAGATTAAAGGGACACTGTAGTCACCTAAACAACTTAAGCTTAATGAAACTGTTTTAGTGTATAGAACATGCCTCTCAGGTTTCACTGCTCAACTCACTGCCATTTAGGAGTTAAATCACTTTGTTTCAGTTTATGCCGCCCCAGCCACACCTCCCCTGGCTAAGATTGACACTACCTGCATGAAAAAAAAATGGTTTCACTTTCAATTAGATGTAATTTACCTTAAACAATTTTATCTCTTGCTCTGTAAATTGAACTTTAATCACATACAAGAGGCTCTTGCAGAATCTAGCAAGCTATTAACATAGCAGGGGATAAGAAAATCTAAATTGAACAGAACTTGCAATAAAGGAAGGATAAACGTTAGATGACTCTTTACAGGAAGTGTTTATGAAGGCTGTGCAAGTCACATGCAGGTAGGTATGATTAGGGTTAATAAACAAAGTGATTTAACTCCAAAATGGCAGAGAAATAAGAAGTGAGACTGCAGTGACATGATCTATACACCAAAAATGTTTCATTAAGATACAGTTGTTTTGGTGACTATAGTGTCTAAGTGACTAAGGCAAAAAATAGCTTCAACCCACCATATACAAAAACTTGTTAAATTTAAAGGACCACTCTGGGCACCCAGACCACTTCAGCTTAATGAAGTGGTCTGGGTGCCAGGTCCTTCTAGGGTTAACCCATTTTTTCATAATTATAGCAGTTTCAGAGAAACTGCTATAATTATGAATGGGTTAAGCCTTCCCCCTAATCCTCTAGTGGCTGTCTCATTGACAGCCACTAGAGGCGCTTGCGTGCTTCTCACTGTGATTTTCACAGTGAGAGCACGCAAGCGTCCATAGGAAAGCATTGTAAATGCTTTCCTATGCGACGGGCTGAATGCGCGCGCAGCTCTTGCCGCGCGTGCGCATTCAGCCGGCGGGGCGGAACGGAGGCGGAGAGGAGGAGGAGAGCTCTCCGCCCAGCGCTGGAAAAAGGTAAGTTTTACCCCTTTTCCCCTTCCAGAGCCGGGCGGGAGGGGGTCCCTGAGGGTGGGGGCACCCTCAGGGCACTATAGTGCCAGGAAAACGAGTATGTTTTCCTGGCACTATAGTGGTCCTTTAAGGGAGTCTTTAAGCCTTGCATTGCATGGTCATATAGTGGTCAAGGATCATAAGGCAAATTTGCAGCACCTCATATATTGTCAAGATTTTTATTTCAGAATGATAATAACCCGCATACTCTCATTGGCCAATCTCTGTCATCACATTATATATTGATATCATGAAACCCATGGTATAGAAGAAAAGTATGTCTCTCCTCTCCCCCTGCAAATGTGATGGAAGATAATGGAATCCATACGTTAATAGCGGAGTCCACTGAATGACATCTCATGTTTCAATTTAGTCATTCATAGGATTTAGGAGATTTAAAAAATGAAGCCGACGTTTCTATAGTTTCCTTTGGGGTAATTTTGCAATTGTTTGTAAAAACTGCAGTAAATAGCATTTTAGTATAGCTTTTCTGCAGTTCTAGAGTACATAAATATGCTCTCTATATATCTTAATTTGATTTATGAAAGTTATAGGGTCAAATTAGAAAAATACGCTTATCTTGACATGTCTCTAGCTTTTGTCTCATTGACACTATCTGATACAGTAAACATTATCTGTGTCACTACAATGGCCTGCTTTAAACTTTATATATTCATTCCTTTATTTACTTTTACTAATTTTCTCTGTAGAAATGTTACTGATTAAGCTTACAAATGGGTAAAACTGCCATTATATTTAAACGTAATTATATTTTTAGAAATCTTTCATTCAGTATGGAATTTATTCACTAAACACCAAATTTTAGAGAATTAAAAATGGCAGAAATTAGATTAAAATAGCCAAGCTTTGACAATAGCCAATTCTGCAAATTTTCCAAAGCACCCCTTTTTGTCTTAGTTTACAATGCAGTGGTCAATTCATTATTCAGTGTTTAGTCAATATAACCTTGATATACTTTGTACCAGCAACATATTCTATTAATTATTTTTGCCTGCTTTAGTTGGAGTGTGTCATATAACAACCAACATAATTTCATGACATGTAAGTTAAAGGGACAATATAGGCACCCTAGTCACCCAGACCACTTCATCTCCATAAAGAGGTCTGGATGAAATGCCTCTGCCTATTTAAAGGGACTCTGCAGTGCCAGCACTCTCACACACATCATACACAGCACTCTCACACTCAGCACTCTCACACACAGCACTCACTCTCACATACAGCACTCTCACACACATCATACACAGCACTCTCACACTCAGCACTCTCACACTCAGCACTCTCACACACATCATACACAGCACTCTCACACTCATCACACTCTGCACTCTCACACTCAGCACTCTCACACACATCATACACAGCACTCTCACACACATCACACTCCGCACTCTCACACACATCACACTCTGCACTCTCACACACATCATACACATCACTCTCACACTCTGCACTCACACACATCACACTCTGCACTCTCACACACATCACACTCGGCATTCTCACACATAACACACACAGCACTCTCACACTCAGCACTCTCACACACAACAAACACAGCACTCTCGCACTCTCACACACATACACAGCACTATCACACACAACACTCTCACACATCACTCTCAAACACATAACACTCAGCACTCACAACAGTCTCACATACATCATACACAGCACCCTCACACAAATCAATCACATACAGCACCCACACATACAGCACCCTCACACAGCACCCACACTTTACACACAGGATCCATCACACACACATACTGCACCCCTCACATACACACACAACCCCCCGATACACTGCATCACACACATACACAATACTTCCAAACATATTTATATAATATATATACACATATAAATATACACACAGCACCCCTCACACACACACAGCACCCCTCACACACACACACACACACAGCACCCCTAAACACATTTCATTCCAGACATACACTAGATCCTCTACCCAACTCTGGATCATCTACACACATACACACACTAGATCCCTATATACACTCTGAATCCATTATATACGCACGCTCACTAGATCTCCTATACATATTCTGGGTCCTTCAAACACACACACACTCTGGATCCCCTATACGCACACTAGATTCCTTGTAAGCAAACACATACTACATTCCCTGAACACACACTCTCTACAAACACTACATCACCACACTTGCTACATCCCCTAAACACACATTCTCTAAAGCCCCTAGCCACATATGCATTACATTACACCACAAACACAACACGACTAAAACCGACCTTATTACACAATACCACACCACGACCAGCTCACTCTGCACACACGCAATACCCCAAGCAGGCTCCAAACACATGCACAATACTCTTTCCTGGCCCTTTTGTCTCCTGGTATCCATTTATAGAGACACCAGAGACAAGTTGCAAGGAAACACAGTGCAAGCATGTTATTAAATTTGCTTGCACTGTGCAGAACAAATACAGGGCTTTTTTCTCATGCTAGAGCTCTTCAGCAGAGCTCTGTGCATGGTCTGCCCTGGAAGAGCATTGAACCAACATGCTCACTTTGAGAGGAGGCGTGTTTGTCATGAGTGATGACAAAACACACCCTCTCTGCCCCGCCCTGTTCTTAGTGGGCCGCTGTGATAAAAAAATGCCCGGGCCGAATTTTTTTCCCAGTCCGGCCCTGTTTATAAGCATCCCCCCACCCTGTGGAGCTCAGTCTGTGCGGAGCCCTCCATGGGTGAAGATGGATTATTTTTTTGCGCTCTGATTTTCTCTTTTTCGTCTGGGTTTTTTTTTGCGCTCAGGTTTTTTATTTTATTTTAAGTTCGACGGGTATGATGGTTTTTTATTTGGCCTTTTTTGGGGCTGAAAAATTAAGATTTTAGAAAAAAGAAGACGTTGAATGGTAAATATAATTTTACTTTACAGGTTAGTAATTTTATTCCCCCCTCAATATTTTTTAGGGTGAGGGGGGTAGGTAGGGGTCTTTTTATTTGGGTGGGGGGTGGGTGACTAGGGGCTTGGGGACCCCTAGTCACCTTTGACGGGGGGACGGGAATTTGACTTAGGGCCCCACCCGCCGCCCAGGGGTGGGGCCGGGGGGAGGACAGTGGGTCCCCCCCCTCATTATCATTATGGCCCCCATCCGCCGCCCAGGGGTGGGGGCCTGGGGTGGAGGACAGTAGGTCCCCCCCTATTATCATTATGGCCCCCACCCACCGCCCAGGGGTGGGGGCCGGGGGGAAGGACAGTAGGTCCCCCCCTCATTATAATTATGGCCCCCACCCACCACCCAGGGGTAGGGGCTTGGCGGAAGGACAGTAGGTCCCCCCTCCTCATTGTAATTTATGGCCCTCACCCACCGCGCAGGGGTGGGGGCCATGGGGGGGGGGACAATAGTTCTTTCCCCCTTATTTTACTTTAGGGCCCCCACCCGTCGTTTAGGGGTGGGGTCCAATAGACTTTTATTTATTTTTACAGTGAGTAGCCCTTTTCTTTGTGATTAACCCAGATTTAACTGCTGTGTATTGCAGTAGTGAAATATACATAAATTGTTTGGAACATTTAAAAATAATTTATAGGGATAGATATCATATATTATTCTTACTGACTCATGACTCCTAACATAATCTAAGAGATGACTGTAATTTATTGCAATTTCTTGAACAGTGGAATTCTATGTGAGATTAGTATGAATCTTACAAAGATTTACTGAATGTTCTGCTTCTGGGAATGTTCAGCGTCTGTACATTGAAGGTCTCAGTGATGCACAAGTAGAAGATGGTCACTAAAAGTCTTCCACTAATTAGAGAAATCAGGCATTAGTTTCACATGATATTATGTTACCTTTCACAGTACGAAGACTTGCACACCTAAGCAATACGTGTAATTGAAGAATGAATGAAAATGCATGCAAAGGGTCATAGTACAGTGGTGATTAAACATCCTGAAGTCAAACAGACTACAAGAGACAAATGGCGAAAGAACATTATTTAATTCATTTTTTCAATAGAGAAATTCAACAGACATGATCCTGTAACTAAATATTGGAAAAAAGCTCTAAATACAGAGTTCCGTGATTGTGTCTCCTTTACCTTTCCTTTATCTGATCCTTGGCTTTATCACTCATCTATCACTGTAGTTTAAGACAAGCAGGAGAAGATAATGTATCCAAATGAGTATATTAAGACATATGAATATTTTAGAATATTTTTGTCTCACTGCATAATACTTATTTTAAAAGGAATGCATAGCTAGATATATAATTAGGCACACCAATAAAAGAGGATGCTTTTCAAGAATAACTAAAAATATGTTGTAGTTACAACTTACTGACAGTTCTCAGCTACTTCCTGGTCTGTGCAGAGTTTACTTCAGGGAGCAAAAATGTAAGTTTCTATAAAGGTGAATGTTTATATTTTAAATATTTATAATGTATTTCTTCATATTTTGAATACATTAAATAGATCAGGGATAGGCAACCTTCGGCACTGCAGATGTTTTGGACTACACCTCCCATGATGCTTTGCCAGCGTTATGATTATAAGAGCATTGTGGGAGATGTAGTTCACAGTATCTGGAGTGCCGAAGGTTGTCTACCCCTGATATAGAAGATTCCTTAAAGTGATCCCGTAAACTGCAAGCCATGTGGATGTCAAAATCATCGTCTGAGTGATGGGAAAATACGCTTACCTACAATTCTCCCTTCAGACACAGCATGGTGTCCTGGAGTAGATGAAGCAGCTGCCTCCTTAATTACACGATGAGGATTGAATAATTCCTAGGATCCTCGTTATGAGATGTCACTGCGTCTCCTGGGGATGGAACATTTACAGCTGTAATTGACGTAGTCTTTTCTGTTATGCCATTGGCATATTGGTAGAGCCAAAGACGCTCAAAATGTAAATCTGTTAAAGAATTACTCATCCATATATTTTCTAGCAAGTTTCCTAACAGCGTGCACTTAAATTTGTATCTCTAAACTGGCATTCAATCATGTTAGGCATGATAAAAATGAGGGTCAGCTTAATCTTGGAGACTTGTCTACACACCTCACCAGTAAGCATCTATTTATTTCCCCCTATCTCAAATCCTCATAGATTGTAAGCTTGTTTGAACTTATCCCCTTTTTATAATGGTAAAGTGCTGTGGAATATAGCGGTACTATATAAATGCTAATAATAATAGAATTTCTGTCACCAAATTGATAGGCTCCCAAGCTGCTTGTATTCTCTATTTGTAGACCCGTAATAAAAGAGCTAGACATACTTAAAACATAAAAAGGAACAGCTATTATGGAGGAAGAGTGTCAAGTGTGTTTGGGGACTATTTTCTCAGCACACATACAGGCAAAGGGAAGTAGAATTATAGAACAAGGAAGCAGGAGGAAACAAAAATAGTAACTGACCTATTTCAAATCAAAACTTTATTCTTACTGGCATATTGATAATTCCAATTAAAAAGAAAATTATTGAGCCAAACAGTCACAAATAAGAATTAGCTATGGACAGCTCAGTCTAGTTTAAAGTTAAGACATCAACGTACAATTTTGTTGCTTCCAAATATATTTATTTAGGTCCATATTTATCAAGGCAAAGTGCTTAATGTTAAAATACATTGGTCTAAATTATGACTTTATTTAGCACTCTCCAGAATGTTTTTCCTTGATCAAATAGAAGAATTACTTACTGTTCCTTTATTAATTGGGGAACTATTTACAAAAAATTTAACACTAAATCCATCAATAGAGCATACGCAGTCTGTTTTTTATAGGTCTGTGTAACGATATATATCTTAAATAAAACAATGCCCTATCTGGTATAAATTGTATTTGGATTTGAATATTTGTGATAGGGTCTCCAGATATCAATTAAAAGTATTGTTGCAAATGCTGAGTATGAATTTCAATTGCTCTTCAGAGAAAATGTCCCAGTTGAGCTGTGTAAGGAAAATTTTCTTGCACCACTTTAGTCCTCATTTACAAAAACAAATGCTTTTAATCTGTATTATATTGTATATTTGTCAACCTAAATAATTAAACTCTATTGATCTACATTTGGACTTTTTTTTTTTCTTTTATTTGATCCCTTATTTTATTCTGTATATAATTTGTATTTGCATGGAAAGGTTCATAGCATTAATATTTGTTAATTAACCCCTTAAGGACTGAGCCAAATGTACACGTTGTGAACAAAACGCAAACAAAACCTGGCATTTGAGCTACATGTCTGTCCAACCGTAGTTCACCTCTTTCATGTTAAATGCACCCATCCTTATTATATATCATTTTATTCAGGGGAAACAGGGATTTTATTTAATATCAAATATTTAGCTATGAAACATAATAATTAAATATTGAAAAAAATGGGAGAAAATAAGAAATTTTGTTATTTTTTTAGTTCTACATGACATTTTAACTGTCAATGTCATAATACTGTTTGCTTTTACTGCAATAAACTACACATATTTGTATTCAGCAATGTCTCACATGTAAAACAGCACCCCCTATGTACAGGTTTTATGGTGTTTTGGGAAGTTACAGGGTCAAATATAGCACGTTACATTTGAAATTGGGTTATGTCCAGTCTTTTTTAGTAGCCATTTGGTCACAAACACTGGCCAAAGTTAGCGTTAATATTTGTTTGTGTGTGAAAAATGCAAAAACCGCCAATTTTGGCCAGTGTTTGTGACTAAGTGGCTACTAAAAAAGACTGGACATACCCCATTTGCAATACCTTGGGTTGTCTACTATTGCAAATGGTATGCCATCATAGGGGTAATTTTCATTTTTGGGCTACCATAGGGTCTCAAAGGCAACATTTTATGTGAAAAAAATGAAACAAACCTTATATTTGACGCTGTAACTTTTGAAAAAAAACATACAACCTGTACATGAGGGTACTGTTGTACTCAGGAGACTTCGCTGAACACAAATATTTGTGTTTCAAAACAGTAAAAAGTATCACAGCAATAATATCGTCCGTCTAAGTGCTGTTTGAGTGAAAAATGCAAAAAAAGGTCACTTTTACTGGCGAAATCATTGTTGTAATACATTTTACTGTTTTGAAACACTAATATTTGTGTTCAGCGAAGTCTCCCAAGTAAAACAGTACCCCCCATGTACAGGTTTTATGGGGTCTTGGAAAGTTTTAGGGTTAAATATAGTGCTAGCAAATTAAATTCCCTATACTTTCGGCATGGGTTGTCAGGCAGGTCCCGCTAATTGTAATTAATTAAAATACCTAATTATGTAAAAATATTACATAAATATATATGTAGAATTAATATATGTATATATATATATATATATATATATATATATACGTATGTGTATATATATAATTTTTAAAAAATATTTTTATTTATATATATATATATATATACACATAGTGATATTTACGTATATATTTATGTATATAGATATATTGATATTATTTCGTTCTACATGTATTTTGATATAAATATATATATTAGTATCACAATACAGTTAGAATGAAATAACACACATCTATATATTTTTTAATTATTTATTTTTAATTATTTTTTTAATTTTATTTTTTAACGTATTTACATTTTTATTTTTTTTATATTATATATAAATATATATATAACAATAATTATATATATATTTAATCAGTATCAGTCTACGTGTAATTTGATAATATATATATATATATATATATATATATATATATATATATATATATATATATAATTATATATATATTAATAGTAAAATACACCTAGACATATATGTGTGTATGTATAGGTGTATATATATACACATATACATGTCCCCCAGTCCCATGCACCTGAGTGAGCGGAGGAGCGGCCAGAGGATGCATAGCGGGAGCAGTGGACCTGGGCGGCAAGCAGCCGGAAGATAGGTAAGTGGGAGGTAAAGGCGAGCCAGGAGGGCCGGGCAGAAGCGGGTCCCAACAGGATCCCAAGATGATGCAGGTTAGCATGGTGGGAACCCGACCGGAAGATCGTGCAGCCATACGGCGTGTGCACAACGTTGGAAAATGTCACAACGCATGGCTGACATCACAGACTGGTTGGCAGGGACTGCAGGAGAGCTCACCTGGCGCCCACAGGTCCCCAACATCGGAGGAGAGGGAGTCCAGCCTGCCATCGGAATCTGAAGAGGAAGAAACTATATTCCCAGGAGTGTCCGAATCGGGTCCTGCTGCTTCAGCAGGTGAGTACTGCGCTAGCTCCTGGGGAGCGATGGCTGGTGTTGATAGGGGGCAGGTTAGTGGGGCTTCAGATTATATATATATATATATATATATATATATATATGATCTAAGTATATAGGGGGCAGGTTAGTGGGGCTTCAGATCATATATATATATATATATACACACACACACACATGTATATATATATATATATATATATATATATATATAAAATCTAAGTGTAAAGGATTTCCCTGTATTCACCTGTGTTCATTTGGTTGTGTCCTCTCACTGCTCTTTAACTACCTTTGAACGTTTTGTTTTAATTATGTGTTCGGGAAATGTATTCGCTCTACTGAACGGAGACCACCCTGGGTAGCAATCAGAATTTGGAACACCGAGTAATCACACGAAAAACCGCAACTTAATTGAGTGCTAGTAGGTGGCCGCCATTTAGCATACGAACATGTGGCGAGAACAAAGGATGGCGGCCATCTTAAATCTCCCGAATGCGGCCAGTGGGACTTACTCGTGGATTGCCTGGAACTGTTTTCGACATGGCAATCACACGAACGTCCGGTCATTATGGAAGTCCCGTCTGACCTATTTCCACTCATAGTATCAAACCGGCGTTCGGGAGTTTTAATCTACCAAACGAGGGGAGCACTCTCATGTAACCAGCCACAACATATCTATGGTAGTTTTCATGTAATTCTGCGCGAACGGAGACCGGCTCTTGCTACTGATTTCATGGAACTCTAAATCGGATACCACCACATGGCGAGCCGGTCAAACTTCCACACGATGCGACACGGAAACTACCAAACGGATTTTCGTGAAATTTGGATATGTGACTCCCAGTTTCCTCAGCTTTATATATTTCTATGTTATGCAGAAAGTATTTTTCTAAAAATTTTGAAAATTGTAATGTTTCTGGCCAGCAGATAATTGAGTTTAGTATGTTTCTGAAACTCAATTATCTAGCCTGGACCAGAGGAGGAGTCTGTTACTGTATAAATTAAATGCCTGTTGCTTCCAGTAAATCAGTCTTGTTTCAGCATTAAGCGTTGGCTCTTTTGTGGATTATTTGGCGATACCAGCGATATTTATTCCTGTGTATTATTGTTATTATACTGCTACTTGGAAAAAGGGAATACTGGATGGTGATACAGTTTACTACCGTCACACTAAGTATATAATTTTTTTTTTACACTGATTTTAACATTATTTTATTTGATTTCCAGCCAGCAGGGGGACTAACTGTCATTACAGACAGCCCCCTGCTGGCAATGCAGCAGCCAGCTAACCCGGCCATGTGATTGTGAGGTCCTCACAAGGACCTCACTCTCACATGGCTGAGGGGGGCCGGAAGAGGCAGGATCTGCCACGGGGGACTCCCTGGGATCCCAAGTGAGTCTTCCCAACCGCGATCGCCGGCGTGGGATCGCCGGCGACCGGGTAAGTAAGAAAAACCGGAGGGCATACTATTACACCCTGCGGCGTTTAGAGCCGCTTAGAATAGGGTGTAATAGTATGCCCTCCAGTTTTAAGGGGTTAAGATACTACTATTTTACAGTATTGGAATATTTTTTAAATGCATAGTGATTTAACTCCTTCACTACCAAAGTATACACACACATATTTTACTTTTATTTCTGAACTTTTACAACAAAACTTGTATCTTCCCATTATTTAAGTTATTTTCAGGCCCCCTCCCCCACTCACATTAAAAGTAACAGTTTGTATTTATTATATTATTATTTTAAACAAAGAGTTTCCCCCTGGACAAATGAGGAAGGGGGAGAATGACTACTGCCCATGATATGGGCTGGAGTTAGGTGTCAACAATGTTGCAAATAATGGAGGAGTTAAAAAGGAGAGTAGGGGAGGGGCCTTCCCATCAGCAGGAGCAGTGGAAGGACCCTGACTGAATTTGTATTTACCTTTGTGTGTAAAGAGAAATACTGCCAGATTAGCACTTCCCAGACTGTCAGGATACATACTACCAGTTCCTATCATGGCCACCCCGTCCCTGGATGACCTGGTGCAGATGCTGAGGGCTTACCATGGCCATGGCTCACTGGAGCAGGTGCTGGCAGGTGTGCAGCAGGCCGCTGGATTGCCTGGAGTTGGAGCATCGCTGAACAAATAGAGGGCCAGGCGGTCGAGGCCTCCATCGTGTTTGTCCCCCAGTCCCATGCACCTGAGTGAGCGGAGGAGCGGCCAGAGGATGGATAGCGGGAGCAGTTGACCTGGGCGGCAAGCAGCCGGAAGATCGGTAAGCGGGAGGTAAAGGCGAGCCAGGAGGGCTGGGCAGAAGCGGGCCCCAACAGGATCCCAAGATGATGGAGGTTAGCATGGTGGGAACCTGACCAGAAGATCGCGCAGCCATACGGTGTGTGCACAACGTCGAAAAACGTCACAACGCACGGCTTACATCACAGACTGGTTGGCAAGGACCGCAGGAGAGCTCACCCGGCGCCCACAGGTCCTCAACAATGGAGGAGAGGGAGTCCAGTCTGCCATCGGAATCTGAAAAGGAAGAAACTATATTCCCAGGAGTGTCCGAATCGGGTCCTGCTGCTTCAGCACGTGAGTACTGCGCTAGCTCCTGGGGAGCGCTGGCTGGGGTTGATAGGGGTGCTTCAGGGCAGCTTTCCCATGGGCAAGGGGATTTGGTCACTTGTTGAGGGCTATACTTGACAGGCTCCCTGGGGTTTATCCTCCTTCCTTTTTTCCTGGTCCTGTCCTGGCTGCGTGGGTTCCTGGGAGTAGGGAGCATGCAGCAGTTTTCTCGCGCCCGAAGGGGCTGCATGTGTCTGGGGACATCAGCGTCAAGATTGTTCGCGGTGAAAATGTGGATTTTCTGTCCTTCTGGCTGGGTTCTTTAATGAAAACCACTGCAGGCGGTATAGCTCCTGCAGATTTTGGCACGAAAGTTCCCACTCTGGTTGAGCACATCCTGCTCTGCGATGTTTCAAAAAAGGTAAGTCAGGGTTACGGACCAGCAGGGTTGACGTTTCTAGACAGGAAGACTCCGGTGAACATAGAAAGGGTGTGTCCGTGGTTAGACAGGTATCCTTATTGGCGCCTGTTTTGTTCGACAGGTTTTTGTACGGTTTTTGTGTTCCCTTTGTTTATTATGATATGCTGTCATTTGCGGTTAATTTATGGTCGATTTTGGGTAAGGAGGAGATCTTGGGTCAGAAATTAGACAGGGAGGTGGCCTTGGGGCGCATTGGGGGCCTTTTGGACAATCTTTTAATGTGGATAAGTGCAAGATAATGCATCTTGGACGTAAAAACCAAAGTGCAGAGTACAGAATATTTGATTGAATCATAACCTCAACATCTGAGGAAAGGAATTTGGGGGTGATTATTTCTGATGACTTAAAGGTAGGCAGACAATGTAATAGAGCAGCAGGAAATGCTAGCAAAATGCTTGGTTTTATAGGGAGAGGTATTAGCAGTAGAAAGAGGGAAGTGCTCATGCCATTGTACAGAACACTGGTGAGACCTCACTTGAAGTATTGTACACAGTACTGGAGACAGTATTTCCAGAAGGATATTGATACCTTAGAGAGAGTTCAGAGAAGGGCTACTAAACTGGTTTGTGGATTGCAGAATAAAACTTACAAGGAAAGGTTAAAGGAACTTAACATGTATAACTTGGAGGAAAGACGAGACGGGGAAGATATGATAGAAACATTTAAATACATAAAGGGAAACAACACAGTAAAGGAGGAGACTATATTTAAAAGAAGAAAAACTACCACAACAAGATGACATATTCTTAAATTAGAGGGGCAAAGGTTTAAAAATGATACCAGGAAGTATTACTTTACTGAGAGAGTAGTGGATGCATGGAATAGCCTTCTAGCTGAAATAATAGAGGTTAACACAGTAAAGGAGTATAAGCATACATGGGATAAGCATAAGGCTATCCTAACTATAAGATAAGGCCAGGGACTAATGTAAGTATTTAGAAAATTGTGCAGACTACATGGGCCGAATGGTTCTTATCTGCCGTCACATTTCATGTTTCTATCTTCCATTTCATATCTTGTGGGTCCGCCCCCCCCCCCCGGGTTTGGTGCCAAAAAAAGAGCCTGGGACCTTTCCTCATTCACCACCTATCATACCGATCCGGCAGGTCGGTGAATGATGATATCGATAGGGAGGTTTCGAGGGTCCGCTCTGCCTCTTTTGACAGGCTCTGGAATTGGTTCCCGAGTCTGGGTTGGGAGCGTTGCTGGTGAAGTCAAGTCCGCATTTCATCTGCTTCCAGTCCACCCAGATTGCTTTCACCTGCTTGGCTGTCAGTTTAAGGGTTCACACTTTTATGATATGTGTTTGCCATTTCCTGCTCGTATTTTGAGATGTTTTCAATGTTTTTGGAATGGTTGCTGTCCCAGGTGTTGGGTTTTTTGTCCTTGACCCACTACCTAAATGATTTTCTGTTCGTCGGTCCGCAAGATACAGAAGTCTGCGCTATTTTGTTGGCGTTGTGTCAATGGATTATTTTGGAGTTCAGAGTCCCGGTAGTGGATGGTAAGATGGTTGGGCCAGTGGACAGGTTTTCTTATCTTGGTATCGAGATAAATTTGAGTGCAATGGTCTTTTGGTTACTGAAGGATAAGCTAGGGCAGTTACTGCGGATGGTTTACCTGGTCAAGGGCTCTAGGAAGATCCAATCGTTGTTAGGTCACTTGAACTTCGCTTGTAGGGTTCTTTACATGGGTAGAGCATTCTGTCATAGCTTTCCCTGGCCATGGTCGGTGTTATGCAGGCGTTCCACTTTATACGCATTAGAAGTCAGGGCAGATCTTCAGGTGTGCAGTGGCTTTGTGGGTTTCAGTGGTTTAGAGAGGCGGCTCTGGAGGTGGCGCAGACGGGAACCCCGTGCCGACTTATTTTTGGAACCTGGTTTCAGACATCTGAGAGGCTTGATATGGGGGTCCTTGTCGGAGTCTATGTGGAAGGCTTATAATGCAGTATGGGGTCATTGGTTGGCCTTGGGTCGGATTCAGGTAGATTGTCAATTACGCTGTCTTTCTTGGAGTCTTTCTGTGTCGCAGATAAGTCTGCCGCGATGGCCGACCAGTGCTTGTTTGCTCTCTCCTTTTTGTTCGCTTCGTAGGATGGCTGGATGTGACAAAGGTGTTTCGCATTTCACGAGTTTTAAAAGGGTGGAAGAAAGGTTGCTGTCCCGACAGGCGTCAACCTATATCGAGGGCTCTGCTTCTTCAGCTGTTGGAAGCCCTGCCGGAGGTTTGTATATCGGATTATGGGGTTCTTCTGTTTCGAGTGGCATTTTTTTTTTTTTTGGTGCCCATTGTACTGGGGAATTGGTAGAACCTAGGGCGAGTTCAGCTGCTGCTTTCCAACGTCTCGGTATCCTCCCGGGATGTGCTGTTGGTTATTCGGTGTTCGAAGATGGATCAGGTGGGTAGAGGTACTCGGGTACGCATTGGTCTGACTGTGGGTTATTTCTGTCCAGGCTGCTTGTTGCAGGAGTATATGATGGCTCGCGGGGTTTATTCGGAGGATTGCTACTGGTCTATCAAAATGGTTAATCCTTGAGTAGATTTCAATTTGCTAGTGTACTGCAGAAGTGTATTGCCAGGACTGGTGGGGACCCCAGTCTTTTCCACGCATTTGAGCGGCTACTGAGGCCAGCTTGTTGGGGCTCCCAGCAGATGCACTCAGCTTGTTGGGGCTCCCAGCAGATGCACTGGGGCGCTAGGAATCAGGTTTTTTTCGGTTTTATGTTTGGCCGCACTTACTGTGATGCTATGTATGTGTGTATAAATGTCTAACATCTGTCATTTGTCTAGTGGGTAATGTTCCCCATTATATCTGGATTTTGGGCCATTCATATGTGTACAGGGCAGCTAGGAGGGTGGAAGAGAGAGCCCATGGTCGCAATTTGGGGTTCACGTACCAGGAGGTTAGGGCACGTTGGCAAGGGGTTAAGGGGGTTACATTGGGACCAGTTGTGTAGGGTGTGCAAACAACTTAGTCACTGCGTTTCTGTGCCAATCATGTTAATTTTGCATGCGGGTGGTAATGACATCGGCCGATGGCGGTCGGTCGATCTCATTCATGCAATGCGACATGATTTAGCGCATTGTTTTGCGCTGTTTTGTGACCTCACTCTGATCTGGTTGGAAATAGTGCCTCGCCCTGTATGGAGAATAAGGCATTGTAACGCTGCAGGCATAAGATCAATGTGACCATTTCACGCTTTGTTAGGAGGCTTGGCAGATTTGTAATTAGACACTTCGTGCTGGAAGGGGAGAACTCGAATGTTATGTGAAGGGATGGAGTCCATTTAACACCAATTGGACTGGATATCTTTAATGCTGGGTTCTAGTCTGGTATTGATGCTGCGCTGTCTGCGGGGTGGCACGATGCCGGCGTCGCATAGTGCACGTTAGGGTGGCATTGCAGTGGCGTTTTTTCCCTGGACAGCGCAATCGAAGGAAGAATAGAGAACTGTCTGTCAGGCTCTCACCCAACAGCTGACAGGTTTCAAGAATATTTTGTTATGGTTTAATAAAAGCTGTGGCTATTGCCCTTATCCACTTTAAAAAGTTGTCCAGCATGTAATTGGAGGAACAGTGGGTTGGATATGGGTCAGCAGTCAAGTTTACCCCTGAAGAAGGGTGGGGAAGAGTGAGCATGACTGCTGCCCATGATGGGTGCTGGAGTTAAGTGGCAACAATGTTGCAAATAATGGAGGAGTTAAAAAGGAGAGTCAGCAGGAGCAGTGGAAGGACCCCGATTGAATTTACCACTCTGCCTCCCCGGAATTTGTGGACACCTTGGGGAGACTACTGTCGGCACAGGGCTGATGGCTAGTGACGGCTGTGTTGAGCTCTTGGATAATAAGAGTGGAGAACTGTCTGTTGGGCTTTCACCCAACAGCTGATAGGGTTTAAGAATATTTTGTTATGGTTTAATAAAAGCTGTGGCCATTGCCCTTATCCACTTTAAAAAGGTGTCCAGCGTGTTATTGGGGTAACGGTGGGTTGGATATGGGCTAGCAGTAATGTTATTACTGACGTTTAACAGTCAAATAGGGATTTAGGGAGGGAGTTGGTGTCTTCCAGAGCAATAGAGATAAATAAGACTTGTTGTAAGACCTTTCAAATCACTATCTTACAAATAGATTATTTAACATGAATGTATGTATGTCCCAGACCAGTTGTACTAGGAACCTGTCTGCTGTGTACACAGAACCCATAACCAGGACCCAAGGAGATGTACATATTCCCTATCGCCAGTGGAGTTTAAGGATTATAATGATTTCATGCACTATGAGGCATTCTGGATCTAAACATTCTAAAACGCCTAAGAAACTTATTGATGGGATGGATCAATGAATACCTTCTCCTTTTTACCCTGTGTGTTGCTGGGTGGATAGTAATGACATCTGCAATATGCCAGCCAGCTAACAGATTTGTACTATGTATGTCACAATTCACAGGTTGCAGGATACTTAATGCCTGATATCCACTCAGTGCCCATAACCAAGACCCAAAATAATATGCATTTTAATCTAACCCCAGGATTGTATTGTTGTTATGCACTGTGGGAGATTCAGATGCTCCATAGTATTATTTTTGGATACAAATACAACTGGGGGCACTTGCTTTGGATTCTCATCTGTTAGCAAGAATATGTTTATCCAACAGTATTCCTCCTGTACCAGTGCCCTCTTTCCGCATGGGCACACTGGGCACTTGCCTGGGGGACCCACAAGCATGGGGGCCCCATTGTGATGCCCATGTGCCCAGGCCAACAAGGGAGATCTTTTGATCTCCCCTGCCAGCCCACGTAGAGGGCTGGCCCTGCTTACTTGCTTAGGACCCTCTTAGGCCGGTGGGGAGATAAAAGATCTTCTTCACTGGCTCAAAGGCCTTTTGTTGCCGTGTGTGTATTCAGTAGTCTGTGTGTTTATTTAACAGTCTGTGTGTTTGTATTGTATGAATGTATTGCATTTATTTGAGGTACCAATAAATATAAGCTTAATTTTCTTTCCTGTGAGTGGTTGTGTAGGCAGGGCCCCAGTGCACTGCTTTGCCTGGGGCCCATAATGTTGTTAAGATGGCACTGACATGTACTCCACTGTTCTTTTATGCCCACTTTAGTATTATGCTCTGGGAGGGCACAAAATACCTATGACATTAGCCCTAGTGCTATTTTTCTTCCCTGCATTTGAGGATATGTCTGCATGATAGGATGTATGCATGGTTCTTTTCTTTGCTGCAGTGTCCCATCCATTTGCTAAATTCAAGACATAAAGATGTTCATGTTTGCTGCCCTGCATTTCGCTAGATATTAAAGTCTGTATATTTTCTACATAACTATTTTTCTTTGATCTATGAGTTAATAGTGCAGCTAATTGCCATTGTGTGATGTCCTATTTCTGCATACCAAAATTTACGGTGACATTTTAGTCATATAGCTCACTAGTACATTATGTGCAGTGTCATTAAATTCTATGCCAATGAATTTAACAAATAAATCACTAGTCGAAGGCCAAATATATACTGTCACTGGTTACAGGAGCAATATTGGGTTTGGTCCAATATTTGTAAAGCTGAAACTCGTATCCTCAGGGTGTACTGCTCAATTGGGTCAATTAAGTTGTTTATATATGCATAGTACAAAAGTAAGTTCCCAATGATTACATTCTATATGCAAATAAGTGATTTGATCAATCACAGTGCAATTAACTTATCTAATCCAATTAAAGACTTGTTGAAATACCCTTAAATAGAACTCTACTAAATAGCAGTACAACTTTCTTATCTTCAAGTGTTAAACATGTAACTTAAAAAAAAAAAACATGGAACACACACGTAAGTCAATTAGTAAGACCATGATAACTCTCAGAGTATGCAAGGATTAAAGCGGTACTGTCACCCCCTCCCCCCTGAAAATGTAGTGTTTCATAAAGCTCTTTAAAAAATTTTTATGAAATAACTTCTTTGATTGTGTAGGAATGTTACTGACTACTTCTGGCTTGACTTCTTGACACTGGGCAGTGCTTACACTGTTAAGCCTTGTCAATCCCCTGTCTGTCACCAGTAATAGCTGCAGGGAAATTAGCTCTATTTTTATAGTTTCCAATATCTCAGAAGATCCTCCATAGACTTTGCTGCTTTACTCCCGAGCAGGCCAAAAAGTACAGCAGTAACTTCACCTCCTGGCAGCTGAATCAGAGGAAAACCAGCAAGAACACGATGGTGGTAAAACTCACCTTTGCTTCCCCCCAGACACTGGACCCCCAGCAGAAATATCACTCTCAGGGTTCTTTGCAAATTATGCAAAGTCCCAAGATGGTGGCAGTTCCGCTTTAACTTTGTCAGCTTAGGGAATAACCTACAGTCGTAATTAAAATTATTTAACACCCATTGAAAATCAGGTTTATTATCAAAATGTACATACTTTTAGCTGTTTGCAATGAACAAATCAAACAAAAGCAATTGAAATAGCTCAACACAACTCAACTAAAAATTTAACTTATAATGACTTCTCCAGGCAGTGTAGTGTCGCTTTAAGGATGGAGGCAACTGTCCGACATTTGAACCACACAAAATATAGGATTTGTGCTATGTACTTGTTTTACTGTAATTTAAGGGTTTGTGTTTAAAGGACCACTCTAGGCACCCAGACCATTTCAGCTTAATGAAGTGGTCTGGGTGCCAGGTCCAGCTAGGGTTAACCCATTCTTTCATAAACATAGCAGTTTCAGAGAAACTGCTATGTTTATGAATGGGTTAAGCCTTCCCCCTATTTCCTCTAGTGGCTGTCTCATTGACAGCCACTAGAGGCGCTTGCGTGCTTCTCACTGTGATTTTCACAGTGAGAGCACGCAGCGTCCATAGGAAAGCATTGTAAATGCTTTCCTATGCGACGGCTGAATGCGCCGCAGCTTGCCGTAGCGCGCATTCACCCAGCAGGAGGAGGAACGGAGGAGGAGAGAAGGGAGGGAGAGCCCTCACCAGCTGGTGCGGTAAGTTTTTAACCCTTTCCCCCTTCCAGAGCCGGGCGGGAGGGGGTCCCTGAGGGTGGGGGCACCCTCAGGGCACTATAGTGCCAGGAAAACGAGTATGTTTTCCTGGCACTATAGTGGTCCTTTAAGTGTACACACATATATATATATATATATATATATATATATATTATTTTTGTTTGTTTGAAAGGACAGAAATTACTTTCTTTTAGTAACCTATATGTATACCGACACAACACTAAGGCCTCAATTCATTGCTTTCAGGAAAACCCAGTTGAACATTATCAATTGCTTTTAATGCCAGTAATTCTAGCAGCCGAGCCTGATAAATATTTGACTACTCAAGAAAAATCCTTCAATAAATGTGCTTCGTCACATATTACTTGGCTCAAAATTTCTGGTTATTTTATCTCATAATAAATGCTTTTTCCAATTAAATGAGATTTTTATTATTTTTAAGTTTGTTTAACCAAAACTTGTTAGGTGGCTTTAAACTGTTTAAATAAAAAAAATTAAAGGAGGAGAGATCAAAGGGTATGTATTTTCCTATAGCTGTATCCTGTGAGTTTCTTTAAGCACCACCTCCGTCAGATACATGACACATGGGGGGTATGACTGTTTTAGGGTTTTCTGTCAATAAGATTTTGTAATTAGGCCCATTGTAATTGCCAGCATGAGGCCCAATGGGTTCTTAATCTGGCCCTTATAAGTGCTATACAATTTAAGATAGAACACTCTGATTGGTTGTCTTGTAAGAACGCTCTGACAGAAGTTTCCCACACAAGTCTTGAGATAAGTGAGTGGGGGCTGGAGGGACACCAGGTCCCCCATTTACTAATTTATTAGACCATACCTGCTGTCAATGAGTAGGGGACACAATATGTTCCCCCCGCTTTATTATAATTATAGCCCAATCCCTTGGCCATGAGTGCTGTTCTCTTTAATTAGAGCCCCTACCTATATCCATTGGTGAGGGAAGAGTGGGGCATTATGTCTGCCTGCATTATTGTTTTAATTAGTGGAAACCATCAGTGGAAACCAACTTTAAACTAATATGGAGTAAATATAGACCACCATAGTGTTTTTTTTTATATTTGCTTGCTGACTGCTAGTGCTGATGGAGGGCAAATATATAATATAAGTAAAACATTAATCAACAGGCACATTTAATCTGTGCTATGGATGGGTGCTAAGGCAGTGGTTTCCAAACTTTTTAGGTTCATGGTGCCCTTAATGTTTCAAGATTTTTTTTGAGGTGCCCCAAGTCAAATGTTTCCCTGTCAGGGGCGGATCCAGAAACTAATCTCGGGAGGGGAATTTGTAAAGCATGCTGTAGGGGTTCTGGTGCCTGTAGTGCTGTAGTTCCCTCCCACGGTGCTTTGTATTTGTGAAGTATGTAGTGTGTGAGTGAGTGTGAAGGATGTAGTGTGTGTGGGGTGCATTGTGTCTGTGTGTTTGAAGGGTGCAGTGTATGCGTGAGGGGTACAGTGTGTGCGTGGGGGCAGTGTGTTTGTGGGGGCACAGTGTGATTGAGGGGTACAGTGCATGTGTATGGGGTCAGTGTGTGTTAGAGGTACAGTGTGTGGATAAGAGGGGCAGCGTGTGTGAGGCGTACAGTGTGTGTGTATGGGGGGGCAGGGTGAGTGTATGGGAGGCAGTATGTGTGTGAGGGATACAGAGTGTGTGTGTGTATAGGGATAAGTGTGTATATGAGGCAGTGTGTGTGTGTATAGGGGGCAGTGTGTGTGTATAGGAGGGAAGGGTAGATTAATAAACATATATATTTTTTCTTAAAAAAAAAAAAAAAGAATAATTTTGATATCCTCCCTCTCTGCTTACCTTTGCCTAGAGGGGGGGCATTTCCTGCAATCCCTGGTGGTCCGGTGGAGTTCACTCTCGCAGGATTTGGAGTGTTACCATGGTAACCGCGGCAATGCTTCAAGCTTGCGAGAGGAGAACCCGGTGGAGCTTCAGGTTAGAGCTAACCCAGGTCCTCTCTCCCTCCCCTGCCAGCTGCAGCATTACAGAGCTAGCTGGCCGATGAGGGAGATCTCTGAAAATATATTGCGAAACCCCCGTGTGCCCGTTGTGTACCCCAGGGCACTGTGGCAGGCAGTTTGGGAACTGCTGTTCTAAGGTAATTGGATTTGAATTGCCAAAACCTATGTTTTCCATGTAAAATATAGGATTCAATATTTAAACCAATATTATTCTGCTTCCAATAAACATTTAACTGAAAAACTACTAATGCATATGAACATGGGAGGAAAGCAAGGCAATGATCACTGTCAACAGGAAAGCTGGAGCCTTTTCAAAGCCCAGGGATCTCCCTTTCTTACACATTACTAATTCTGAGATGAATTACCAAGGATTAATCTGATCATTCAAAACTGGTGATGTAAATAGTGATGCACACAGCTCACTGGTTAGTTTGTGCCCACATCAAGGGGAGGATTGGCTATGGCAAAAAAAAACCAAAGTGATTTAACTCTTATATAGCAGAGTATTGAGCAGTGAGCCTACAGTTGAATGATATACACACCAAAACAGCTTTATAGAGCACTCCAAGCACCATGACCACTACAGCTCCAAGTATTATAACTACTGCTGTACCACTTTGGCACTTTGTGACAACTAATGTAGCCTGTACGCTGATGGTTTAACATGCTTTTTCAAACTTATCACAAGTAGGGGTATAACGGCAATATACTCTCCATGCTTCCAGAAGCAATGTACCACAATGATCGGATTCCAACTCTCATTTCTAACTTGTTGGTGGGCCCAGTACATATACTAAGCTATTACTGGATGTGCAGATCTACTGAACAGTGAGTCTGGCGAAAGTGACCTTGCCACTAGTTTTTGGAGGAGCCTGTTTGCCAGCCTCCTACCCTGTAACTATGGCCCCTGCAACAGACCTGGCTAAATACTTCAAACAGGCTCTGTTCGTTCAATTGGGACTATATGGTTAGTTTACCAAAATAAACACACACACAGAGACCACCCTGGAGCTTGTTAACACCTATTAACAACTTGGAACGTTTCTCACCGCAGTGTTCTAATTGTTCGTCTGGGTGGCCGCAATTCCTATAGACAACCACGAGGTGGCGAAAAAATGCACAAAGATAAGTCCTGCGCCCACTCCCATCACTGGGTGGCAGCAATGACTAAAGTACATCAGCCCCAATATATAGTAAAAACCAAAGAAAAACAAGTTACCTGCGCTCTCTCCTTAATCCCTATGTATTTTTAAACAAATGGAGGTTTTTTTAGTTACCTCCAATGGCTATGAGAGGAAAAGCCCACCTGCCAACATCAAGGCTGACACCCCCAGGTGGGTCCTAATTAACCATTCACCTTGCTTCCTTGAGCTTCTGGCAAAGATCTCTAATGAGACAGAAAGGGGTATTTTTATATACACCCCTATATATTATTAACCCTTAATAGGGAACACATGGGATGGGCGGCTGCATTGTAACAAGGTTGAGTGATACAAAAAAATGGATACAAATGCAGAAAGATAAGTCCTGCGCTCACTCTCATCACTGGGCGGCAGCAATGACTACAGTATACATCAGCCCCAATATATAGTAAAAACCAAAGAAAAACAAGCTACCTGCGCTCTCTCCTTAATCCCATGAGGTGGCGGCTATCTTGTTTGCATGAACAAGCAGGCAGTGCTGTTTGGGCATGAATCTCATGCAAGTCCTGATTCTCTGGATCTGTTTTGGGCATGGGACTATGCCTGCGGTCGGTCAAATAAATGACTTCCAGGAAATTCCTGAACTGATCTGGGTGATTTTTGGAAATGTTTGTCACCCAAATCAGGGCTATCAAGGGATGCCATGTGTTTTGGGGTACTTTGGGGAGTTTTTAAGGATTTGCTATACAGCTATCACTACTAGATCTTGTAAGAGCTTTACAGCTATACTCTCTTGGAGGAAAGGTTCACCCACTGGAAGCTGGATCCTAGTCCAGGGTTGGTGGAGGACGGCGAGACACCAACCAAGCTGTGGCAGTTCGTGGGATCGACTGTTCTTATGGTGTCCGGTGTGGTGCTTTTGATCCTCAGTGTCAGTTAGGAAGCATTAATTGGTGGAGGTGCCCAGTCGGGGTTCCAGGTGGTCCGTCACAGTGAGCCTCTAGTGTTCACTGCTGGTTAAATTTCTTCAACATTTAATATTATAATTTAGTGCCTAAACCCACTGCCAATGGGTCGTGGCTAGGTGGAGGACACTAGGTGCACCCTTTAGTATTATAATTAGGTCTCCCACCTGATATCATTGGGTGGCATTCAGGGGAAGGACACTAGGTCTTTCCCTTATACTTTAATAACCTCCATCAGCTGACCATAGTTGTGGGCAAAGGGATGGACAGTGATCTGTCCACCACCCATTCTTCATTTTAATGATGCTCATTTAATTTTACAGGTCCCATCCAACAATGTCTGGATTTTGTAGTCTGAATGTCCCGTATGCTGATGGATAGTTTTACCACTTTTGATATGGGGCATTCATACTTTAGTGAAATACTACATAAATCTCGCATTTCATGAGAATAATCCTGATTGTCACAGCCATCTCTATTGGTGGCAGTGGAATTGACAGAGTGCAACGGCGCTTCCATTCGGGCTTGGACTCGGGTGGTCACTAGGTACGCCTCCGTAGGATTGTTGTGTTTGAGCTTGAACGTCAAACAGCCTATGTCGTTTCCCAATAAAACCAAGATCTGTTTTTTTGTCAAGATTTGTCAGTCTTGAGCTTTACCATAAAACAAAGTAGTACGTACTCTGTCTTATAATATCATTCGACTCTGTTGAGATTTCAATGAAATTCAAACACCATCAATGTATGTGTTTCTTAAAGATTCTATAATATTAGAAGGTAGATAGTGTAAATGTGCACAATGGAAGACAGTACATGTATTCACCTATAAGGAATGCACCAGAATTTGTAAAAATATGGACTCTCTTCAAACCAACCAGGTTTGCTAACAAAATACTCATATCCTGTATTCTAATTAATATTATTATTGATATATTTATTAGTGTGAATTAATTAAAATCCACTGAAATATATATATATATGTGTGGATAGTGACTAACATGAAAATTTCAATGCTGTTGCACTGGGTACGTAAAATAACTTGTGATTGCTTTAATTTGGTTGCAGTTATAAGTTTGAAATCCATGAAAAGATACTCAGTTCTTTACTGTCAAACTATACGGATTTAAATGCCATAAAAAGGTACTCATATTTAAGGCTGTTAAAAGGTGTCTAGATGTAATTACCATGAAAAAGTACTCTGCTCAATGCTATTGAAATTAGGATCTGGATTTAAACACTGTTAAAATGAGTTCACACAATTTAAATTGTATGAAATGTAACAGCAGTGCTAATTGTAAGTAGAGGTTCATTGTATTATGGCGTAAACGTACCCAGGCAATATTACTGCAGGAAAAACAATTACTACATTTTAAATCTGTGTAAATGTGACCATTTATAATTTTAGCCTTTGGGCTATTTAGATTTAGTTTAAACTCTATGTTTGAGGTTTTGTCTTTTACCGAATTAGTCTGAGGATGTTCATAAACAAATATTTTATCATAACAATTGTAAGCTCCTACCAGTTACCAACAGGTTTCTTTTGTATCTGGAGACATCATTTGTACCAAATGTATGAGCATTGAATAGGTATATACCCTTTTAAACCAGTTGAAAAAGGAAGTGTCGCTTAGTTTTAATGAGTAAAGGGCAGGTACAGTTAGTTAAGTTTTGGAGTTTCAGAAGTGTACACAGTATTTTTTTCCAATCTATGGAAGGTCAGTATGCTGACTTTATTGATAATACATTCTCATCAATATGGAGTTACATTGGTCATTTCATTGGTATACTACTCTAATAAGTGCAAGATTAGCTCTTACAGTAACCAAGATGCATGCTGTGCCATGCCCACTGAGTGTTCGTATACTTTTAGCTTTGTATTTGGTGTTCCCAATGTTTATCCCCACGATTTTCCCTTGTACTCTGTGTTTCCCCATGTATCTATGTGTAATTGTGATGTATTCATGTGTTTTGCCTGCTCCCCGTTCGGCAGAGCTCATACAAACGGGTTCTGTTCAGCTCCTGAACAGGGACCACCTCGACACCTCATTTAGAATGTCCATGTAAGGAACGCTGGTATCTCCTATACCCGTTCGTTAGTTTACTCCCGAATGGACAGAGCATGATTGATTATAACTCGCCGTTCGGGAAATAAAATAAGCGATTCTCCATACGAAATAACAGCTTCCCAATTAGATTCTCCCAGTAAAGCAGACAGATACCCAAACATCAGCCAAACAAGATGGCCACCATTTTCTCAAACACGTGGCGTTCAGCTATACGAACGGAAGCCACACAGGGAGAGGGCTTAAACGACGGTTCTCTTTTGAAGTTAATGAGCCAGGGAGGTGGTCTGTGTTCGGTAGTTATGGCTACTGAATGAAATAAAATAAACAAAATAACTTTGTGATTTCTTCACACTGCTCCCTTTAGTTCCATGGGTCGGCATACCTGCCTAGACCCTGCTGGGTTGGCTTGGGGATGTTCGAGGAAAGCAAATTAAGAGTCCAGTTCGGTCTGCCACGACAAACCGTCCGCATTGCCGTTTTGTTTGTCTGGCCTGTACTGCATTGTAAAGTTATACGGTTGAAGCGCCAGGCTCCAGCGTAGTAGTCTGGGGTTGTCTCCAGCTACATGGTTTAGCCACACAAGGGGGTTATGGTCTGTCATAAGGGTAAAGGGACGGCCATACAGGTAAGGTTGTAGTTTTTTCAGTGCCCATACTAGGGCTAGGCACTCTTTCTCCATGGTGGCATAACTGACCTCTCTTGGTGAAAGCTTCCGGCTGAGATATGCCACCAGGTGTTCCATTCCGTCGTCCCCCACTTGGCTCAACATGGCTCCCAGCCCAAACATGGAGGCATCTGTGTGCACAAGAAATTGTTTAGTATGGTTTGGGCCTGCTAACACAGGTGCCTCGCTTAATGCAGTTTTAAGTTGCTGAAAGGCGACCGTGCACTCTGGGGTCCAGGTTACTTGTTTAGGCAGGACCTTTTTGGTAAGGTCAGTGAGGGCTTTGCCAGTGCGCTATACTCCTGGACGAACTTGCGGTAGTAGCCGGCTGTCCCTAGAAATGCTAATACCTTTGTTTTGGTACGGGGTTGCCTAAAGCCTCTACCTTAGCGGGCTCCAGCCGCTGTCTACCTGAACCTACTCTGTGGCCGAGGTACTGCATGTCGGCCACGCCGACATGGCATTCGTCAGGCTTCAGTGTGATGCCTGCTATCCGAATTTGCTTCAGTACCCTGTATCCAGATGGTCTCCCCATGTGCGGCTATAGATGACAATATCATCTAGATATGCACATGCAAAGTCCTGAAATCCCTCTAGGAGCCTATCGGTTATTCTCTGAAAGGTAGCCGGGGCATTCTTCATCCCAAAGGGCATAACCTTAAACTGGTATAGCCCGAATGGAGTGACGAAGGCCGACTTGGGGATGGCCGTGGATTCAAGGGGGATTTGCCAATAGCCTTTGCACAAATCCAGGGTAGTCAAGTAATTCCCCACAGCCATACGGTCTAATAGCTTGTCGATTATGGGCATGGGGTAAGTGTCGGTTATAGTGCGGTTGTTAAGCCTCCGGTAGCCTACACAAAATCGCATAGTGCCATCTCACTTAGACGCATAGTGCCGTCAGCACTACCGGAGAAGCCCAGCACTACCGTCACCACTACCAGAGAAGCCCAAGGACTCTGCGAGGGTTCAATAACTCCTAGCTTTAACATATCTCTTATCTCGGTGAGAATATTTTCTCTAACTGCCTCAGGGATACGATAAGGCTGTTGCTGTAGTGGGGTTTCTCCCTGGGTCTCTACTCAGTGTGCCACAGTGGAGGTATAGCCAGGTACAGCGGAGAACATCTCCTGGTATCCCTGGAGCAGTTGAGAGGCTTCGCTCTTCTCTAGGGGGTTAGCTCTTGGCCTAGGCTCACTAGATCAATAGTACATGGGGAGGAGGCGAGTAAGTCGGGGAGAGGGAGCCCCTCGCTGTCCTCAAAGGAGGGGGCGCACACGGCTGCCATGTCTCCGGCTCTCTCAAAATAGGGTTTGAGCATGTTCACATGAAAGGCCTTGGTTATCCTTTCATCCGAACATTAGACCACAATGTAGGTAGTGTCGCTGATGCGATCTACTACCTTAAAGGGTCCCTGCCAAGTCACCTGCAGTTTGTCTTTCTTGGATGGCCTTAAAGCTAATACCTTTTGTCCAGCTTCCAGTATTCTATCTCTGGCGCCTCTATCATACCATCTCTTCTGGTGTCCCTGGGCTGCCTGCAGATTCTCCCGGACAGAGTCAATGAAATCCCGCAGACGGCCCTGGAACTAAAGAACATACTGGAAGATAAGGACTCCCTTATCATCTGTGTTACCCTCCCAGTACTCTCGTATGAGGTCCAGGGGACCCCAGACTTTTCTCTTGAATAGGCGTTCGAAGGGGGAGAACCCGGTGGATGCCTGGTGCACTTCACGGTAGACAAACAGAATATGGGGGAGGCACTTTTCCCAGTTTGGGAGTCTGTGAATGTTTAAATCATCTGCTTCAGGGTGCCATTAAAACGTTCACAGAGTCCATTCGTCTGGGGGTGGTAAGGCGAACTAAATAAGGGTTTCACTCCGCAACTCTGCCACAATTGTTGTGTCAACAAAGTGAACTGGGTCCCTCTATCTGACAGAATCTTTGGGGAACCCGACCCTAGAAAATATCTTGACTAGTGCCTCTGCTACCGTCTCTGCTTCTATGTTAGAGAGTGCTACTGCCTCGGGGTAGCTTGTTTATTAGTCCACGACTGTGAGGATGTACCAAGTCTGCTGAGGGGGCCTATTAGACCGACTGCTACTCTGTGAAAGGGCTCCTCGATAATGGGTAAGGGGTGTAATTTGGCTTTCTGGTGATCTCCCTTTTTACCTGTCCTTTGACAGGTGTCACATATCCTGCAATAGTACTTCAGGTCCTGGGTGACTTTTGGCCAAAAGAATGTCTGGGTTAACCAGTCTCTAGTTTTCTTGACCCCCAGGTGTCCTGTTAACAGGATGTCATGACTGAGCTTTAGCAGCTTATCTAGGAATTTACGGGGTACTACTAGTTGCCTTTTTGTGACCTGGGCTGCCCTGTGGCCTGCTCCTCCGGTCACTCGGTATAATAAGTCCTTATACCACTCAAACTTTTCATGGGTTCTATCACCCCTGAGGGACTTTACTGTGGTCCTCTTGTGGTATATCCTAGAACGGGGAAGGGGTTTCGGCCAGAGGGGGCAAGACAACTCCTACCTGGTTTTCCTCAGAGTGCAACGGCGCTTCCATTCGGGCTTGGGCTCGGGTGGTCACTAGGTACGCCTCCGTAGGATTGTTGTGTTTGAGCTGGAACGTCAAACAGCCTATGTCGTTTCCCAATAAATCCTCGGCTGGCAGTTCCTTCATGAACCCAAGTCTAGATGTACTTTGGCTGTGGGCAGTTTGTGGATGGCGCCCACGGCCACTCGTACGGCTACTGTGCAATTAGTGCGAGCTTGTGCCCGTACTTTGTGAGGTTGAATTAAAGTGAGCGTGGCTCCCGTGTCCCTCATGGCCCATGCATTCATGCCGTCGACTGTAACCCACTGCTGGTGATGATCTCGGTTCTCGCCCTCTGCCTGTACTGGGTTCACCTCGTGCAGGGTGTTCCAGTGTTCCTCACTGGTTTTGCTGTCGTTGGGGCCCTCTTGGTTAAAACAATGTGCTGGTTGTCTTTCCCAGCTTCCTCGGTTTAAACTAGGACAACTTTGTTTGAAATGTCCTGGTTCCTTGCAGTGATGACACAGAGAGGGAGGTCACCGTGGTGGTACTGGACACGGTGCTGGGTTAAATGGCATGGGTCTAGGCGGTGTAGGAGTGGATGGTACCTGGTATGCGGATCTGAAGGCAGGTTGCCCTCCACCTTGTTCTAGTCGTCTGTTATCCTGATGCTCGTCCGCTAGCCTGGCAGCCTCCTCTATGGTTTTGAGTTTTCGGTACCCTGGTTCCCACTATTTACAGGGATCCCAAATGGGACCCGGGACTATCTAGCAAGATATGTTTCAACCCTGTAACCCCTTCCCTTCCCGGAGCGCTGAGCCCCAAATTTGGTTATCTGTGACCCCCTGCCTGGGATTGTGTTGTTCTGAATGGGGACCCCCTGCAGGGATTTGTGCATAAAAGAAGCCAGTTTTCAATAAAGATTGTTCAGAGTGTTTTAAACTCCAGAACTGTGTGTCGCCTGGTTACTGGAGGGAAGGAAGATTTAACCCCTGTGTCTGCTTCCAGGACTGAGTGCATGGAGCTAAGTCCCCTAACCTCGTAAGAGTTAATGATCGTCTGTAGGAAGGGAACTAGCGGAGATAACCGGTCGGGTTACCAGGTGGTCCATTACACATACTCTCTAGTTGCTATGATAGAAAGCATACAAACCGCCTATAGGAAGGTTCTGCTTCCCTCCCCAGTCACTCAATCATTTGTCATAGACTTCTATTCCAACTAAATGCCAATAATCGATGAACATGTATATACCACAGGAGGTACAATGTAAATCTACTGCATTTAACACACAAACACATTTATATTTATATATAATATATATATATATATACAGCTAACATAGCTTATAAACATGTTTGTCATGACTCTAGGGATTCTCTTCCCTAAAAAGCAGTTGGTGATAAAATGCAGAGCAATTAGTCAAATATAGACTTAAAAATATACCAATATTAACAGACAAAATTAAAGAAAATGTATGATTGTAAATGTGGATGACTACTTAATTCAATAAAAGCAGCACACTAAATTGTAATGCATGGTTTTAATACTTAGAAGACAGACATATGGTTATCATGCCATAAATGATGTTTGTGTGGTTTTATTGCCATGAATATAGAGTGCTTTAATTCCATGGAAAGACAAACGCATTTTCAAAGCCATGAAAAATTTTGCTTGAGGGGCACACAGTTCTAATGCCATGAATAAATGTATGTCATTTTATTGCTGAAAAAAAGGTGCAAGCAGTTTTAATGTTATGAAAACATATTAATTGTAGAAATAGTTAAAATTGTATCATGTAGACCACATATTAGTTTTAAAAAAAGTTTATTTTGTAAATATAAACTAGCATTATTTATTTGCAATTTTGCAAAGATTCTGCTCTAAAAATATTTGTTATGACATGATTAAATATTAATAGTTTACTGAAAAAATTTAATAGACACTGTTTTATTAAGAATTTGGTTACATGTCTTGTTTCTGCAGCCTGCATGTTTACAATATTTACATTTTCATATAAAACACTGCTTACGTTTTGTGCCCCAACAGGTCACAGCAATAATGTTATAATAAAATGCTGAAATATCATATTTTCTTCTGATATATGTGACCATATTATTTAGCACACTGGTGACATAACATTGGTTAATCCCCTAAGAAATGTGTATTTTTTGCTCAGTAGTCATCATATATGTCACAAGGAAAGTGTGATGTTGTACAATTTGCTTCTAATTGAACCCTTGGCATGGCAGCAAGATCCCCATGAGTATTATCACTGACATTCTTTTTAAATTTAAATGAAATCTCTACACCTGCAGCCAATTAAATGTTAATTGGTTTTTATTTTAATTTTAATTTTTATTATTTTTTTCCCTTTTAGGTGGCCTAAAATTTAATGACCCTGACACTACATGCTATTTTTTAATTTCGTACTAAGGAAACACAACTGATTCTATGTTTGAAAAAAATCTATAATTTGTTGTCAAATACTTAGCAGAACAGGACCAAAACTTGCTGGGATTAAACTGTAAATTGCATAAAATAATAACGATAAACAATTTTAGGCTTTTTACATCTATTATTTTCCTATATGAATCCAATGATCTGCTCTTTATTTCAGTGGGGAAATTATGGTTTTGGATCCTGCACTGCACATATGGTCATTAATTCAATATTCCTTTTAATAAACATGGAAAAATCTACGTATTGGCAAAGTATAGTCTAGGGGCCATAATTTTAGGCAGAACTGGGACAATCCCGAGTGGCGTCTGTCACCATTTTAATGACAGCAGCGGAAATAGCTGCCACCTGGGATTGCAACACCCATCAATCTTACTGGGACATATATGTCCAAAGATGTACCTAAGCTTTTGGGCACCCAGGTGAGAGTATATACAATGCTTTAGGTAAAATTAAGATAAAATACACTCACAAGGAGAGGGCTGCCATTGAGCTCTTAGATAAGACTCTAAGTGGTAAAATCCCCACTCAAGGATAAATCTGGAGCTGCCCTATTTTGATATTCACAATGTAAACAGCATATAAACAGAATAAAATGAGATATAGTGCTCACTGTTTCAAAGTACTTAAAAAAAATATATAAAATCTACTCACAATGTCAAGAGCATCTTTTGCTCAATGATATCAGCTTGGGTGGTATAATCCCCTCCAAGGATATATGTAGGTAGACGTGGAGGTTCTTTTAGTTTAAAAAATAAAATTCAGGATAAAAAAAATACATAAAAATAAACATAACGGGAGCGGGGCCTGACTCGCAAGCTGGCCAGACGTGTCCCTGTGGGCTCCTGCCTGCACGACCATTAAAACTACTAAATCTGCAAGAAAATAGCGGTAGAAGGCACAGCAGCTGGCACGACAGACATTTCTAACGACAGGGACATGAAAGGTCCCCAAACAACTTGCTCTGGCAAACCAAAAGCAGCTGGCTTACCTTGCGGCCTACCTGGACGGCGGACCCGACAGCTAGGGGAGACGACCGATCTCCTGCTGGGGATCACGCGGTTTGAGGCACCGACACAGACACCCCGTTGCACCCCCCTTTGGCCCGGTGGGGGTTATCCCCGTCCGCACTGGGCAAGCAACAAACCTGAACGACGGTAAAATCCCAGACCGCAAGGTGGAGCAAAAATGGTCGCCATACAGAAGAACTCCCTACAACAGGCAAGCGTAGAGAACCTAGACTGGGTGCAGAGCTTTGAGGCCCGATTCGAACAGCTATGCAGCAATTTCTGGACTCGCATAGCCAGCAAACTCGATATCCCCAATTTACCTGCACGGCTCCACGGCAGGAAGCAGAAATCTATACCTGATACACCGTTCCACCCTCGCCTGTAGCGAGGCACTACAAAGAGAAGACCCGCTGGGAAACCTACAGCAGTGCCCAGAAATGGAAAGCGGAGGCTGGGGCCTCGAACACAGCCACGCCGCCATAAGCCCGGCAGCAGCCTAGCAAGATATAACCTGCACAAGGCAAGGACCAGCACAGAGCCACAACACCACCAAGCCACATGTGGCCCAAGCCTCCATGTGAAGAGGAGCACCGCACACAGCGTACTCACCCCTACAAAACAGCGAGAGTGGGTGGAAGATGGAGGGGACAGATGGCAGCGAGATACGGAACTCACGGCGACCCTGACTACCTCATGAAGAGCAGGCCTGTGCAAGCCGACGCAAGGAGTCAGAGGGACAAGCCTCAAGCTCCCCCACAGGTGGATCTGGTCTGACAGCCACGGGCATAGGTTGAGCCGGCTATATGTGAGGGGACGCTAGTTATATAAATGCCGGAACCCACAGCTTCTTCTCCCCCATAATATTGCTCTTAAGGTGCCATGTATATCATGTATACTTCCAACATACTATGCATAGTCTTGTTTCATTTAGCACGCACACTACCCTCCGACCAACCTAACCGGTTGCATGTTAATTTAGGATCACAAATGTGTGGCTATAAGGCCACTGAAGTGCTCCTTATTGTGTTCACGCTATACTAGACTATACAGTACCCTTCAGTCTAACAATAGGTCAGTAACCTAGCCTGTTCCATAAACGCTCACACTAACATACCTACTGCCACACTATGTAGGACCATATTTTACTGTACAAATGGTGCAGATTCATCTAAGGTCCTGAAGTTCACACTTCATGCCCTATCATTCTCTGACACAACCTGTATTACCCACTTAGTTACTTTTTTTTTTTTAAACGCGCAGGATGCTACTGTCTTATTCTTAAGTATGACCTCTAAGTACCAATGCTGTCAGGAGGCTGCAAGCACATTTGATGTCATACAGATTTTTATCATTTAGACATGTCTGCCTAGCTCAATTGGTTTCTTAAACAAAAATGTGCAAAATTTTCCATGCCACTGTTTAACATATGTTTAACCATAAATGTACGCTGTTGTGGCGTATGAATATGCTTTGTACTCACCTGCACAACAAAAATAAAGAATTTAAAAAAATAAATAAACATAACATTTTAAAGGGAGAAAACAATGTTTACTGTAATATACCACACACAAAAAAAAAAGCAGATTAAAAAGTCTTTCTAGATAATCACAATGCGTTTCACTCAAAGGCTTTCTCAAGTAATAAAACTTCATTTCTGGTGAACAAAGTCTTTGGAGTTATTTTGAATATAGCAATAATGGAGTATACCGTGAATGAGGCAATGGTTGAGAGGATGCTCCAAGAGAGTAGTTGTGACTTATAAACTGGGGTCTGATACCTGTGTTGTAGTGAGTTACAAGGACAATCCATTAGATATTGGGTTTAACTCAAATTTTAGTTTTGTCCATTTTTTATTTTCAGGAACCATTTTTGTTTGGAATTTTCATTTAGATGATCCGTTGTTTAGTAGATAACTTCCTAAATTGGTACCCTTGTTGGATTGCAATATTTCAGGGTACCAAATTAGCAGTTTAGTAGATAGTTCCTTTTAGGTATTCAAATGGAAATCCTACAAGGATTAAGGAGCTATCTACATTCTTCATTTTTTAAATTTGTATCTTTCATACAATTTTACTAATACTAAGTAAAGGTACCTAATATTACTAAATAAGGGAAGGTAATTAGATGAGCCATAATGTAATATGAATACAATCTAAAACATGTATGAAAAATTTAAAAATGTTATTTAATTTTTTTTGAATTTGACAATTTTTATAGATTTTTCCAAGTTTTGTTTGGGTACAGAAAAGAAGGGATGGTTATGTTTGTTCTTCATACATTTCCCAACATAAAACACATTTTATGTCCATGTTGACCTTATGCCATAATTCGTCTGGTGAGAGGTTGTAGTGTGGGTGGTGTTTGGCAATGGTACTAGGTGGGTCATGCTCGGCCAAAATGAGGGTAGGGCCTGAGCAATTCTCTTATGCGTGGCTGTGCCGGGCATCAGGTGGATCTTTGTAGTATCTGGAGGGCTTGATATGTGATACGCATTGTTTCCAGGTGTCCCACGCTTTACACCAGGCTTCTGCATTAGGTTGTGTTCGTCTGGCCATCAATTCATAGTTGCACTTGGTTTCTACTGTATGTATGCATTGAGTGATTGTGTGTAGTTCTGTGTTTTACCAGTGTCTGCTGATTACCGTGAGGGCTGCTATGAGTATATGGTATAGTAGGTATTGTTGCTCCTTTTGCAGTCCTCTCGGGGGCAGCAGAAGAAGGTATGTTTCCGGTTTGAGTGGGATTTGTATACCAGTGCATTGTTGTGTACGGCGTGCAACCTCTTGCCAGTAGGTCTTGAGTTTTGTGCAGTGCCACCAGGTATGCACCTGCACCTCCAGCATGTGTCTGATACATTCGGGTAGCTGTGTTTGAGGCGTGTGGGGACTAGGCACCATCTGTACAGTATTTTGCGTGATAGTTCAACATGCGATGCGCATAGGGTCATTTGTTTTTGAGCTTGGAGTATTTTCCTCCATTGTGCATCTGTTAGCTGGTATGTGAGTTCTCTTTCCCATGTTGTCTTGAATGAGAGAGATTCTATGTTGAATGTGGTGTGTCCAGAGGCATATGTAATGAATATAAGTTTTTTTGGTGGTTTGATTTGTAGGCAAATTTTCTCCACGTCTGTTTGAGGTGCATTTGGCTTTGTGTGGGTTGTTCCTTGCGTTTCAGCTTGATCCAGGAATGGAGCTGGGTATATGAAAATTGAGCTATGGAGGGTAGATGAAACTCTTCTTGTAGACCTCTGAATGGTTTGAGGTGGGAGTCGTGGAGTAGTTGGGATAGTGAGTGTACTCCATGTCTATTCCAGAGTTTGTAGTTGAAATCGGGGATTAGGATTGACATAGCTGCCAGCGGTAACGCTGGGGGGGATTTGTCTCATTAGTCACTGCTTCTTTCTATGGTTGTCCCATAGGGTCAAATTGAGTTTCATTGTGAGTAGCATGTTTCTGCACATGGGTCGTTTATCTCTGGGCAGCCATGCTAGATGTGTGAGTGAGTGCCCTTCTGCGAAACTTTGTTCGATCTTCATCCATGTCAGTGGTTGTGTGTGGTGGAATGCGGAGATTAGGGGGGCTATGTGAGCAGCCCTGTAGTATCCCGTCACGTCGGGCATATCCATGCCACCTTGGTTGAATATTTTGTACAGAGTTGTTTTCGCAACTCTGGGTCTTATGGGTCCCAATATAAAGGACTTGAGGTGTTGCTGTACCTCTGTTCTTTTTTTTTTAAACTTTTTTAAAAAACTTTTTTTACTTTTTAAAACTAGTTTTTAAACTTTTTTTGCTTATTAATTTTTTTAAACTTTCCTAAACTTTATTAAAACTTTTTTTTTTACAGATTTAAAATTTTTATAAACTTTTTGTTTACCGTTAACCCCTAACAGCAGCACTAAACCGTAAATTCCCCAATTTCCCATAACTCCCACAGCTAGCAAAATATATAATTTAAAAATATTTAAATTAATTAATTAAATAAATTGAGGGTTAAAAAAAAAAATCGGATCACTGTATAATACTGTGATCTGCATTTTGATCACTGTAGGTAGTGATCAACTGGCAGGGAAGGAGTTAATTTGTATTAGGGCTGGGTAAAGAGAGGTGGGATTTTTCAAACTTTTACAAAAATTTTATTAAAACTTTTTTTACATTTTTTTAAAAAGAAAATTTTACTTTTTTTTAACGTTAACCCTTAGCTAGCCTAACACCAGATTCCCCAATTCTCCACTAACTTCCACCCACCCCAGCTAGCTAAATATATTATTTTAATATATTTAAATTAATTAATAAAATTGACCTCTGAGGGATACAAAAAATAAATGTTGACCCTCAGGGGTTAAAAAAATACAACAGATCACAGTAAAATGTAGTCCCTGCCAATTGATCACTGTAGTTAATTTTTATTTAAAATGGGTAAAAGGGGGGTGGGATTTTAATCTAACTTTATTTATTTTTTTACAGGGGAAGCAGATCAGCAGTGATCTGTCTCCCTGCACTTCACACAGAGCAGGGAGGCAGATCGTGAGTCCCTGCTGCACATATGCTTGCTTTGACAGCCTGTCAGAGCAATCACTGCTGCAGGGACAGCGCGATCGGGTGGTCTTGGTCTGCCTCTAATAAAGAGGCAGACCGGAGGAGAGTTCACCCCGCAATTGCTGTGATCGCCGTGATCTGGGGTTAACTTTACCGCATGACGGACCTAGTCCGTCATTCGGCGTTAACTGTTTCCCCACCATGACTGACCCAGTCCATCATCCAGTGGGAAGGGGTTAAAACTGGTTTAAGGGGACAATGAAATTGAGCCTAGACCACTTCAATTTGATGAAGTGATCTGAGTGCCTATAGTGATCCTTTAATTACTTGACTTACCTACCTACTAAACCACATTGATTTTAATGTTTCTTTTATATTTGCTATCCAATTTTATGTATGGAAATTTTATGTATGGAAATGGGGTCTACGAGGTTGAGCACCATTGTCGGGTTATCTGTGATTGTAAATTTAAGTGTGTCCTCCTGTCTGATATACATTAATAAAGGAAAGGTGTCACTTAACAAATTCAAAAACACGAGTCCCCTGGCTGAACTATTAATCCCTGTGTTCCAATATATGTCCGGGTAATTAAAATCTCTAATACCAAGAGTGTTACCCAGATGTTCAGCTTTCTCAATTTACTCTATTAGCTGCGCTTCCTTATCATTATCAACATTACATGGTTTGCAGCATGTTCAAACCAATTACTGATTTCCCCTCTTTTTGCCGAAGCAGATATAACCATGCTTTCACATTTTTGCTGTTTACCTCATCACATACCACTTGCTTAATACTGACTTTAATCCCTTAAGGACAAAACTTCTGGAATAAAAGGGAATCATGACATGTCACACATGTCATGTGTCCTTAAGGGGTTATAGGGACACTATAGTCACCAAAATAACTACAGTTTATTGTATTTGTTCTGGTGAGTACAATCATTCCCTTCAGGCTTTTTGCATTAAGCATTTTAATTTCAGAGAAAATGCAGTGTTTACATACAGCTTAGTGATAACTCCACAGAACACTCCTCAGATGGCTAATAGAGGTGATTCCTGTGGTAGTGCTGCACAGTGTGCACTGCCATTCAGAGTCTCTACATGCATTGAGACACTGAACTATCCTCAATAAGGTGCATTAATTTAATTCATTTCTATAAGGAGGGCTGTGTTTGACTTGTGCTGCCTCTGCCCCTGATCTGCCTCCTTGACAGTCTTTGCCAATCCTATGGGGAAGCATTGTGATTGGCTTTTGTTCAACACTTCTGATGATGTCAGCCAAGCAAGCAGATCAGGGGCAGAGACAACAACTGCAGAATTGAATATAAGTAAAATTGTACTATATTTAGGGAGGCAAGGGTGGGCTAGGGGGGCTAGATGGTGGTTCTAACACTATTGGGTCAGGAATACATGTTTATGTTCCTGACCCTATAGAGTTTCTTTAACTCATGATTTACTTTACAAACTTATCTCCCCCACATTTTCTATTTTTTCTATACTTCCTAAATGAAATGTAACCATTTAGGTTAACTGCAGAGTCATGAGTTTAGTCACACCATGCCTATTGTGTCATATTGTTTAGTGTATGCTCTTGCATGTAGTTCCTCAATTTAGTTATTTATGCTGCTTACATTAGGAATAATGCATTTAATATTGTCATGAGCCATTTTTACTTTATGTAAGTTTTTATTACATACCTCCTCTGTTTGGATATTACTCCTCCCCACATTTCTATCTCCCCGCCCCCCTTGTCCTTTTGCTAAATCCCATTTCCTTTTAGCTCTGTTTTCAATTTAGAATTATGTGTTCCACCCCTAACACTAGTTTAAAATCTCTTCCTATCTGCTAGCCAACCTGTTCTCCACACAGTAGATTATCCTCCTTTTAGTTGCAATCCATCATGACTATAGAGATTATATCCAAATGAAAAATGAGTCCAGTGCTATAAAAAGTCCAAACCCTCCTTCCTGCATTTCAACTTCAGTCACATATTAACCTCCATAATCTCCCAATGCCTATCCACTAAAAATCCAACTTGAAAGGTTCTTTTCTTCAGTTTCAAAATTATCTGAACTTGTTCATTAGGACCTAACATCTTCATCTGACTTCGTCATTGGTACTTATATGGACATAGTTACGCAGTTACATAGCTGAAAAGAGACTTGCATCCATCAAGTTCAGCCTTCAACACATATATTTTTGCTGTTGATCCAAAAGAAGGTAAAAAAACCTATCTGAAGCACTTCCAATTTTGCAGCAAACTAGGACAAAATTCCTTCCTGACCCCAAAATAGCAGTCAGATGTCTTCTTGGATCAAGCAGCTATTACCGAAACTAATTAGAAATGATGTCCCTGTATGTTATGCTTTTGCAAGTATTTATCCAATTGCAGTTTAAACATCTGAATGGACTCTGATAAAACTGCCTCTTCAGGCAGAGAATTCCATATCATTATTGCTCTTACTGTAAAAAACAACAACTTTTCTTTGCCTTAGATTAAATCTCCTTTTTTCCAGCCTAAATGTCCTATGTATAGCCCTGTTTATGAATAGATTTCCAGATAATGTACTGGCCCCAAATATATTTGTATAATATTATCATATCCACTCTCATGTTTCCAAACTAAAGAGATTTCAATTTTTTAACCTTTCTTCGTAACTTAAATGTTCCATTCCTTTTATCAATTTTGTAGCTTGTCTCTGCACTTTTTCTAGTGCCATGATATCCTTCTTTAGAACAGGTGCCCAAAATTGCACAGCATATTCAAGGTGTGGTCTTACCAGCGATTTAAAGAGGCAAAACTATATTTTCATCCTGAGAATTTATGCCCATATTTATACATGACAAAACCTTACTGGCCTTAGCAACTGCAGATTGACATTGCATATTGCTGCCTAATTTGTTGTCTATAACAATTCCCAAATCCTTTTCGTGTGTGGTTATCACTAATTCACTACCATTTAGGGTGTAAGTTGCTTGTGCATTATTGATCCAACCCATACTATAGGGACTGACCCACCAGCTGCTTGAAGAACAGCTACAACATACGTAAGCAAGTACATCTGCTACGCTTACCAAAATCTGGAATAGCTAAACCTTTCCTCTCTCCCCTTCTTGCTATCATGTGTTACTGTCACACAAATCCCTGACTGTTCCCCAATTGTCTTCTCTCCTCCCACTCCAATAGATGTCTGTACTAAACTCTGCTCAGTGAGTACCAGACCACTTTCAAGATTGTCAGTTTGCCCCATTTTTGCAGTTAGCTTCTCTAGATCTCCAGTCTAAGCTTTCAAAGAAGCTACTTGTTCACACTTCCCACTGAGGTGTGGACCATTCAAACATGTTGCAAGATGAGCAAAAAGTCAGACCTGCAAGCTTGCTACCACTTATTTCCCCCAACACGACCAATGCAACAAAAAAGCGCAAAAAGCGAAACAGAAATTACCTGGCTTATTTGAACTCCTTATGTGTTTGAACTCCTATTTTGTAGCTCCTACTTAAAAATAGCCTACTGTACAATAAACAACATCCATCAATTCCAAAAGAGCAAATTTATTTATTTACTTAAGTTTTTTTTGTAACTATGCAAAAACTACACAGGAGAAAAGTAAGAGACAACTCTCTCAACTAACCCAGAAGTTGTACACAGGGGGAAAAAAAGAGAAATACATACTTTTACCACTTTTGAAGTTAACTGAAAATGCAAATCACTCTTAAAGCGGCACTGTCATGGCCGAATCCCATTTTTTTTAACCCCCCCTCCCGACTCCACTACATCTAACTGACCCCCTACTAACCCCTTAAATGCCCCTAAGCCCCCATATTACCTATTTTTTATTCTTTATTTTCTGCCCCGATCTATATTCAGGGCACCACCATCTTTGTGTGGGTAGATGAAGTCCCTGTGGGACACGTCATCTGCCCACAGTAGATAGCACTGTGAGATTCCCGCACATGCCCAGTGAAACACAAATGAATAGCATTGTCAGACGAACAAACAAACACTGTGTATCAATGTTTGTTTGTTAATTCAGTTTATTACAAGGAGCGTGCAGCTCTCTCCTTGTAATATGTAAAAATAGAAGCGGCTCCCCGCCACTTCCTAAGCCCCCCATGTCCTCCCTCACTCTATGGGGGTCAATATGACCCCCATAACAGCATAAGGGAGATTAAAATGTCCCCAATGCTCCTACTCGCTATACTGCGAGTAGGGGCATGTCTACTGTGGCTGCTCACTGTAAAAAAAAAAAAATCTACTATCCCCTGTGCGGTGGGTGGGGGCCCTAAATAACAATAAGGGGGGCCCTAAATAACAATGAGGGGTGGGTTTGGGCCATAAAGATAATGAGAGGGGAGGACCTACTGTCCTCCCCACACCGGCCCCCACCCCTGTGCGGTGGGTGGGGGCCATAAATTACAATGGGGGAACTTACTGTCCTCCCCCCCTAGCCCCCACCCTTGAGCGGTGGGCGGGGGCCATAAAGATAATGAGGGGGGGGGGAACCTACTGTCCTTCCCCCTGGCTCCCACCAATCAAACACTCTTATTGGTGGGCTTGGAATCTCACCAATCAGAGTGCTCTTTGTCATTTTACACAGCGTGGGAAAATTCCAAAAAACTTTCCCACGCTGTATAATATGACACAAAGCACTCTGATTGGATGGATTTCAAGCAGTATGTCCCCCCCCCGATTGTCCATTATAACCCCCACCCACCTTCCAGGGTTTTTTTTTAATTTTTTACAGTGAGCAGCCACTGGCTGCTCACTGTTTAATAGACATGCCCCTACGGTATAGCGAGTAGGGGCAGATCATTTACTAATACTAAGTAATCTTTACATAGTATTAGTAAATGTGGCTGAAAGACCAATTTAGGTCTTTCAGCCTTTTGGTAGATAACTCCCTAATACCGTGGGAATTAGGGAGTTATCTGCTAAGCGGCTGCAAGATGAAAATTGAATCGGAATTTAATTCATTCTAATAAAATTCCGATATGAATAAAGTGCCGAATTGAGTTCTAAAAGAAACGAACATACTGTTCTCATTCAGTTAGAATGCAATTCGGCAGTTTTGTCTAAAATGACAGGAAAGGAAAAGGTAAGAATTATGGGAAAATTGCTCTGACCAGCTGAAATGAAGCACACTTTACTCCTCCGCTGGTCAAAGTTGGTCAAGCAGAGGAAACCTCCACAAGGCAAAGAGTCCCTACTTTGTCTTATGGTTTTAAAGAAGACAGGAAGAAAAGAAGAACAGATCCTGAGAGAGGGGGAGAAGAGGAAGACATTGAGGAAAGGTAAGTTCGGCATGACAGTGCCGCTTTAACATTTCACAGAATTCCAAGAAAAACTCCTATTTTTTTTTTTTAACTCCTACCTATCATCCTGCCTCAGCTTGTCGTCACACTTCCTGGAAATGATGACAAGGTTGCAAGTGCACATATAAAGACTAGCTTTGCGCACTGCCATGATTTTTTTTTTTCTGGGATTAAAATAATGATGATACATTCCTGTTTTTCCTACACATTCTTCTGAATAAAGCAACTCTGCTATTTGCACAAGAATAGAAACAAATAGCAAATAACAGAAATCGAATTAGTTTAACAACGTCATGTCATACTGAATGAGCTTTAATGCCTGACACTTTTGTTGATGGACATTAATTAGGCCATTAGGCATCTTTGTTTGTTTGTAGTGCATTATCACATTAAAAGAATTGGAGCACAGGGTGATGGTTTTACTAACAATTTATCAGATAGTTAAAGTACCGATGATTAGCCTATTCCAAGAAGAGCTGAGATGGTTTCAATATATATATTTTTCTTCTGCATGCTGTGGGGAAGTCCATGGCTTGTTACAGACAGAGGAATCCAGACATTGCTTGTCTAGACAAATTTAGCAGATCACATAGCCCTACAGTAGAATATATAAGGCTCATAATATATATTCTCGTACAGATACATTGTTTCTCCTCACATCAAGTCAGGTTACAAGAGTGTACATTATTTTTTGCAGGCCTGTGGTTGCTCACTGTAAAAAAAAAATAAAAAATAAAAAATATTGGCTCCCACCACTAAACGATGGTAAAATAAGGGGGGAGACCTATTGTCCCCCCCCGGCCCCCACCCCTGCGCGGCGGGTGGGGGCCATAATGATAATGAGGTGGGGGACCTACTGACTACCCCCGGCCCCCACCCCTGGGCGGCGGGTGGGGGCCATAATGATAATGAGGTGGGGGACCTACTGCCCCCTCCCGGCCCCCACCCCTGGGCGGCGGGTGTGGGCCATAATGATAATGAGGGGGGGACCTACTGTCCACCACCCCTCAAGCCCCCAACCCTGAGCGGCGGGTGGGGGCCATAAAGATAATGAGGGGGGGACCTACTGTCCTGCCCCCCCACCCCAGGGTGGTGGGTGGGGGACAAATGATAATGAGGGGGGACACCTACTGTCCAACCTCCCTCCAGCCCCCACCCCTGGGCGGCAGATGGGGGCCATAAAGATAATGAGGGGAGGACCTCCTGCCTCCCCCCCATGCCCCTACCCCTGGGTGGCGGGTGGGGGCCCTAAGTCAATTTCCCCCCCCAAGTTGACTAGGGGTCCCCAAGCCCCTAGTCACCCACCCCCCCACCCAAATAAAAAGTCCCTACCTACCCCCCTCACCCTAAAAAATGGTGAGGAGGGAATAAAATAACTAACCTGTAAAATAAAATTAAACTTACCATTCAACGTTTTTCTCAAATCTTCATTTTTCAGCCCCAAAAAAGGCCAAATAAAAAACCATCATAACCGTCGAACTTAAAATAAAATAAAAATCCAGAGCGCAAAAAAAAAAACCTGCCGAAAAAGAAAAAACCTGAGCGCAAAAAAATAATCCATCTTCCCCCATGGAGGGCTCCGCGCAGACTGAGCTCCGCAGGGCGGGGGAAGGCTTATAAAGCCTTGCCCTGCCCGGCAATTAGGCTAAGAACACTCTGATTGGTGGGTTTAAGCCAATCAGAGTGCTCTTTGTCACACTTTGCTCCTCAGCTGGTCAGAGCTAGTCAAGCGGAGGAATCCTCCATAAGGAAAAGAGTCCCTACCTTGTCTTATGATTTTAAAGAAAACTAAAGAAGACAGGAGGAAAAGAAGAACAGATCCTGAGAGAGGGGGAGAACAGGAAGAGATTGAGGGAAGGTAAGTTCGGCATGACAGTGCCGCTTTAATGGAATTTATGACCTGAGTTACTTGATTCTGGAGCTTGCCAGCTCCAGCTTTTCTTTTCTAATTAGCTCTATAATAAGCTTGGTTTATTTAAGCTGCATGTAGTACATGTTCACATAGTTATTTTATGTTTTTCATTAGCTCAAATTCATGATTACTTTTTTGAGTATGTTTACAAATTCAATCCCTTTTAGTCCTTCTCTCTCAGTTGGAGCAATGGGGGATTTAATTCATGTCTATGTATTAACTAGAGTTAAGCACATTTGCCCTCAAAAAGGGGATGGGACATTGTCTGAAATTGAATAGAACCAAACTTGATTTGCCTCCAATAATTCAGAAGTAATATGTGGTAACTCAGATACCTTGCCTTGGATATTGATGACCTGGCACCAACTTGAACTGTTAAACCTCTCACCCCCCTTGCTTATTTGGATACCATTGATAGTATGCGCAACTCTAAACATACCTTCTATAGCTTAAATGTATTTTGTCATTCACAAGTAAGTTATGCTTTCAGTTTTGCTACTCTGGCCTTATTTTTTTTAAATCACTTTGAATCCATTTTGAATACTCACTTTAGTAAGTAGCTTTAAATTTTTGTATTTCATCTGTTACAAGTTACTATAACAGTTATACTAAACACTGATACTATCCAGCTAGGATAAATTACTCTACCTAAAAGATTTACCTGCCTTAACCCTCCCACTTCCATTTTTTTGCACCTACATTATCCTGATCATAACTAGCAAAGTTATTTCCCAATTATTGTTACCTCAAATTTTCTCATATCTCTGCAGTTCCAATACTATAAGATGTTATTAAGCTCAATATAGCCTAATGCAGCGGTTACAAAACTGTGTGCTGTGGCGTCCCAGTTTCCCCGGTGCTATGATTATAGCACCGGGGAAACATTACTAATGAATATGGTCTTGGTCCTGCAATGTTGGCTGGCCGGTAGGAATTGACAGCAGGGAGACAGTGCGGGAGGAGGCAGCCGCAGCATGACGGGAGAGGAGCACGAAGAGCTCCAGACCCCTCACTCCCACCAGCAGCAGGACTCCAAGCCACCATCCTGGCACATAAGGTAAGCTAACAGGAGGGTTGCTGGAAATATTTTTTTTAAAAGTGTGTGTATTTGTATTAGTGTCGATGTGTATGAGTGTGTGTATGTGTGTATGTATGTGTATGAGTGTGTGTATGTGTGTTTGTGAGTATGAGGTTATGTGTATGAGTGTGAGTATGTATGTGTGTGAGTGAGCAGGGTGTTTGTGAGTGAGTGAGTGTGTGTATATATATGTCAGTGTGCTTCTGTGTCTGAGCACATATCTGTGTATGTGCATCTGTCTGTCAGGGTGTGTGTTTTTATGTGTGTATCTGTGTCATGGTGTGGGCATGTATCAATGTTTGTGTGTTTCAGGGTGCATGTGTGTATATGTCGGTGTGTATCTATGTGTGTGTATCTATATGCGTGTCAGTGTCTATATAAATTTGTGTGCATGTGTCAGTGTATTTATATGCATCTCTGTGTTAATGTGCATACATATCTGTGTAAGTATGTATGTATGTATGTGGTAGTGTATGTGCATACATCCAAACAGTCAAACACCAGCTCAACATACAAGCACACTTCTGCAGTCTAACACAAATATTACATACAAACACACCCCTGCATTCAAACTCAAAAAAATATATACAAACACAAATACTTCACACAAATGTACATCTGCATTTAAAAGTGAACATTACATTCAGGCACACCCCTGCAATCAATCACAAACATTACATACAAACACACCCCTGTAGTAAAACACAATAACACAAGCTCCCATTCAAACACCTACACTGTACATTACAATATAGCACCAGCAAATGCTGCAGCGCTGTACTGATATACAACCTAGAAATTTTGACTTGGGGTGCCTTGGAAACATACTGAAATATTAAGGGTACCTTGAACCTAAAAAGTTTGGGAACAACTGACCTAATGCATACATCACCCATCTGCCCATGTTTGGTGGGAGATACCAGGCAGTGGCTTTGTATCTGCTGTTATTTATTCAAACCATTCCTCATAATAATATGCCTGCAGAGGACCTGAAAGACATAATTGCATTGTTTCTGTCTTATCAGCTCTAGTTCACCATATTGTTATCAGATGTGATATGAATTAGAATGGGGGAAGCAAATGGCACTTTTGAATAATCTTGGACAGGCTGGGACAAACATACAGGACCAGATTCACAATAAGGCTACCTTTGGCACGTAGCTAGTTCCCTGGGCAAAGTAAGATCCCAGTTAGGGTACGATTATTCAATGTTTCAGTAGTTGTTCAATTTGGGCCCCTACCTGCATCTTTCTGCTTCAGCATGCTAATGACAGAAAGTGCTCTAAATGAGAATTTAGAGTGTGGGAAGACCTTTGTAAAGGTTTGTCTGGAAAGCTCAGCCCATGAGTTTGGAGGATTATGGGATTTACCCCCATATTTTTTAATTAGCCCCCAATGGCACACATAGTAAATACTCCCTGGGTTATTTTTGTAGCACCTCCACCTGCTGGCTATTTAATATTGTCTCCAACCAATTTCTGGCCCCACCAAGTGACAGTTCCTCCACGTATTTTGCTAGTTCTGGTTGCTCACTGTAAACTCACATAGGTGCATTTCATACCATTTTGGTTCATCCAAATTGCATTCCCTGAATGATTACATGGATGAATTTTGTCTAAACCAAAATGTCACATGGACAAAACACAATTAGCCTGAACCATTTTTTTCTTCAGATGAGTCAATTTTGAAAAAACACCCAAGACTACTTTCTTTCCACCTCTACCCATACAATTATTTCAGTTTGTCTCAAATTATATTTCTTCTAATATGTTTTAAAGTGATCTGTTCAGTAGAAAGGGTGTGCTTAAATTTCACAGTTCTCTTTTGGCTTAAAATATGAAACACAGAATAGATACTTTACCGATGTCTAGTTCCAAACTGAGGTTTTTGCTCTTTCTCTCCCTCTTGATTCATAATTCAGCAATGGATTGTAAAATCAATAGGTTACTTCTTGGAAGAAGATGGTACTCAAGAACAATCTTTAAAGGCTTACTCCAAGCACAATGACCACATTAGTGAATTGAAGTGGTCATGGTGCCTGGAGTCTGTACGTGCATTGTTTCACTATGCATTATGCATTATGACGCTGCTGGATATGTAACTTCACCTATGGCTGCATCATTAGGGTGTCATCAGTCAGCCAGAAATTATTGTTTTGTGCTGGCTAATGTCATTTCTGTCCAAATTTCCATGTGCACAATCTAATCTATTGGCTGTGAGTAGTCAGGTAACCATTGTAAAATGGTTTGCCTGGAGGAAACCTTTAAGAATATGTTGCTATATCTCTACATATAAATGAGTTACACCATTTTTTGTCAGGCTTCTGCAATGCATCAAATACTTTAACTACATAGCCATTAAAAAAGTCCTGAACTCTGTGTTGTCTGGGTAGATGGGGGTAGGACGGGAAGGGCGGTCTATGCCCTTCCCTGAATTTCCCTACTACCTTGGCATATGTGTGGCGAAGTGTGTGCGATTCCCACCCCCCTCTCTCTTTCTTCTCCTCCTCCCTTCATCTTTCTTCTCTCCCTTTATCCTCTCTCTTTACGTCACTCTTCCCTACCTGGTCCCATACTCCATACTCTCACCCGCACCCAAAAACCAAACATTGGTGATACTGACGATACACCACACTTAACACATACACCACCAAATATCGGATCACACCTTTTCCATTTCAAGCTATTCAAGAACAAACGCCTGACACAGGAGTCCCAAATGGATATTTCTATACTTACCAATATTTACCTTTTTCAATGAATGATACTATCACTCTGCTGTTAACTACGATTGTTTAATACAGGCATGTTCTTTTATTCTTGCATGTCTTATGTTTGCATTTAATGTCATATATTCACATCCTTGCTTGTGAATGTACGCAAATCGCTATGAATAACACTTATTGAATAAAAAAGTCCTGATGAGAACTGAAACATTGAACAAGTCTTACCAAATCAAGGACAGTAATTACTTTATACCAAGGATCCAGGAGTGACATCCTTCTTTGGAAAAAAAAAATACTTAAGGTGTATTAAAATAATTTAAGAGATTTGTGTCACTTTATTAGCATGTTTATTTATCTAGGAAATTATTCAAATGCATAAATGAATACAAAATAATATTAAAGTCATTTAAAATAATAAAGGCATCATACTGTGTGATATAAAAGAAAGACTAAAGGGAAACAGAATAAAACAATTTAGCAAAGTGAGCACTAAGGCTGAATTAATTTTAATTACTTTGAAATGTTGATGCATAATTTATTCCAATTAGTCAAAATTTTAATAGAAATTAGAATAAATACATTGGTGTGAAATAAATGGTAAGGATTAGGAGAAAGCCAAGTCCTAAATAAGTCAAAGATTGATTGGGCCATTTAGAAGAAGATTTTAATTTTCTTTGAGTTTGAGAAAATGTTTTATTTATTAATTTTAGTATAGGGTTATGCAAAAGTAAATATCCATTTCCAAAACAAAACCATAAAAACACAACATAAATTAAAAAGCAACATTAAATTGTTTTCCATGTATATACTTGCAACACCCGGTAATTATTGTTTTTCTTTCTATTAAAAGAACAAGATGGATGTCAAAAAGGACTAGAATAGTATATTTAAAAATTGAAAATGAATTACTATTTTTAGTATTAATAGTACATTGTAGATTTAAATATATTTATATTGATATAAAAAACTGAAGTAATGGATATAAGTAAGCTGACCTTAAAATACAGCAGGGCAAAATCATTTGACAGTTTCAACCTTTTGGCAGGAAAATAACCCACAAAAATGAGAAAATCATAAAACTGTAAATTGTAGCACATAATAAAGACGTCTATTGCTCAACTACTGGAATATACTAATGGTTTTCTTAACATTAAATATCCACATTCTCTAACATTGGAAAGACAAATAATATAATTTAGTCTTAGAGAAACATTATATTAATAAATCAAGCAAGTATTCAATTTCTGACAACATATGGTTTGTTTTTATCATGTTTTACAAATAATCAGAACATTTTGATTTCAAGAAAAATACATGTAAATAAAGGTGTCATTTATATTATGTCATTTGTAGTCTGTGCAGTTTTCATAGTATGAACAGGCTGACTTATATATGGTAATGCAAGTCCTACGATGCACTTTTTAAACGCATGAAATATTAAACCATAGACCTATAGATTTCTTATAGTCCTTTAATATTTGTTTATCTTATGATTATGTTTACATCAGTTCCTGACGCTGCAATGTAGGTCGCGACACGTCAGTTCTATTTGTCCCTTACCACTAAAATTCCCTATCATAACCATCTACATTACATTTTTTTCTTGCTCTTTTTTTTTGGTTTCATTTGTAATGTGGGTGAGAAGTTATTCCCACATGAGAGTGTCAGAGCTGCTATTCACTTTCCATAATTATTAACTGTTTTTTATGAACATACTTCTCTTTAAGAGTATTATTTGTCAATTGTCTAAATTACCTGAGAGCAGTAGATTTCAGGCGAATATGCAAACCAAAACAAAGCAAAGCAAAGCTATAATAGATGTTTATAAACATACTATAAACTTGATCAGATTGTATTGCTGGGCATGCCTCTCAGCTAGGGGAATTTCTCCAGCCTCCCCCTCCTCTTACCCACCCACTAATCAAGCCTGTGAATCTGCATGTGTGTCAGTGTGTGTATCTGTGTATCTGCAGTGTGTGTGTGTGTGTATCTGTGTTTGTGTGTATCTGTGTCCCGTGTATATGTGTATCGTGGTGTGCATGTGCACCTGTGTGTGTGTGTGTCACAATGTATGTGTATGGCAATGTATGTGAATATGTGCATACATCTCAGCATTCAAACGCCAACACTACATACAAATACATCCCCTGCCTGCAAACTTCAACAATACATAAAAATACACTCCTGCATTGAAACGTTAACACACCAACACACCAGAACAGTGTTCTAATGACAGAAACTCAAAATCATTTTGTAAGAGCAGCAAGCTACTCACTCTTTATATACTGACAGCAGAGAGAGAGAAACACCTGAGCCTGCTTTGCATGAACCATACATATTAGACTCAGACTTTTTTAACAGCTGTCAGGATGTTGCAAGGCGAAGAGATCTTCCAACTGCACATATGTAGCTTGCCCAATGAAATTTTCCAGCACTACTAAGAATATGACACTTTTTGGTTAAATCAGTGTACCAGTATAGGAAGAAGAAGTATGTAAATATGAAAACAAACAAACCTACATATTTATCTGCTTTTTTTTCAGCCTGCAGGGTGAGGCAACTGTCTCATTCAAAGCTAAAGCTTTTGAGTGAGACAGTTGTCTCAATGTGATGCTTCCCTTTAACTTACCCCAGGCATGCAAACCATATCCACGGATTTAGGGATTAGTATTAGGGCCATCTTTAATGCAGGGCAAACGGGTCAGTTAAGGAGTCCCACTGGGTGGCCCATGCACTTAGTGGGTAGCCCATGAACTTAGGGTCACTCTATGGGATTGTATCTGCAGTGGCTCGATCTGACTCTATGGCCCTTTAACAGCAGGCCCGGGCCTCTTGCTTTTCGCCTGTGCTGAAAACACAGAGAAAACACAGAGCCACGCAGAGGAGGAGGAGATGGCAGTGAGGAGGGGGGCTGGGGAGCCAGACCCTTACTCCCACCAACCTCAGGACCCCAGGGTAGTCACCCACCAGCTAAAGGTAAGAAACTGGAGAGTGGGTTTACAAATGTAAATTTTGCATCTATGTCAGTTTGTCTGTGTTTGTGTCAGTATGTCTGTGTTTGTGTCAGTATGTCTGTATGTGTGTCAGTTTGTCTGTGTGTGTTTGTGTTTGTCAGTCAGTATGTGTGTGTCAGTATGTGTGTCAGTATATCTGCGCGTGTGTCAGTATGTCTGTGTGTGTCAGTATACCCATCTGTATGCATGTCAGTATGTCTGGGTTTGTATTTGTATGTTTGTCTGTGTTTCAGTATGTCTGTGTGTGTGTCAGTATGTCTGCATGTATGTGTATGTGTGTGTCATTATGTCCATCTGTGTGCGTGTCAGTATGTCTGTGTTTGTATCAGTATGTTTGTCAGTGTCAGTATGTCTGTCAGTGTGTGTGTGTCAGTCAGTGTGTGTGTCAGTATGTATGTGTATGTATCAGTATGTCTATCAGTGTATGTGTCTGTGTGTGTGTCTTTGTGAATGCCAGTATGTCTGTCTGTGTGCGTGTCAGTATGTCTGTGTTTGTATCAGTATGTCTGTGTTTGTATCAGTATGTTTGTCTGTGTCAGTATGTCTGTCAGAGTGTATGTGTCAGTCAGTGTGTGTGTCAGTATGTCTGTGTATGTATCAGTATGTCTATCAGTGTATGTTTCTGTGTGCATGTGCCTGTGTGAATGCCAGTATGTCTGTCTGTGTGCGTGTCAGTATGCCTGTGTGTTTCAGTCAGTATGTGTGTGTGCCCATATGTCTGTCAGTGTGTTTGTCAGTCAGTATGTGTGTGTGTCTGTATGTCTGTCAGTGTGTGTGTGTGTGTCAGTATGTCTGTCAGTGTATGTGTACTTGTCTGTGTGTGTGTCAGTATGTCTGTCAGTGTATGTGTCTGTGTGTGTCAGTATGTCTGTCAGTGTGTGTCAGTGTATGTATCAGAATGTCTGTCCGTATATCTGTAAATGTATGTATCTGTGTGTGTCAGTATGTATGTCAGTGTATGTGTCTGTTTGTCAATATATCTGACAGTATATGAGTGTCTGTATGTGTGTGTATCAGTATGTTGTCATTGTGTGTATTGGTATGTTGTCAGTGTGTGTATCTGTAAGTTGTCTGCATTCAAAAACCAACAGTACACACAAATGCATGCTTGCATTAAACACCAGCACCGCATTCAAATGCCAACACCACATACAAACACACCCCTACATTCAGAAAAACATTGTCCATGCAAAAACATGCATACATTCAAACACACAAACACTGCTCAGTGCCACATACAACCCTGCAAGCATGGGAAATGGTAGAGCCACAGCTGCCCACGCAGTTTGAGTTGCACTACAGATAGGGATCTACCTTTTGGCCCCCATTTTGGCCCCAAAACATATTTTACCAGGGACATTTCTACTTTAGTTCCACCACTGCGTTGGGGTGGAGGGCACGCTTTAGCAACAGGAGTGGCTTAGATAGCCAAATCAACTATGTGTATGTGCCCACATACTTGTGTCATGTAGAATAATGGCAAAAAAATTATTCTTTTTTTTCCTTCAGTCCAGCAGGGAAAATAGGGGCTGAAAGCATTTATGGGGCATTGACAACCAGTCTGTGTTTACAGACAGGCAGATAATAAATGGCAAATGCAGATTTGGATTCAGTACAATTTGTAGTACTGATAGCAAATTGAAATACTGATCATAATTATGAATAGGAGACAGATCAATGACTGGCAATTCAGTTTGCAATTGGTAATACAGTTAATATGGATCTCAATCTGCATTTACCATTCATCGTAAGAAAGGGAAGGGTAATATCATAAGCCAATCTAATTGGATTCTGAATCCCCTTTGGCACAAAAATAAAAAGGAGATTTCATTCAATAATATTGCTTTGCAGATACTCTTGATTTCTATGAATACATTGAATGGGGTGAGGAAAGCAATGTCGGCTATAAAACAGCCATTGAAAGGTTAATGAGAGTTGTGCAAAATAGGCCCTTCATAGCATCATATCATTATCCTCAAATTTTAACATGTGATTGAGGTGTAGAAATTGACTCATTGTATCCAAATACATATGACTAACATAGGCAATTAAACAAGAGTTTACATAATATTTTTAAAAATAAAGAAAAATTAAAATGACAGTCATATGTTTTATAAATGTTAAATATCTCCCTAAACTGTCCTGTCCCTTGCCTGCAGACTAATATTCTCCCAGTGTCTCAACCCAGCCACTGCATTCATTATACTGTATGTACAGTATATTTGAGGACAATCATACATATTGTGTGAAAGAGGGAGTTTCATAGGGGACAGTGCTATGTTATCTATTTTTTAACTAAATGAAAGATATTTGAGCAAGAGAAATGTACAGCAGGAATATGAGGCTGAAAGCCATCATATGAGCTCAAGTTTTTTTGGTGCCTGGAATGTCCCTTTAAATAATGTTATGGTTATGACATAGACTATTTTTATTTTTTAATACCTCATAGCACAACAGTACTTTTGTATACAGTGGCAATCATAAGTTTGGGGTCACTCAGAAATCTCCTTATTTTCCATGAAAATATAACTGAAATCAATTTTATTAGGACATTAGTCATTGACACCGTTAGAAGGTTAGAGATAATACATATTAAGTGAAATAATAATTGTGTTCTTCAAACTTTGTTTTCATCAAAGAATCCTCCTTGTGCAGCAATTACAGCCTTGCAGACCTTTGGCATCCAGTTATTAATTTGTTGATGTAATCTGAAGAGATTTCACCTCATGCATCCTGAAGCAGCTCCCACAAGGTGGATTGGCTTGTTTTGTTTCAGTGTTCCTGCAGGCAGTTGCTCAAGTCTTCTGCCCTTTCTTGCAGGTAAGTACTATGTGTGTTTTCTTTGGTTGGTTTAGCTTGCATTAGGTAGAGAAGGACCTGCCATTCAGAAAAGTAGTATGTTGTGTGTACATTTTCTAAATATTAATTACAGCACTCAGCTGCTTCCACACTTCTGTGAAAACTTCTCTGAAGTCAAACAAATGCAAAGTAACTTTTATACCTTAATACAGAAAAGCGCTATTTGCCGCTATCAACACAACACACACCAATTTGATTCTTAAAGCATTCCTATGAATTAAATACAAAAAAACAAAAACCCAGAGATTCTACTGTATGTTGGTTTCCTTTTTATCTCATGTTAATCCTGATAAAACATGTGAATATGGGAATGACTGCCATAACGGTCCTGGGAGCTTTTCAAGTGAGAGCCAGCTTATTAGATCCACTAGAATGAGTGTTCCATATTGGGAAATGTGATAATTAATTGCACAGTACATACTGCAATATATATTTAGTTGTTTGTATTTAATTTATAGGAATGTCTTAAGTCACTGACTGGTGTGTGTTGTACTGGTGTTCGCAAATTGTGTTCCACTTCATTAAGGTTTCTTTAGCAGTATTACTGATCACATTGTATTCCTGCTGAAGTGTTCGCACAGCCTTGGCTATGTGGGCAGCACCACATTTGCACTTAAAGAGAGAATTTCTTGCAAAAGACATCTATCAGAAATGTACATTCAGATAAGCTAGTTGCAAGACATTTCCATGAAATGTGCCACAACGTGACAAATAAGGTATCAAGTGCTTGAACATGTCTCCCCATGAGTAGAGGTGGCTATTGGGACAGGATTCTCCTGCAAAAACAGGCCAGATGGATTTACCTCCTGGATACAGTGTCACCCCATTGTCACAACAAGAAGCTGGAGTTGCACTGGTTCCTGTGAGATGCTCCACCATGAGGGTACCTTCAGAGGATAAGTGTGTGACTCTTCTGGGTGGATTTATGTAATATTTTAGTAGTTCACTTTTTCCACAACAGTTGATGGCTGTCTGGGCTTTACATTATATATATTGAGCATATTATATAATGCATTTTTGATGTATTTGGTTATGTACATTTAATACAGTTGTCTGAATTTGTAGCGGAGTAGTAGTATTATCCACGGTATCTCCGCTGGCAGACAGAATAAAGCAGGTACAAAGTAGGCAAATCCAGGTAGCGTAGTTACAATCCCTTTCTCCCAAGAACTAGACAACACATAGATTGGAGGTCAACTGAGGTTTTAATCACAGGTCACAGTATTTATGCGGTTACAAATGTAAGGGGTTTCCCAAGTCACATTACAGGGTTTGTCTAGTAGTGGACTACATGGGGGACTGAGCTTACAGGCAGATTACCCATCATACACTGCTGTACCAAGGAGATAATTACCCCAGAATGCATTGTTAATGGGATTATCTCTTGGTACAGAAAAATACAGTTTTTACATTAAAATCTATAATTGACATAATATTCCTGCTATGCAGCTAATAAACCCATTATTACATAGCACCACTATTGAGGGAACTTGCGCTCAGATCCCAGCACAAATAACCGAACGCCGTTCATTTTACAGGATCAGGACCACTTGGTTTAAAACGGTTGTGTTAACTGAAGGAATGAGATTCCCGAAAGAATAAAACTCCCGAACGGCTTGGAAGACGAATTTAGTTCCAGTCACTCAACGACAAAACCCTGCTGGCTCTCCGAGAACAAAGATGGCCACCGCCACATGTTCGGTACACGAACGGCGGCCACCCGCAACATACATTAATTGGGCACGGGTACACTGTTGCAAAGTACCTAATTGGAGACACATGACCTGCTGGGGGTGGTCTCCCATTTGGTACTTTGCTTGTTTCACGAACAGTGCGGCGATTCACTGTTCGTGGATAACCAAGGTGAATACTAGTGGTATTCGTGTGCTGTAACACACGAATGCTTCATATATGGATCTTTTAATCGGGGAAACAAATAATACGGGAAATAGCAGAAAATATACACTCAGTAAGTGGCTATAGAATTGTTCACTCTTTAAGTATTGGGGTACTTCCCCTTTTATATATAGTTATATTTTCTGATGCCAAGTATCTGTACATCTCATTTTGTAACATTTTGATTTACTTTTACCTTCCCCACTGTAGGATCCTTGCTCCACACTCAGAGGATCACACAGCGACTGTTGCCTATCAACATGACACACTCCAATCAAAATATCGGGTGATGTCATGAGAACTTGGCTGAGAGCAATAGCGCTAGAACCTGAAACTGGAGACACTTGTGTTTGTTTTGTATTTTTTTGTATTTTGGCACTGCAATGGCCACACTCCTTAACTCTGTATGCTTGGAACATGAAGCATACTGGAGGAAGAGAAACAAGTGTACATAAGGAGAAAGGAACAGGAGAAGTAATTAAGTACCCAATGGTGCTTAAAAAGAATGTAATGGTAAATGCATAGTGCAACACATGATCACGCTGGACAGTCAATACATTTTCTGTATCAGGCAGGCATTCAGAGGGACTGATTATCTCTGTTCCTATCCAGAGTGGTAATTCCTTAAAGTGAATTTTCAAAAAAACTATTTCATTCATTTAAGTAAATAAATGCACATTTCATTAATACTGCCTGTTTTCTCTGCTTCTCTGCCTTTATACATGTATTACCATTAATCATATAACACAGTTAAAGAAGATTGGAAAGATTAAACATTTTCTGGATGGGGAATTGCGACACCAAAATAAAATAGAACAGTTCATCTGTTCACTTTATGTGAGTTTGTAATTTACTGAACACTGTGTTTTCACCTTTGACTGTAGATGGAAAGTACAATGTTTTATTGAAATTTTTTATATGCCACCATAGAACAGTTTTAGAAGAATACTTAATTTAAGAATAGTTTAACTATTAAAACAAGCGGGTGTAATATATTAATATTTCCTTTGTGCAAACCAGATTTTCTTTTATGTGCATATAGATAATATTAATAACTGCATTTCATCTAAATGAAATAAAAAAATATGCACAGTGACCTAAATTAAATTTCTTACTAAAGCTTTGGGGCCATGTGGAATCTAACTTGTGGAGTCACAGTGCCCTCTTTATCACTAATGGTAATGATGGGGTGATTAAATAGCTTTTATTAGAGGGGTCAGTCATTAGCACTCTTCCTCATTGATCAGTCTTAAAGCCTGTCCCTCTTAACTAATTTACTACTAACAATGCTGCTAAACTAAAACTCAAAGAAGGCTTTAAAGATACAGATACTGGAGAAATTCTCATGATAATGTGTTAAAATGCAATATCAGGACACAGAAGAAAAAAAAAATTAAATATTTTAAATATTCTAAATATTTAAAATTAGAGCAGTGACGGCATAGGTGTTACATCATGGACATTTTTGCATAATTTAATAGATTTAACAAAATAATTGCTCAAGTAGCTTAGATAATACCAAGAGTAACAATCTGAATGCAAATGTAGTACTAAAGGATTTTTTTATTTTTACAAAAAGAAGAGAAATATGTTCGTGAGCATCACCTTCAAGGTATCAGCAATAAATACATAGAAACAAAAAGCAATACTAGTTATGACAGTAGCAGTCAATGTACAGATGATGCCTTGGTGTTGTGATAACTCTTCAGCGCCCTCTACTGATAAAATAGAAATGTGGATATTTACATAATGCGGGTATGCAAATTAGTGCAATCTGAAAAGTAGCTGAATATATAAATTATTGCTTTTTATTGTGTTTGAAAAAGTAACATGCATTATATATTTCATGTAATATAATTGCTTGTTCTCCAGTGTTCTGAATATTTGTATTTTAAATGGTTTTAAACACATGTTTAAGAGCAAGTCACCAAAGGCTAGCCCTTGTTCAACAAAAAACATTGTGTGTTAGTCTATTAGGAACTGTGTCCTGTCTGGTTTGTTCAGAGAAAATACAGTAGCAGAGTACCCAGAGATGTATGAAAAAAAGAGCATAGCCTGAGAGCCATAAATGCCTTTGTTACATAGCTGAAAAGAGACTAGCATCCATCAAGTTCAGCCTTCCTCACATGTTTTTCCTGTTGATCCAAAAGAAGGCACAAAACCTAGTCTGAAGCGCTTCCAATTTTGCAACAAACTAGGAAAAAATTCCTTCTTGACCCAAAATAGCAGTCAGATATCTCCTTGGATCGAGCAGTTTTTACCTCACTAATTAGAAATTATATCTCTGTATGTTATGTTTTTGCAAGTATTTATCCAATTGCAGTTTAAACATCTGTATGGACTCTGATAAAACCACCTCTTCAGGCAGAGAATTCCATATCCTTATTACTCTTACTGTAAAAAAAAAAAACTTTTTCTTTGCGTTAGATGAAATCTCCTTTCTTCAAGCCTAAATGTGTGACCTCATGTCCTATGTATAGCCCTGTTTATGAATAGATTTCCAGATAATCATTTGTACTGGCACCAAATATATTTGTATAATGTGATCATTTCCCCCATGAGGCATTGTTTTTCCAAACCAAAGAGTTTAATATTTTTTAAATCAAAGTCGAATCACTGGAAAACCAGTGATTTGAACATATACTGGAACTATAGTGTGGAATAATAAATAGTATAGTTAATTATGCTATTACCAAAATATATACAACAGAACCTCTTATCCAGATTATAAAGTCATCCCAATGTGGTGAAAGTGAAATCAGCCTGTTGGACGAAACCTCCCTGGTACTAATCCGTGGCTACAATGTACTATAGACTACTGACTTTATTTTAGCTTGGTTGGTCAAAGTCTGGATATAGTAGTAATTACTTGTCATAAAAGTCACGAAGAAAAGTACCTAATTCCGAAAATACTGCCTGTAAGCATCAATATCGTCATACGGACAGTATAACAATAATGTATCAATTTCTAAGTTCGAGAGTATCTAAATCTCCATATGTGGCTAAATAGCTAGTTTTGAGCCCTGTACTCACTAAAACTGCTGTAGTAGCAATAACTAAATAATTAAGTGAGAAAGATAACTTTCAAACTGATGTAATGAAATCAAATGAAGAGACTAATAGTAGTAATTAATATCCATAGTCTGATTCACATGATACTTGATACAAAAGTGGAATTAGGACAGCAAAAGGAGGTTATAAAAATATAGAAGTGCTAATGTGCAGAACCATACTTAGAGTGTTGGTTGCCTGCACATAGTGAAAGTGCCCTGTGAAAGAGTGAATAAGAAAAGAAACGGAAAACCCGACGCGCGTTTCGGTGCTTACATGCACCCTCGTCAGGGGCCAGACTAATGTAAGCACCGAATCTTGAAAAGAATCTTGAAAAATTAAATACAGAGGTTCACTTGTTTCCCCACTTAGCTCCTTTAGTACTCATTGGTGAATACCGTCAGGCCCCGGAGCTTTATTTACATAATTTTTTTTAACAGATGTAGCACCTTGTCTTAAGTCATCCAATCACAAATTATCTGCAAGTTTTTTGCAGCAATCATTTACATATCTCTTGCCATAGGATCCTCATTAATATATACTGAAGATAGTTATTTAAAATGTCTGCCTTTTCCAGGTCTTCATTAGCTAACAGACCCATCTCTGTTTCCAGTGTACCTACACTTTCATTTTTTTTTTTTTTAGAAATGATGTACTTGACAAAATTTTGGGGGTTGGTTTTGCATTCTTTGGCTATCAATTTCTCATTATCTAGTTTAGCCACTTTAATTGCCTTTTTGTAATCATTATAGTCTTCCTTATACCTTATATAGAATGCATCTGATTTGTCCCTTTTCTTATTTTTAATCTCTTGTTTTACTTCTCTACTAAGCCACATTGGTTTCAATATGTTTCTTTTATATTTATTACCCAATGGTACATACTGAGAAATGTACCTTTCTAATACTTGTTTGAATAGTTTCAATTTATCCTCAGTTTTGTTTTTTTTCACTAAGGAGTTTATGCCAGTCAATATGTTGTAGAGCTGCCCTAATCTTATTTAAATTGGCTTTTTTTAAATTATACATTTTAGTATACCCCACATGCTTTTGCTTTTTTGAGTTTATTTTAAAAATGTATTATTTTAGTAAGTATACATTTAATATTATCATGAATTATTTGTACTTTTTGTGAATTTTCATCAATATTACAAATAAAGTTAATAATTGGAAAAAGAACAGGGAGAGGGGTCGATACCAGCCTGAGAGAAGCTGGACAGGCAGAAGGGTCCAGGGAGATAGAGGTGTGGGCAGTGGGTTTGATACCTGCATGGGAGGACAAGCGCTTCCTGAGGCCAGCCCAGCTGGGGTCAATGTAGCTGCTGGCTTGACCCCCAGTTTCTATAACAGTCTTCACTGTTAGACCCCCATCCCTGGTGGCCTTTTGTCATAATTAATAATAGACTGTGTTTATA